>JAMPIV010019862.1:0-380000 GCA_024509875.1 Oreohelix idahoensis | reverse complement strand
CTGCCAGAAAATGAAATTTAATTTGCAAAGTGAAACATGATAAACACTGATATAACATAAGAAGTCAGTCAGTTTACAACATTTTCCTTCTGGTTTTTGTAAACGAAAAGTCTTGAATGGTGTCCTCAAAAGATAAGCTACGCAGTTTATCACTTTCTGTGCACATAATACTGCCTTCAGACTGTGACGCCATACGGTGTAGCTTGTTTAGCTTATGCCTAAATCCGGCCCTGCACATACCCACTCTGACGCCCACACAAACGCCATGTGTGTGTGTGTGTGTGCGTGCCACGTTTAAGAACAGACAATAAAATACAGACAACCTTTGCCAATCTGGTCACATCAAGTTCAAAGTAGTCTACCATGCCCACATTCATCATCATCATCATCAGTTGCCATCTCCACAACGAAGGTTGGCTGTAATGGATCTCCAACGTCTTCTGTCTCTTGTCTTGATGGTGCACTCTGATAGACTCTTTCCTGTCCATCTCTTGATGTTGTCTTCCCACTTATAGCGCTGTCTTCCCCTTGCACGTTTGCCTTCAACTCTCCCTTCTGTTATGGTCTTCTGCAAGGTGTTATGCCTTTTTATGTGGCCAAAGTATTTTAGCTGTCGAACTTTGACCTCCCTCATTAGTTCTCTTTTCATACCTAGATTTTCTAGGACCTCCTTATTTGTTTTCATCTCTTTCCATGAGATACGCCCCATTCTTCTATATATCCACATTTCAAGAGCCTCAATTCTTTCTTCCAACTGCTTATTCATCGTCCATGTTTCTGCACCATACAGAAATGCAGAATATATATAACACTTTATGATTCTCAGTTTTAATTTGTGAGATAACTGTTTGGATGTCAGTATATGTTTCATGTTGTTGAATGTAGCTTTGGCCATTCCTATTCTCTTCTTGATTTCTGTTTCACATCTGCCATCTTCTGTTATTATATGACCGAGATATACGTAGCTCTTGACTTGTTCCAGGATTTCCCCATTTAGGCTTATCTTTAATGTGGGTTTATCGTCTGTTTTGCTAATTATCATAGTTTTTGTTTTCTCAATATTAATGTCGAGTCCATATTCATGACTTATACTGTTCACTTGCTTCACTAGTTCCTGTAACTCCTGTTCGCTTTCAGCTAACAACACGGTATCATCTGCATATCTAAGTGTTGTTTATTGACCTTCCACTGATGTTCAGTCCTGGTATTTCCTGTATCTGTTTGAAAATTTTTTCGGTGTATAAATTAAATAGGCAGGGGGACAGCACACAACCTTGTCTGACACCTCTTTTTATGTCTATTTATGGTGAATAATTCCTTCCAGTTCTTACTGTGGCAGTTTGCTCCCAATAAAGGTTACTGAGTATTCTTATATCTTTTCCATCAATACCTATGTCTTCGAGGCATTCAATTATTTTCTCATGATGGACTCTGTCAAAAGCTTTCTTATAGTCAATGAAGCACATATACATACTTTTTTGGACCTCTGTATATTTTTCTGCTAATATTCTTAGGCAAAATATTGCCTCTCTTGTTCCACTGTTCCGTCTAAAACCAAACTGTTCTTCCTGGATTTCGCTGTCTACTTTACTTTTTATTCTTTCATGTATGATTTTGAGCAGTATCTTAATTGCATGACTCATCAGGCTGATTGTTCTGAAGTCTGAACATTCTGTTGCATTTGGTTTTTTTGGGCAATGTTATAAAAACTGATGTCTTCATGTCGTGTGGTATATATCCTGTATTGTATACATCGTTGCATATTTCTGTGATTGTATCTATACCAAAGCTCTCCAGAGCTTCTATCATTTCAATTTTTATGTTATCCATGCCTGCTGATTTTCCTTTTTGTATCATATGAATGGCATTCTCTACTTCTGATCTGAGAATGTTTGGGCCTTCATTAGAATCTGGTGATAGTTTTTTACCCACATTCACAGCATACCAAACTTCGGTCTCTTTACCTGGATCTGGACTCACGTCTGTATAGGTTCCCTCTGATCCCAGTTCTGTCAGTACCTGATATCCGCTGAAGATCACAACAGAATGTCAATAACAATTAAAACACGTCGCCTTGCTTTCTTTGAGGGCAGCAACTTTATCTTATACACGGTAACATAAAACGTAAACGTATCGCGCCAACGCCGCAGATTAAGTGCTTTTGTTAAGTAATCGGTGATCTACTATTCGTTCTACACTGAGTCTGTTTTCTATAAAATCTAAGGCAGGGTTTCTTAGCCTGTGGTCCACGGACGAATCGATTTTAGGGGGTCTGTGAACACAATATAAACTTTAAAGTGTAAAACTGTTGATTATTCTTTTATGTACATTTTTTTTTTCAAGAAGGGGCCCATAGGAAATCAAAGGGGCCCATAGCTTTCTTCGAACAATCAAAGGGGTTCAGAGAACAAAACAGGTTAAGAAACGCTGGTCGAAGGTGTTTTGTACTTAAAAGCTTGCATTTACATACCTGTGTGTTTAAGTGGTGGCAACAGTAAATATACTGTACAGCACAGTCGAGTTTACTGATATGATCAGTGGAATTCCAAGTCCCGTAGTGTATTTGATCTTACTGACACTCAGACAAAAGTAACTACCGTACGTATATTAAGATAAGCAAAGAGGTCTAAGTATGCTGTTTCTGGGGAAAGAGAAATCTCCAAGTCATGTGCAAAGGATGAAGATATCGTTCGCTTTTATTTCGCTATTTGACGTAATTTACTGAACTCTCCTTGACAAATGTCGAGGTGCTGGTCTTTAAAGCATGTATACACTGCTTAGACAGCGCAAATAACGCTGGACTGGCCATGTCCTCCGCATGGAAGATGGTTGCATCTCTAAAGATATCTTCTACGGACAGCTGGAAGATGGCAACAGAACAGCCAGGTGACCGCAGCTGAGGATCAAAGATGTGTGCAAGAGATACATGAAGGCACTGGACATAAATTCAGCAATCTGGAAGGATGAAGCTGCCGATTGCAATGCGCCCTCAGATTGGGCAAAAAGAAGCTCTCACAACAAGCAGAAGAACACGCCGAAAGAAACAACAGGAAAAAAAAAGCAGCTGAGGGCTATCACCTCACGGGCGCATTCCCATAGTCAGTCATGACTGTAGGGGGGTTACTGGTGCTGCTGCTGCTACTACCACCTTGATTCTCAAGACTAACACAGACACGACGGAACCGATAATGCATGGGTAGGCACAATCTATCAGTAGATCACATGGGCTGGTTTGATAGATCTGTAGGTGACGGAAGAGGAAAGTAGACAGATTTTTTTATTTCGAACTAGACTGAAGTTAGCTTTTACCTCATTCGTTGTTAACAACTGACGAGCTGGTTTACAAAAACTCCATTTAATAGTAAACTACAGGAAATAAGAACGTGATCTTTTCTTTGAAGAGAAGTTAACATGCGGTAAAAATTCATTTAGTTTGAGTTTTCCGCCATTCTCTTGATGGAACGAACGAACGAAAAAAATCTTTATTTCATCAGGGTAAAGAAATAGGCATTATTGCCTTTTTACATGTCTGCCCTGCGATGACACAGTTCTCAAGATCTTTTCAAATGACTGATGGAATGGCGGGAAGAAGGTTGCCCGGTAAAGTTACATGCAAGCTGCACGTATTCCAAATTAAAAATATTCTGAAACCTTGAAAAAGACATTTTTTTAAAGGCAGATCTTTACAGAGTTAATTGCTTCTAAAGCAGATTCCATAACTACTGGGTTGCCTGCCGCTGCACTAAAACTTTACGGACATTTTTTTCTGATCACATCATTTACTATATCCACATCTAAAGTCGGCTTCATTAGATCTCCCGCGTCCCATGACTGGTGCATTGCTGGTACACTTCGAAAGACTCTTTCCTGTCCGTCTCTTGATGTTAGCTTCCCACTTACAGCTTTGTCTTTCTTGCACATTGCCTTTAGCTTGTCCTCCTGTTATGACTTTTATCACGGTGTTTTGTCTTTTTATTTGGTCATAATATTTTGTCTTTTTTTTCCTGATGCTATGTTCAAGTATAGTGAACACGTAAATAAATACAGGTGTGCTAAATTGGCTGTGCGCCCTTTCACGATTTACTTTCACAGAAAGGCGATGGCGCCGTTTTGATGGTCCTTGATTCGAAGTCTATCACTTATATTTCTTTTCTGTGGTCTGGTGTAATTGTTTCTGTCCATCGAGTGCCTGTTAATTACCTTTATTTATTGATTTTAACAAAATCAAATTTAGTGACATACTTTTGCGCAGAAAAGTAAGTTACCAGCCCTCTGACTATAACAGCAAACTTAGATAACAAAAGAGAAACTCACTCATAAGACCAGTAGACAGCATTGCTTACTGACACATTCCTCATCATCACTTCCCTTGCTGCTTCAATTGAAGCATGGATCAGTCACTACATCTGCTCCCCTTTGCATGAAACCTGCACTGAATAATCTTCACGGGCTCTTGCCGAGGTGGTTTTTGTAGCAATCTGTTTTACCTAATAAAGTTGCCAGCCTCATACATAACCACGTATTAGTCCGCCTCTTCCGACAGTTCTAAGAGGTTAGAGGTCATTTTCTTTTATTTTCTCCTCAACGACGCCGGGAACTGTATGGGGATTCCTTGTGCCAAATGGGAGTCATTCTATTTTTGTACTACGTTTAAGAAATTTGTTTTGCACTTTCGTATAGGAGTAAAAAAAATTGTTTTGTTCACTTATTAAGGATGGAGAACACCAATAAGTGAATAGTCAAGAGTAACAATGTCTAAGTGTAGTGAAAAGTAACAATGTCCTAATGTAGTGAAAAGTAAGAATGTCTAAATGTAGCGAAAAGTAACAATGTCTAAATGTAGCCAAAAGTAACAATTTTAAAGTAGTCAAAAGTAACAATGTCTAAATGTAGTCAAAAGTAACAATGTCTAACTTTAGTCAAAAGTAACGATGTCTAAATATTGACAAAATTAACAATGTTTAAATGTAGTCAAAAATAACAATGTCTAAATGTAGTCAAAAGTAACAATGCTCAAATGTAGTCAAATGTAACAATGTTCAAATGTAGTCAAAAGTAACAATGTCTAAATGTAGTCAAAAGTAACAGTGTCTAAATGTAGTCAAAAGTAACAATGTGTGCTCAAATGTAACAGTGTCCAAATGTAGTCAAAAGTAACAATGTCAAAATGTAGTCAAAAGTAACAATGTCTAAATGTACCGTAGTCAAAAGTAACAATGTCTAAATGTGGTCAAAAGTAACAATGTCTAAATGCACGTATTTGTTTAACAAGTAATTCTTTTTTTTTTTTATTTCAGGGAGAAAAATAACAGACCGAAACCATATGCCCCTTAGATCATATTTCACGCAAGAATGATAACGAGTTGGGGAAAACACCAGCTCAAAGCTTTAAATTCAGATATACGGTGCCCATTTCAGGGGCATAAGGACTTTCTGTTGACATACCCATGCTGAATAGAAGATTATGTGGTAATATGGTTAAAGGTAGTGCTGCAGAGGAGTGAAATGTTAGCGACTACACATATACTATGTCTCAAGTTTGTGATGTAAGGTGGCCAGCTCCCTTCCATGCTGCCTTTACCTTCCCTAACTCACTAGTGGAATCAGGTACCAATTTTTACAAGCTGGGTAGATTGGTTCGTGACGTGACCTACTTTTTGAACCCGATCATTTGGTCTCGAGAAGCAAGATCTCTAATCACTCTGCCACTCGGAATCTTCATAATATGAGAACCTCACAAAATTTACAGCTGTGGATTAAGAACTTAAAAGTATGAGAATGAAAGACGCAATATTGAGACATCTTTTTGCTGATGATCCCATTTTTCTACATCTTGCTGCTCAAATGGTCATCTTTCAAATAATCGTGCTGATGAGTACCATGAAAAACAAATATGATGTTCACATTTATGCAAGAACTGCCTGCAGTAACTTCACATTGTTACTAATGGAATAACAAAGAATGAAGTGCCGTAATATCCAACCCACGTTTAACTGAAAAGACCTGACATCTTGTTGTGGGATTAATTCCATGATACCTAGCAATTCGAAACACAAAGATGATATTTTAAAATGGGAAGATATAAATGATTGTGCTCAAATGAAGAGATACCCGTCCTCAGTTTATAATTATGGGCTTGACAAGAATCTTCTGTCTGACCTAAAAGCCAGTAGCAAGGCAAATATGAATGAAAACCCTTATTGGGATCCACAGTTCAGGATACCAAGACGACCTCTTGTACCTGAGAGAGTGTATCACTTCAACGTAATCTACAATCATGCGGCGTGTCCACTCTCACGTACAGAGGACACCGATCTCGCGCTCCGGGTCACTACAGCCCTGGTGGAAAGACTTGAGTTAAGAGGATATGTGAACAGGTGAGTATGTACGCACTTGTTGTAGTAATAAGCTTACTTTTTATGGTAATGGTAAGGATGTTTCAGATGGTGACGATTTTACGCTCGAATTTCTGGTGATAGTGACTATACTGTTGATAATGGTAACGAGGGTGTGGCAGATGGTGATTGTGAGGATGTTGTTGGTAATGTTAGTGAGGGAGTAATAGATGGTGACAGTGACGATGTTGTTGTGGCAAAGCCAATTTTGTTTAAGATAGTAGTGAGGATGTGCTTGATGGTGGTAGTAAAGGTGTTAAATATGATGATTTTGTTGATGGTTCTTATCAGCTTGTTAATAATGGCGACAGTGGTGATGTTGCTGATCCTGGTAGCTGGGATATTGTTGATGGCAATAGAACAGTGTTAATGGGGGTGATAATCAGGATGCTGTTGATGGTGAAGATGCTGTTGATGGCTATAGTGAGGATGTTGTTAATGGTGATAATGAGAAGCTGCTGATTATGATGGTGAGGTAGCTGTCTGTTGTTGGTGTTAATGAGGATACTGATGGTGGAGCGAAGCTCCTGACCGGGTTGGAAGGAAAGTCCACAGGCTCCCCAGCCTCGCAATGACATGTCATTGGGCCGTGTGATAAGAGGTTTTGATGTTATAAAAAGATGGGCTATCCTGGACAAATAGGTGTATCAGATGATACCAGGATAGTGCCAGATAACAGACTGGTCTTATAAGTAATACCCCCTTCTCTGAAAAGAGCAAGGGTGTATAGACGTCAAAGTGGGGTCAAGCTATGCAAGTTCTCAGAGAAGAGGATGATGATGATGTACTCTGAGTCCCTACCGCTACCTCTTCTGATCCCAAATTGATTTAGCTACGGGTCTAGGGGAATGTATTATTATAATTAATGATTAATTTCAAACAGAACTTTCAACTTTAATAAAATTATTTAAGAAAGGCTGTATGCAATTTATAAGTACAATTTAATGGTCCTGAACATCAATCTTTTTGTCAGGACTTTCAAACTCAAGAAAATGTTTATTACAGAATAAAATAAACATTTTAGAAAAATCTGTTCATTTCTGTAAAGGGTCACTGGAATGTCTGCACACACAGTTCTTGTTCAAAATATTGCTACTGTTACTAGTCCTACACTGTAAGGTCTGCTACTTGCATCATACCATAGTTGTTTTTAAGTTTACTTGGGTGAACCAGTTTTGGATGAACCACCATGTGCCTTCTAAAGGACTTATCTTTAGACTGATGCTACTGCTGTTCTTTCAATAGTAGTCAGGATCACCTACTGTGTGACTCCTGGCTGAGACGATGGTGTCTAGCTTCAAGTGTCTGAGAAGCTCTCAACTTCCACACGCCCCTCTTCTCAATAGCATGCAGCCACGATGTAAATTCGTAATATAACCTGGAATAGAAGGACAACCCATTCCATGTATAAGTCTACCTCAATCTATTCACCCCTAAACAATATTAAAACTCACCATGGTCAGATATGTGTGCTAACAAGTTGCACAAGACCTTGAATTCCGTTGTCTACCATCAGTTTCATGAAATCATTCTTTCTCTTGTGTTGATTCAATGTTTGGGTCTCTCGTCCATGTTTGGCTTCCATACCATAAGCATGGCAAGTACAATATAACATGTGACCTCTTTATTACTTCATTCTGACCTTCCCTATATGTTTATCACATGATCTATGAACAGTGTGTCACTCCAGAAGAAATACAAAATTAAACCACTAATAACACTTACTGGTCGTAATTGTGCCATATTTTCAAACATTAGACACATTTTTTTTTTCAATTCGAATAGGCCTGCTTACTACACACATTCCTACTTAGGTCGGCATGACATAACACATCCCTCCGGCAGTTTTCACTTTCGAATTAATATGGAACACATAGGCTTTGTAATTACAAGTCAATTATTTAACAAAGTATGCAAATAAAATTATCTCTCTTACCCTCAGGTAAATAAGTTCACACACACACAAGCTGACTGGCCGTAAACGTTAAGACATTTTCCACTGTTTAACTCTCTTTAGTGTTTAAGAAATAAAATATCTTCGTTCGGTCAAAAACACAAAATAGGCATATTTCCACGTCAACCAAAATTTTCTTAACGCTACAAGAAAGGGAAACGATTTGATTGGTTGTTAAATTTGTACTATGCTCTTAGATAATTTTTAGGGTGGGTGGTAACCTTTTTGACTTGTTTCTTAGAAAAATTCAAATCCGCTAGATAAATTATTGGCGGTAAATTTGACTAGCCCCTCAGACAAATTTTAAATATTGTAGTTATTTATAGATTAAAAGAATACGTTAACTAGTTTTTTGAGCGGGGAATTTTTGAGCGTGTTGTCATACAGATTCATTTCACTACAGGCCGAAGGGCTGAAAGCCCAAGTGCCGCTGGTTTTTAAAAAATGGTTATGGAGGCGAGAATGTTTCTGAAGGCGACAGCATAAACGGAAAATAACATGAAAACATTTCTTGATCGCTGTGGAGAATCCCGGGGCCCGTGCGGTGGGAGGAGAGCCACACAAGGGCGATGTTGTGTTTTAGCGTGTGGTTAAAGGCGGCTAATAAAAGTTTGTTCATGTGGCTAGCAACGTCATGATATAAAAGAAATTGCCACAAATATGTCCACAGCAAGAGCATATGAAGCGCTTTGGCGCACGTTTTCTGCAGATGTTTCGCTAATTAATGAGCCGATAGGTACGCTTGTACACCGGTAAGGTCCAACACACTCTACTTTCTCCTGTTACTACATGCCACACTTGATCTTGAGAATGGACTTTAAGAGCTTGGTGTCCTTGAACTATTTCCTAATCTTGTATATTTGTATGTGTTGTCTTTTGCAAGCTAATAATCTAAGTGTTTCAATAGTCATTCTTAATCTTGTATATTTGTATGTGATGTCTTTTGCAAGCTAATAATCTAAGTGTTTCAATAGTCATTCTTAATTGTATATTGTTTTGTCTTTCGCAAGCTAATAATGTACTTGTCTTTTTTAATCTGGTAAAGTATTTGTGTATGAGTTGTCTTTCACAAGCTACCAAACTACTTGTTTCATAAAATTCTTTATTAATATTGTATATTTGTCTGGTCGGCGTCTGTGGCCTAATGGATATGAACGCAGTTTCATAATCCAGATATACCAGGTTCGAAACCTGCTGCAGGCGGTTTGGTAGCAGATCGCTTTGTGTGGATTTTTAACAATGGTATAAGCGCCGTACCGTTCAGAAAGCAATGGCAAACTACTGAATGAAAAAATTGCCTAGAAAAATCACAAACAGCCAATAAAAGCTGGGGTTGATTGCCACGTCCTGTAAAGGATAAGCAACTAACTTTATATTTGTCTGAGTTGTCATTCGTGAGTTAAAACTCTACATGTTTCAATAAAGTCTGTCTTCATCTTATATATTGTGTTGTATTTTTTGTATTAACAATCTAAATGTTTCTTAGTCTTGAATATTTGCATACGTTGCTTCTTATCAGCTAACACTAGCTTGCGTTTATTATCCTTTTTTACGCTTGCTGGCTCATCCGCGTCCCAACTGGAGGCTCATCATTCTAAGTATAGGAGTCCCAAGGGAACAGATCCCTGTTTCGCTGTCCACAGATTACGTCTTCTACTTTCATAAGGACTGGGAGATTGACGTCCCGACCTGGAACCGTTTTGATGCTGCCATTTTAGACACCCTTTGGGGTTAGTATTTTAATTTACAACCACCATCATGACAATCATTCCAAAATCATCATCATCATCTCTTTTTTCGTTCTTTATAGAGCCTGAAGCCACACCACTGCAGATGGCTACATTGAGGAAGCCTACACAAAAGCACAAACCCTTGCAGCGGCGGTACTGTAGCATTTTGTTTTACATATCGAGGTTGCCAGCCTGGTACAAATCTCATATTAGTGGCCTTTACGACATGCCTAATGGAGCAGTAGTTATATTCTTTCTTTGTCTATTCGGAGACACCCCCACCCTTCCCCCCTTCTCTCCTGGAACTAAACTGAGCATTTCTGTGATTACCATATTTTTTATTTTTGTATACTACTTCGTTTGTTTTTCACATGATAAATGTTAATGTCATGTTTACAATTTATATTTTCCCTGACAGGTTCAGCAAACAAGGAAAGATGGCCTGATGATGTCTGGGAAAAGAAAAAGTATGTTCCTAAACGCATTGACGTGAGTGCTAAGAATGATAAAGATCACGTGCAACGACAGAGTCAGTATGAAGATGTCGAGCGAACCAAAGTCTCTAGACTTGCTAATAACTCAGATTTGTTGGACATTCTCGGCACAGATCTGTCTAAGAAAAAAAATACTTTGTTAAAGAAAAAGCCCTGCGATTGTAGTCAATGCTACAGACGGGTTCCTGTGGCTGTGAACTATGATCACAAACCAAAAAGATCTCTTATTCGTGACGAATGGTCTGAACAAAAGTTCAAGAATTCAAGGCTGGATTGCCTCCCAAGAACATGTGACTATATCAATAACTACAATAAGTTTACATCTGACCACACGTTTAGGCAAGAAATCCACCCGGTTAACTATCACCATTTGAAACTTTCTAAAAGCAGTGATTACACTAATGGCTTCGAGGAATGTTCCCTGCGTGGCTACAAAAATCCACATTCCTACAGTGACGGAAGTGTTCATTATTTAGCTTCAGGTACACAGAAGCACGTCCATCGGAGAGAAGCAGTGCCTTATAATGAACACCACACAATGTCTTCTCAAATACGTACAACACCTGTTTGTAAATATACAGTACTCTCAGAACGATTAGATGTTAAAAACAAAACATGCATACCTCGTCGACTTGATAAAACGGTACCTATTCATTTGGATGACAAACTGATGACACATAATAACCATTATAAACTTAATCCACAAACATACGGAACGGACGCAGAGATACAAGGAAACTGGACAACGGCTGACGTGATTCACTCAAGAAAATCTAATAATCACCAGAAAGAATGGTCTGAGATTATTTCTGACAGATGGCCGCGTAAAGAATGCGAAAGTTGGGTATCAGATACTTCACATTACAACCTTAAGTCAGAAAATGTTGATGCATCAGATAGGCTACGGCAATCAGTAGATGAGCAGGCGGAGCTAAAACTTAATTTTCGGGGCAGAAGTGCAACCGACTCTGACAGAAGAGTATCAGACAATAGTAAGAAGTGGGAAGCTGAGAACACGCGCGGGTGGAGCGTAAGAACTTATGAAGAGATATTAAAGAATTATGACAGACTAATCTCAGATAATAGTGACGAGTGGACACTTGATGACTATAATGACGAAATATTTGATGATCTTGCCAGACGGACAGCAGCAAACCTTAACAAGCGGACAAGTGCTAGCTCTGAAGAACTGACACATGACAGCACTGATCAGTGTTTAATAGATAGTCTTAATAAGTGGACATTCGGTAACTATGATAGATTGACACCAGATGAACATAATAAGACTGAGTTCATTAAACAACCGCAGTGGATGATTACCACTCAACATGGAACTATATGTGATGAAAATGTGGATAAATGTTTAGTGGAAGGCACTAGAGAAAAATGGACGTCTCTAGATAATCATAATGGGAGAACAGTTAATGAAAGCAATAATGTTGCAAACCCAACATTGTATGACAGTGACACACTATTCCGCGTAGTTCACAGTAAAAATCTGAGGAGTGGCTTAAGTGATTCTAATATCATGAAAGAAACAGATGAATGTTCGACGATGGAAACAGACAAACATATAACGTCCGACTGGAGAAATGAGAACTGGGCATTCCCTGGCAAACAGCCTGGTATATCTGCAGTACTGTCAATCCAAAATGTTAACACGACATTGATCGCTGACAATTCAACACATGACAATGGAAAATATGATACTTCGGATGACAGACCAGAGCCAAGCATCCAAAGTCCTCCAGCTGACTCAACCAACAAAGAAGTTCTACGCAATCTTTATTCAGAAACTATGCTCGTAAGGGAACCACCTGATCATAATAGCACAACTAATAGTAAACTGTCATCGTCAGAGAATATCACAGCTGTTAGCTCAGATAATCACGATGGACTCGATCAGGCAGAACATCTTAGGCAATGTTCTGATACTTCTGTTGTTGGCAAAGACTGGTCCGCAAATCCTTCAGTAGAAGATGGTCGAGATATCGACAACACAAAGAACCCCACATATACTACTGGGACAATCTACGAAGTAAGAGACAAGCAGACTTATGATGTGGTCCATTCCCACTTAAACGAAAATTATGGATACGATCACGTGGATGCAGCTGAACCAATGATTGTAAGTGATCAAGAAATTAATCTTTTTGCAAACACAAATAGTGAAATAAACGACAATGATGATAGGAACATCTTACAGCCATTATCTACAACTGAACAAGAGCACTTGTTATCATTTCCAATTCATGCAAGTGCAGCTGCGGTTAAGGAAAAGGTGAATAGTTCAGAGTTCAATTTTGAGACCGTATCAAGTAAAGAAAAATGTGAAAAACTTGTGCCACTACAGAATGTAAAATTGGAACTACACTGGAAAAACCCTGAAAGAGCAGACTACATAACAGAAGGTTCCGATGATATGCAGCTTACTCCAGTGTCAACTGATGAGCTTGGTAACCTTGACATTTCAGAGACTGAGCAACAAATACTGGAAGCCAATCTTTCTTTTCAAGATCGTTGTCTGCTAGATGGAAGAGAGTCACTAGAGAGCAAAAGTGCATTTTGTGATATTCAATATGAAAACACATATGAAGAAAATCAGCATAAACTTGATTCACAAGGACATACTGAGCTACCAACCCCAAATAGTGTTGCTCATAAAACATCTTGTGATGCTTTGGAAGTTGAACATGATACAGCTTGTGACAGTTTGATTCAAAGTTCCGAAAATAATAGAACGGGAAATAATGCTGACCCGACATTAATCTCCAAATGTGAGCAGAATATTGCTGATCAGGTGTTTGTCTCTAAACACGCTCATGGTATCATTAATATAACACCAGTCTCTCAAAATACACAGGATAATAATTTCTTGATATCTGTTTCTGAATGTACACAGGGAAACATTAACCTGGCAACAGTTTCTGAGTATGTACAAGACAGCAATAACTTGACATCAGTCTCTGAATGTACGCAGGAAAATATTAAAATGACACTAGATTCAGTTTCTGAATGTACACAAGACATCACTAACTTGACATCAGTTTCTGAATGTACACAAGACATCACTAACTTGACATCTGTTTCTGAATGTACACAAGACATCACTAACTTGACATCAGTTTCTGAATGTACAAAAGACAGCACTAACTTGACATCAGCCTCTGAGTGTACGCAAGAAAACACTAACCTGACACCAGATTCAGAATGTACACAAGAGAGCATTAACCTGGCGTCAGTCTCTGAATGTACACAGTATAACACTAGCGTGACCTTAATCTCCAAAAATGGACAGGATAACCTGATATCAAAATCTGAACGTACGCAAAATATTACAGACCAAATATTAACCTCAGAAAATACACAAGATACTACTGACCGGCCCTCAACCTCTGAATGTACGCAAGTAAATACTGACCGGTCATCAGCCACTGAACATACACAAGATAATACTGACCGGGCATCAACCTCTGAATGTACACAAGATACATCTGACCGGTCATCAACCTCTGAATGCACGCAAGATAATACTGATGATTTTTCGACCATTGAATGTATACAAAATAATGCAGGCCAAACATCACTCTCCCCGCTGAATGCCTATCACATTCGCCTCTGAATGCACAGAAGATAATACTGACCTTACATCAATGTTTCTCGACGTAGAGGGTAACACTAATTTGACACCAGTCTCTGAATGTACACAGGATAACACTAACGTGACATCAGTCTCTGAATGTACACAGGATAAAACTAACCTGATACCAGACTCTGATTGTACACAGGATAACTCTAACCTGACACTGGTCTCTGAATGTACACAGGATAACACTAACCTGACACCAAACTCTGAATGTACACAGGATAACACAAACCTGACACCAGTCTCTGAATGTACAAAGAATACCACTAACCTGACCCCAGTCTCTGAACGTACTCACTAACCTGACACTGGTCTCTGAATGTACACAGGATAACACTAACCTGACACCAAACTCTGAATGTACACAGGATAACATTAACCGGACACCAGTCTCTGAATGTACTCAGGATAACACTAACCTGACACTGGTCTCTGAATGTACACAGGATAACACTAACCTGACACCAAACTCTGAATGTACACAGGATAACATTAACCTGACACCAGTCTCTGAATGTACACAGGATAACACTAACCTGAGATCAGTCTCTGAATGTACACAGAACAACACTAATCTGATACTGGTCTCTGAATCTACACAGGATAACACTAACCTGACACCAATCTCTGAATGTACACAGGATAACACAAACCTGACCCAAGTCTCTGAATGTACAAAGAATACCACTAACCTGACACCAGTCTCTGAACGTACACAGTATAACACTAACCTGACACTGGTCTCTGAATGTACACAGGATAACACTAACCTGACACCAAACTCTGAATGTGCACAGGATAACATTAACCTGATACCAGTCTCTGAATGTACACAGGATAACACTAACCTGACACTGGTCTCTGAATGTACACAGGATAACACTAACCTGACATCAGTCTCTGAATGTACACAGAACCACACTAATCTGACACTGGTCTCTGAATCTACACAGGATAACACTAACCTGACACCAGTCTCTGAATGTACACAGGATAACACTAACCTAACATCAGTCTCTGAATGTACACAGAACAACACTAATCTGACACTGGTCTCGGAATCTACCCAGGATAACACTAACCTGACACCAGTCTCTGAATGTACACAGGATAACACTAAACTGACACTGGTCTTTGAATGTACACAGGATATCACTAACCTGACACTGGTCTCTGAATGTGTACAGGATAACAGTAACATGACACTGGTCTCTGAATGTACAAAGGATAACACTATCCTGATACCAGTCCTGGAATGTACACAGGATAACACTAACCTGACACTGGTCCCTGAATGTACACATGATAACACTAACCTGACACTGGTCTCTGAATATACACAGGATAACACTGACCTGACACCAGTCTCTGAATGTACACAGGATAACACTAACCTGACATCAGTCTCTCAATGTGCACAGGATAACACTAACCTGATATCAGTCTTTGAATGTATACAGGATAACACTAACCTGACACTGGTCTCTGAATATACACAGGATAACACTGACCTGACACCAGTCTCTGAATGTACACAGGATAACACTAACCTGACATCAGTCTCTCAATGTGCACAGGATAACACTAACCTGACACCAGTCTCTGAATGTGCACAGAATAACATTAACCTGACACTGGTCCCTGAATGTACACATGATAACACTAACCTGACACTGGTCTCTGAATGTACACAGGATAACACTAACCTGACACCAGTCTATGAATATACACAGGATAACACTAACCTGACACTGGTCTCTGAATGGACACAGGATAACACTAATCTGAGACCAGGTTCTGAATGTACACAGGATATCACTAACCTGACACTGGTCTCTGAATGGACACAGGACAACTCTAACCTGACACCAGGCTCTGAATGTACACAGGATAACACTAATTTGACACTGGTCTCTGAATGTACACAGGATAACACTAACCTGACACCAATCTCTGAATGTACACAGAATAACACTAACCTGACATCAGTCTCTGAATGTACACAGGATAGCACTAACTTGACACCAGTCTCTGAATGTACACAGGATAACATTAACCTGACACCAGTCTCTGAATGTACACAGGATAACACTAACCTGACATCAGTCTCTGAATGTACACAGAACAACACTAATCTGACACTGGTCTCTGAATGTACACAGGATAACACTAACCTGACACCAAACTATGAATGTACACAGGATAACACTAACGAGACACCAGTCTCTGAATGTACAAAGGATACCACTAACCTGACACCAGTCTCTGAATGTACACATGATAACACTAACCCAACACTGGTCTCTGAGTGTACACAGAATAACACTACCCTGACACCAGGCTCTGAATGTACACAGGATAGCACTAATTTGACACTGGTCTCTGAATGTACACAGGATAATACTAACCTGACACCAATCTCTGAATGTACACAAGATAACACTAACCTGAAACCAGTCTCTGAATGTACACAGGATAACACTAATCTGACATCAGTCTCTGAATGTACACAGAACAACACTAACCTGAAACCAGTCTCTGAATGTACACAGGATAACACTAACCTGACATCAGTCTCTGAATGTACACAGAACAACACTAATCTGACACTGGTCTCTGAATGTATACAGGATAACAGTAACAAGACACTGGTCTCTGAATGTACAAAGGATAACACTACTCTGATACCAGTCCTGGAATGTACACAGGATAACACTAACCTGACACTGGTTCCTGAATGTACACATGATAACACTAACCTGACACTGGTCTCTGAATATACACAGGATAACACTAAACTGACACCATTCTCTGAATGTACACAGGATATCACCACTCTGACATCAGTCTTTGAATGTATACAGGATAACACTTACTTGACACTGGTCTCTGAATGTACAAAGGATAACACAAACCTGACACCAGTCTCTGAATGTACAAAGAATACCACTAACCTGACCCCAGTCTCTGAACGTACACAGTATAACACTAACCTGACACTGGTCTCTGAATGTACACATGATAACACTAACCTGACACCAAACTCTGAATGTACACAGGATAACATTAACCGGACACCAGTCTCTGAATGTACTCAGGATAACACTAACCTGACACTGGTCTCTGAATGTACACAGGATAACACTAACCTGACACCAAGCTCTGAATGTACACAGGATAACATTAACCTGACACCAGTCTCTGAATGTACACAGGATAACACTAACCTGAGATCAGTCTCTGAATGTACACAGAACAACACTAATCTGATACTGGTCTCTGAATCTACACAGGATAACACTAACCTGACACCAATCTCTGAATGTACACAGGATAACACAAACCTGACCCAAGTCTCTGAATGTACAAAGAATACCACTAACCTGACACCAGTCTCTGAACGTACACAGTATAACACTAACCTGACACTGGTCTCTGAATGTACACAGGATAACACTAACCTGACACCAAACTCTGAATGTGCACAGGATAACATTAACCTGATACCAGTCTCTGAATGTACACAGGATAACACTAACCTGACACTGGTCTCTGAATGTACACAGGATAACACTAACCTGACATTAAAGTCTGAATGTACACAGGATAACACAAACCTGACCCAAGTCTCTGAATGTACAAAGAATACCACTAACCTGACACCAGTCTCTGAACGTACACAGTATAACACTAACCTGACACTGGTCTCTGAATGTACACAGGATAACACTAACCTGACATCAGTCTCTGAATGTACACAGAACCACACTAATCTGACACTGGTCTCTGAATCTACACAGGATAACACTAACCTGACACCAGTCTCTGAATGTACACAGGATAACACTAACCTAACATCAGTCTCTGAATGTACACAGAACAACACTAATCTGACACTGGTCTCTGAATCTACCCAGGATAACACTAACCTGACACCAGTCTCTGAATGTACACAGGATAACACTAAACTGACACTGGTCTTTGAATGTACACAGGATATCACTAACCTGACACTGGTCTCTGAATGTGTACAGGATAACAGTAACATGACACTGGTCTCTGAATGTACAAAGGATAACACTATCCTGATACCAGTCCTGGAATGTACACAGGATAACACTAACCTGACACTGGTCCCTGAATGTACACATGATAACACTAACCTGACACTGGTCTCTGAATATACACAGGATAACACTGACCTGACACCAGTCTCTGAATGTACACAGGATAACACTAACCTGACATCAGTCTCTCAATGTGCACAGGATAACACTAACCTGATATCAGTCTTTGAATGTACACAGGATAACACTAACCTGACACCAGTCTCTGAATGTGCACAGAATAACACTAACCTGACACTGGTCTCTGAATGTACACAGGATAACACTAACCTGACACTGGTCTCTGAATGTACACAGGATAACACTAACCTGACACCAGTCTATGAATGTACACAGGATAACACTAACCTGACATCAGTCTCTGAATGTACACATGATAACACTAACCTGACACTGGTCTCTGAATGTACACAGGATAACACTAACCTGACACCAGTCTATGAATATACACAGGATAACACTAACCTGACACTGGTCTCTGAATGGACACAGGATAACACTAACCTGACACCAGTCTCTGAATGTACACAGGATAACACTAATCTGAGACCAGGTTCTGAATGTACACAGGATATCACTAACCTGACACTGGTCTCTGAATGGACACAGGACAACTCTAACCTGACACCAGGCTCTGAATGTACACAGGATAACACTAATTTGACACTGGTCTCTGAATGTACACAGGATAACACTAACCTGACACCAATCTCTGAATGTACACAGAATAACACTAACCTGACATCAGTCTCTGAATGTACACAGGTAACCACTAACTTGACACCAGTCTCTGAATGTACACAGGATAACATTAACCTGACACCAGTCTCTGAATGTACACAGGATAACACTAACCTGACATCAGTCTCTGAATGTACACAGAACAACACTAATCTGACACTGGTCTCTGAATGTACACAGGATAACACTAACCTGACACCAAACTATGAATGTACACAGGATAACACTAACGAGACACCAGTCTCTGAATGTACAAAGGATACCACTAACCTGACACCAGTCTCTGAATGTACACATGATAACACTAACCCGACACTGGTCTCTGAGTGTACACAGAATAACACTACCCTGACACCAGGCTCTGAATGTACACAGGATAGCACTAATTTGACACCGGTCTCTGAATGTACACAGGATAATACTAACCTGACACCAATCTCTGAATGTACACAAGATAACACTAACCTGAAACCAGTCTCTGAATGTACACAGGATAACACTAATCTGACATCAGTCTCTGAATGTACACAGAACAACACTAACCTGAAACCAGTCTCTGAATGTACACAGGATAACACTAACCTGACATCAGTCTCTGAAAGTACACAGAACAACACTAATCTGACACTGGTCTCTGAATGTACAAAGGATAACACTACTCTGATACCAGTCCTGGAATGTACACAGGATAACACTAACCTGACACTGGTCCCTGAATGTACACATGATAACACTAACCTGACACTGGTCTCTGAATATACACAGGATAACACTAACCTGACACCATTCTCTGAATGTACACAGGATATCACCAACCTGACATCAGTCTTTGAATGTATACAGGATAACACTAACTTGACACTGGTCTCTGAATGTACAAAGGATAACACAAACCTGACACCGGTCTCTGAATGTACACAGACTAACAGTAACCTGACACTGGTCCCTGAATGTACACATGATAACACTAACCTGACACTGGTCTCTGAATGTACACAGGATAACACTAACCTGACACCAGTCTTTGAATGTACACAGACTAACAGTAACCTGACACTGGTCCCTGAATGTACACATGATAACACTAACCTGACACCAGTCTCTGAATGTACACAGGATAACACTAACCTGACACCAGTCTATGAATGTACACAGGATAACACTAACCTGACACTGGTCTCTGAATGGATTAAGGATAACACTAACCTGACATCAGTCTCTGAATGTACACAGGATGACAGTAACCTGAAACCAACCTCTAAATGTACAGAAGGTACCATTGACCTGTCATCAATCTCTGCCTCATATAACCAAGACAATCCAGATATTACAGATGGAGCAGCTGTAGTTGAGACGTTAAACCTGAAAACAGAGATTTCAGATTCTGTTGTGGGTTTACTGGACACGGAGAGTAACGTATGCAGTGGTATTCCACAAGAAAGCTATGTCGCTTCTGAGTTTCTCCAGACTCCAGCGCCTAATGAAACAAACGGTGATGGAAGAACCCGATTTGTTAACCACACATCTAGCAACATAACAGATAACAGATCATTAGCAGCAGAGGATAACCTGAACGTAGTAAGCAGTAGTTCTGAACTGGCTAATGTAGATGTTCTTTCAGAACTATATAATAAAGCTGATGATACACATACGACGTTCAGAAGCAACTTTGCAATCAACTTTGAATCTAGCTTACAGCCAACAGAGATAGAGAACTACAGAAGGGATGAGATACTTCAGGAAATGTGTAATGCCAGTGTCGCTTTAGATGCCGCTGTGTTCAGTAAAACTGAAAAATCTGGAATCACTACAAGCTTCAGTGACACTGTCGACTCGACTTACACTGAAACAAGTGCCAATAATTTTAATTCTGGCTTGCGTTTACCAGTGACAGATGTAAATAATGCACAAGCTCAGGACACGACAGATGGTGTTCATATGTTCACACTCGAGAAAGCTGACAAGGCAGATTCGGCTGAAAAATATGCAACAAATGACAAATTAAAGGAAAGAAGTAATTATGTTTCTGATAACGGGTACCTGAGTGAAACAGAGCTACAGCGTGAACGTATGATAATGAATGCTACTAATGAAATCACTTCAAGAAAGAAGACGGACAACGTAGTCACAGTATCCAACTCTCTTAGTAGTAATGAAAACATTCCTACGCGACTTGAAGAAAAGAATCTACAAGACGAAGAAAATTTAGAAGCAGACGGTTTATTCTTGTCTTCTAAGACACGAGATGACGTTGATAACGCCGAGAGTATGATTGTTACAGGAGCAGATGAAATTGTTTCTTTACTGTCAGAAACGTGCGAACATCGTACGACAACCAAAGATGAAACAACATTGGTACTTCTGATAACCGAAGACATCATATATAACTCAAATAATTTTGAAACAGGTAAACCGTCTTATAGTGAACACGAATTCCAGAAGACAGTCAAAAATGACGACATGAACATCCGAGACGAATCAGTATGTACCGAAGATGAAATAAAGCGAAAAACTATGTTTCCCAACTTCCATGAACTGGTTCCGGATACAAACTGTAGCGACTTTCACCTTGAAAACAGTGATAAGGAAACATATGAGTCGATAGTCGTCAGCCAGGCAAACATCAAATATTTCGATACTGTTAAACCAGCCTTAAAAATTGTGACGGCAGAATCTGAGATGACAATCAACCAGAATACTTCGTCTGTTGAATCTAACACGCATGTTATAGAAAGAGACTGCAAGATTGTGGATAAGCAAAACAAACTTAATAATTTTAATCAAAACTTGAGCATTACTTCGCAGGAATCTGAGGCGATGGTCAAATTAAATTCCTCGTCTGTCAGCCTTGACAACCAGAGATTCCAGATGTACAACGACGTGGATAGCGGATATTTTGGAGAGAAACAGGAGAGTCTCACACATGTGGAAGATAACTCAGAACTGTTTCCAAATCATACATTTGAACAGGTTAAATCTAATAATACGCCAGAGCCGGAGAATCTGGATGAACAACTAAATGTTTCGAACACAGAATCTGAATTAAAATCCAAGCAACCTAAGTGTCCAGGAACAAATAACACTTCAGCTATTGCGCATGCAGAACCAGGATCCAGCCCTACTGTGGAACTAAAAAGCGGAAGTCGAGTATCAGCTGAATCAGTACAGTCATGCTGTAGGTCAACACAGGATTTAACTACAGAGGTAAACGATATAACTACAGTCAACGGCCACTACTTAACAGCTGGTGAAGTTCAGTACAAACAAGAAGAAAGCAGACCTTCAGACGCGCATTCTTTCATATTTCGTGTTGAATTTTTCGATGAGGGCGTAACTTTGCCGGAAGGTCTTGGGTCGACGGAAAAGCTGCAAACAGCAGCAGTCGGTCATTCATTAGAACAAATTACTAAGGTTGTGTTCGCAAATGATGATGTCAAACATGCTGGACACGGAGAAATAGTCACTGAAGTTTCTCAAGAGATAAACGCGCAGGAGTCTTTGATAGCGAATTCGGGTGGGTCTTTTAATTTTCCAGCCAAATTGGTTACACGGATATCATTAGAAGAGATGGGGAATAAACACAGTGAAGCCGCCAATGAGATTACAGAATCTACGATTAGACCGGAAATTGATGTACTTTTACCACTTGGATCACATATCAAGGTCGAGGACGCTCTGCTAGTAGCCAAACCTGCGGAATCCGTCGAATTGATTATTAGATCATGGGGAAATGCAATTGATAACAAAGAAACTGTGGAAATACGGTCGGAACCATGTAATGCGGCGATATCGATTATAACGGAGAATGAAGCATGTGAATCGATTTTTACAGTATTAAGTACATCGGCTGACAGGGCGCCAGAGGTGGATAGCACAAGTACAGCAGCAATGAATGAGATGTATGATGCAGGAAATGGCGAAGAAGATGAGTTTACGCGACAGACAATGACAAATGTCATATTCATTTCGGAAGAAAGAATTAAGCAGTCACACGAAAGAACATGTGATACACCTGAGACGGTGGATGAAAGCACGAAGCAGACACACGCAAGAACCTGGGTCACACCTGAGGTGACGGCAGAATGTGATAGGCAGACACACGCAAAAACCTGGGATACACTTGAGGGGACTGTTAGAGAAGTTGGAGTAACTAATGCATTTACAGACAGTGATGATATGAATATATCAGAAGCGGCTGTACAAAATGTGATGGCGACAGAAACAGACACTACGAAAACAAAATCAGAAGAAACGGAACAAACCGGCACTGACGATGCAGATGCTAGTGAAAAAGGTAACATATTTTAAAAGTATATGGCTTTATACTTGAGATACGCAAAAGGCCGGCTCTTCGGCGGTGCGTTCGCACCGGGTGCCGACAAGTATTTTAACAAATAATATAATCATTAACATTGTAAAAGAACAAGAAAAATTGAACATAAAATTTCAAAGTTAAAAAGTATTTGCTTACATGAAACTGATTTGTTTTCCTATATGTCTATTTTATTACCCCCAATGTAGAAGAGGAACGACCAAGTAAGTAGTCTATTTTATTCCCTTTTTCAAAAACAGTGCATTGAGCGGCCATTTGTAATTCTACATGAATAAAGAAAGACAAAAATTTCCTTGCAATATAATTTGAAAACGTGAATGATTTTTTTTTTTTTTGTTTGTGGGTGGGGGAGATACTACAGTGAACATACTTGCGAATATTAGAGCCTAATTAAAAGCAATAGCATTAAAGTGAATCTCGTATGAGCACATACAATACTGCATAGGATCCTAGCACCATTTTGAAAATCCCTTAGGGCCGGCTCTAGGTATTATAAATGCTACAAGACATGAGTTCTGAACTGCTAAATTAAATGAATGGTCTTTCTTTTTTTTTTTTTTAACTGTTAAATTCAGTCTACAGCTGTGTTGCTCAGAAATTGCTTTCAAAAGTGAATGTTTACAGCTTAACTAAAGATTTCATTTTAGATTATTAGCGTTACGTCTGTTCTCAGTAATTTTCAGCAGTATAAAACCGAGTCGTACCAAATATGGAAAATATTTATTTTCCTTCTTCCTCTTCTTCCTCGTTCGTCCTGAAAAGGACGTTGGTTGCGTTGTGTCGTCGTTTACAGCGTAGCTGCGATATTTACGCCTTTCGGCCGACACATCCGACTTCAGCGCGGCATTTTTTGGGACCGAGTTTGCCTTCCCTCTTCGATCCCTACTCTCTCAGCCAGACTGCAGTGCGCAGCCTGTTTCCAGGACCACCACTTGGAGGTGGAGTAGGGTCTCGGTCAGCTCTGGTTCGCTGACACAAGCAGTCAAGCTATGGGTCGCTGACTGCATTCATCTCTCTTGCTGCATCTTCGGTCCATAAAATATTTAGAAGTTAGAACGAGCTGTCTACAGAAGAAAAAAAAATTGAAATAAAAACAAACGTCATAATGGGGATCCTTTTTGTTTCCTATGGAGCATGCGGCCACCATTGTTGTTGATCCCATTGGTTGAAGCCTGCACCAAGCATTCACGTATTCTTGCAGCGGTGGTTTATGATGAGGTTGCCAGCCGCATGCACAACCTCTTGTCAGCCGCCTTATACGACATGCCTGACTGAGCAGTAGGCATATTTTTTTTAAACAAATGTAGATGCTCTAAAAATACTGTTTTTCTCTCTCCTCAGTTGACTGGAAGCTTCCGGTGTTCAAAGGCGTGTGCCACATGATGTCAACTCCAGATATGCCGTATTTAGGATAAGACAGTTTTATAGCATATGCCTTTTGTATCGTTTCCAATCAAATTTGAGTTGAAATAGAAACTGTTTATGCAGGAAAATACAAGCGGCGAGTGACTCTAAACATCTTTAGAGTAAGAGTCTCGAGCCATTATTGAATGGCGACACACTTTTCCAACACTTTTGTGGCAAGGTACTTTACGGTTATATTATGGTGACTTTGTTTCGTTTTAAATAGCACTTGATTTAAATGATTAATAGTTATTAATGTCATTATATATATATATATATATATATATATATATATATATATCTATATATATATATATATATATATATATATATATATATATATATATATATATATATATATATACTGAAGCACATTAAAAACGCACCACTATTATATATACCGATGCCGAGAAGCTGGCAAAAAAAAAGTGTGGGAATGGATTTTCCCCGTGTTTGCCATGAGGTAGAGAGCGAATGGCTGCTGGAATGGAAAGTGCAAGATTCAACCCATGGGTGTGTGCACAGACTACATGAAAACGATGAAAGTTACACGTGCAACACGATTCTCAACAGCTATGACCCTGAAAATGTGTACGCGTTGTGGCAGTATACTCGGTATAAAAAGGCCGTTGAGACAAAACACCCAGTACATGTGCTTGAAATGCCACGACTATCTGAAAACGACCACCAACGAGCCATTGGTATGTTGGAGACCGGAATGAGCTCGCGGGCCATTGCCAGAAGGATGAATTGCCACCACAGCACTATTGTACGTCTCAATGAACGTTACGGAACCACTGGCAGTGCCCGGGATAGACTTCGGAGTGGCCAACCACGAGTTACTACCCCTGCGCAAGATCGTCATATTGTGCTGAGTCACCTAAGGAATTGACTCTCCCGGCAAGTCAAACAGCAAGAGCAATAGTGGGTAGACATGGGCAAGTCTCTCGAATGACAGTCATACGACGACTCAGAGATACAGGCCTTACTGCAAGACGACCTTATGTTGGGCCAAACTTGACTCACAGACATCGTCAGCAGCGCCAGCAATGGGCAGAGCAACATATCAGATGGACTAGACTGCAGTGGAATGCTGTCCTATTCACAGAAGAGAACAGATTCAACATATTCTTTGCAGATGGACGTATGCGGATTTAGCGACGGTGTGAAGAGCGCTTTGCAGATTGCTGTGTCAACCGATTTCGAGGTCGCAGTATTCACATTTGGGGAGGATTCAGTTTTCACCATCGCTTGCCTCTTCACGTCTTCCGTGGAAATGTTAATGCTGTGACATATCGAGATGAGGTTCTGGATGCACTGGCTGCTCCTGCGTTCACAATTTATCCAGACTTGCAGCTTCTCCAGCAGGATAATGCACGTGCATTTTTTTGTATTTTTGGTTTTCTCCCTTGCCTGCACAGAATGCAATGAATTTCATAACAATCAAATGTACAAATTACTGACCAGCATGGATTCATAGGAAAATGAATAAAGATTCCAAATATGTGAACTTGTACACACTTATATTTACATTTCACACTCTGTTCTTGGATTATACAGGTGGTGCGTTTTTAATGTGCTTCAGTATATATATATATATATATATATATATATATATATATATATATATATATATATATATATATATATATATATATATATATATATATATATATATATATATATATATATGTTTAAATTGAATAATATACATTTTGATATGTAAAGATGATTTATTGTATATATATATACAATAAATCATCTTTACATATCAAAATGTATATTATTCAATTTAACATATATATATATATATATATATATATATATATATATATATATATATATATATATATATATATATATATATATATATATATATATATATATATATATACAAAAAATCATCTTTACATATCAAAATGTATATTATTCAATTTAACATATATATATATATATATATATATATATATATATATATATATATATATATATATATATATATATATATATATATATATATATATATATATATATATATATATATATATATATATATATACAATAAATCATCTTTACATATCAAAATGTACATTATTTATTCAATTTAACTTTAAGCTAAAGGATCTCATTGTTCATGATTTTTTAAAAATGTATTCGAATTTTGAGTTTAGTATTCGCTTCACACAATATAAACTATACCTTTAAACTTACCAACGTGCAAAATATATAAAATGTGAAACAGGCCCAAAGTAGCACAAAAATAGTCCAAGTCGCCGATATCTAGGTTTTTTTCTTCTTCAAAATTCAGAGTGGCAACGCTGCTCGAAATAAAACTGAGACGCATATATAATCCACTTTTTATCTTCCATCAGACTGATAAAACAACGCATTGTTGCACGTGCTTGAAACAGTTGTATTACTGTTAAATTTGTTTGTATTCATTTTTAGGCAAATTGTATTATGTATTACCCCAGCTTTGCTCAGTATTTGATATGTTGAAGAAAATATAATAAAATAAACTTTAACCAATATTAAAGTTAAAAATTAAAGCGATATTTTTGTTGTTTTTTTTTTTTTGTTTTACGACGAGTTTTTTTTTTTTTCCCAAAAGATCTCATATCGGAGATTTGAAATCAGCGTTGCCACTCCTAGGTGGATTCACCTAGATCTAAGTTTTTTTTATCCAGTCTAGGTTTAATTTTCCTTCATTTGTTGAAGAACACTACCTATATTTCGCCCAAAATCGGCCCCAACATAGCCCAAGTCGCCGATATCTAGGGTTTTTTTTTCCTTCAAAATTCAGAGTGGCAACGCTGCTTGAAATGAATGGGAGAAAAAGAATTACAATATGACAGTAGTTGAAGCTGAATTGCGTTTAATACAGAAAATAATGCAATATCTAAAATAATTATAATGTAGTCCCATGGCAGAAACTGCCGTAGGGCGAGTAAACTGTTAGAGACCTAACAATACTAGATCCAGCGTTATGAGGTGGGGTGACCAGTTCTCTTCCTCGCTGCCTTTGCCACCCCTAACTCAACAACAGAGTCAGGTACCAATTTGCAACTGGGTAGACTGGAGCGTGACATTACTATGTTTCTATACCGGAACCTAGTAACTGTACCGCAAGAAAAAAGGGAATGCTGTATCTGACAATTTTAAGTTTAGTTTCAAACATGATACCGCCATCTTCCGCTTCACCTCTGCTATAAAGAGGGTATCAATCATTTAAAGTTTAGACATAAGTAAGATTATGTGAGAACCGTTATTTAAATTTCCGTCCTATACAAAGAGATGTTCTGTTCACATTTTCATATTCACCATTAATTATTTACTGAAGGTTAAATAAAATTATATAATTTTTTAAAGATACAGTATTTATGCTCTGTTGTCTGTGTACATCTGTCGCATTCTAACTACTACATTCAGCCATGACAGTGTATTGTCTTATGGGAGCCGAAAGGCTTTGCCATTCAGTGGGGAACTGCTCTAAAATTATGCACCTTAATTATCGTATCTATAAAAATTTTCTTTATTAAAACAAAAAAATCAGGTCACTATATGAGATTTGTTGTTCGCTGTGACAGAGTTATGTAAATATATTACATATATAACACGTTTTTCTTCCACCTGGTTTCCACCTTGGCTCGCTTATTAATATTCATGTTTTGGTTAACGCAGAAGGCATGCGCTTCGATGTCTGTCGAACTCATAATTTAACCACGCCTATTTTCTTTCTCTATTGTCTTACAGACGCTAGGAATGTTTATAATCAGACCCATTAGCGAGTCCAGAGCCGTTAACTGAATTATAACGCGAACGATTGGGCAACCGTTGTATAGGACAGATCAGACTGTTTCACGTGTAGAGAGAGAGGGGACGAGTCGTATATTTGTAGAACCAAGAGTGATAATTCATGAGTGCACTTTCTCAGGGGGAATTAATCTGAGGAAATTGGAGATAATCACAGTTTCCCCCCCCCCCTCACATCCGTTCGTTCGTGTATGTAATTAAGCTACGGAACGAGAGAGATCAAAGAGACGATTTGCTCGCGGAACCACGTCTGCGGTCGGCATAAGTGTAAAATTTGACTTTCATTCAAAATTCGACAGCAGATTTCCCCAAGAATACGAGCAAGACGCGAAATCTGACACTGGTTAGCGATTTTCTATCTATTTCATATATACTGAAGCACATTAAAAACGCACTACCTGTATAATCCAGGAACAGAGTGTGAAATGTAAATATAAGTGTTTACAAGTTTACATATTTGGAATCTTTATTCATTTTCCCATGAATCCATGCTGATCATTAATTTGTACATTTGATTGTTATGAAATTCATTGCATTCTGTGCAGGCAAGGGAGAAAACCAAAAATGCAACCAATAAAAAAATTCATTCACACTATCCTCGGTATCTGGTATGTCCACCGTGTGCTTGCAAACAAGCTTGGCAGCGGCTCCGCATGGAACGCACAAGTCTCTGAAGGAAATTCCGGGGAATCAAGTCCCATTCACGTGTAAGAGCAGCTTCGAGCTGTTGCAGATTAGCTGGAGAATCTTGCCTGTAGATTCTGCGTCCAAGCTCGTCCCACAGATGTTCTATAGGGGACATGTCTGGTGATCGGGCAGGCCAATCAATCGTCACAATGTTCTGCTGCTGTAGATATTGCTGTGTAATGCATGCGGTGTGCGCACGTGCGTTATCCTGCTGGAGAAGCTGCAAGTTTGGATAATTTGTGAATGCAGGAGCAACCAATGCATCCTGAACCTCATCTCGATATGTCACAGCATTAACATTTCCACGGAAGACGTGAAGAGGCAAGCGATGGTGAAAACTGAATCCTCCCCAAATGTGAATACTGCCACCTCCAAATCGGTTGTGCTGGCGAACACATCAATCTGCAAAGCGCTCTCCACACCGTCGCCAAATCCGCATACGTCCATCAGCAAAGGATATGGTGAATCTGCTTTCGTCTGTGAATAGGACAGCATTCCACTGCAGTCTAGTCCATCTGACACGGTGCTCTGCCCATTGCAGGCGCTGCTGACGATGTCTGTGAGTCACGTTTGGCCCAACATAAGGTCGTCTTGCAGTAAGGCCTGTATCTCTGAGTCGTCGTATGACTGTCATTCGAGAGACTTGCCCACGTCTACCCACTATTGCTGTTGCTGCTTGACTTACCTAGAGAGAACGATTCCTTAGGTGACTCAGCACAATATGACGATCTTGCGCAGGGGTAGTAACTCGTGGTTGGCCACTCCGAAGTCTATCCCGGGCACTGCCAGTGGTTCCGTAACGTTCATTGAGACGTACAATAGTGCTGTGGTGGCAATTCATCCTTCTGGCAATGGCCCGTGAGCTCATTCCGGTCTCCAACATACCAATGGCTCGTTGGCGGTCGTTTTCAGATAGTCGTGGCATTTCAAGCACATGTACTGGGTGTTTTGTCTCAACGGCCTTTTTATACCGAGTATACTGCCACAACGCGTACACATTTTCAGGGTCATAGCTGTTGGGAATCGTGTTGCACGTGTAACTTTCATTGTTTTCATGTAGTCTGTACACAAACCCGTGGGTTGAATCATGCACTTTCCATTCCAGCAGCCATTCGCTCTCTACCTCATAACAAACACGGGGAAAAACCACTCCTACACTTTTTTCCAGCTTTTTGGCATCAGTATATAAAATAGTGGTGCGTTTTTAATGTGCTTCAGTATATATATATATATATATATATATATATATATATATATATATATATATATATATATATATATATATATATATATATATATATATATATATATATATATATATATATATATATATATATATATATATATATATATATATATATATATATATATATATATATATATATATATATATATATATATATATCCCAGCCCTTAAAATCCATTATCTAGTACCCACATAATTTTTCAGAACATCTAGCTTCGATTTCTAGATCCATTGTACCATTGGAATTACTCAGTTTTTCGATTGGAGATAGTTTTAAATTTCTGAGTTGCGGTAAATATTATACTAGAAGTTCGAGTGATTAAATTGTTAAGTCCGTCATTAGATTTCACTAAGATTTTTTTGTGTTGAGTGATTTAATGGTTAAAGTCTGTCATTATATATTACTAGGATTTTTGGTGTTAATTGGCTAGAAAATTAAATAACATATAGCTAATTTTTCTGGCTGTAACGTAAATTTAAATACTCGCTACCATCCAAAAAAAAGAGATAATTTAATTGACTAGTAAAAAGCACTATTCATTATGAGTACTGGCGAAATATATATTTATTTCTAATTCATTATGAGTAATTTTGTGAATGACTAGAATTTATTTCACGGGTTAATAAGAACGATAAGACAAGCTATACACTTGTGTTTTCTAATCAAAGTTAATAACCGAGTGGATAAATAAATTATACCTTTACGCGGGTTAGGGTAGAATTGAGATTGTGGTTAATGTTGTATTTTTTTCTTCCTATAAATTAGTACGGGTCACAACCCAAAACCTACCAGCGGCCTGCACCTTAATCTGAGAAAAGGGTCTAAGTCTAGTCCAACCAATACAAGAAAAAAACATTCTTATGTAAAATATAGCGGGTCTTCGAGATTGACCGGGCTGGTCTCTTGTTTCATTTAGAGAGAGAGAGAGAGAGAGAGAGAGAGAGAGAGAGAGAGAGAGAGAGAGAGCGTACCAATATATGACACTAAGAATAACAGTAACTGGACATTTAGCTACCCAGATTTCTTTTCCATTTTCATTTACATTCAGCCTGCTGTGGCGAAGTTATCAATATTAACATTTCCCGATTACCGATCACTATGTTGTGGCAAGGATTTATCCAGAGAGATTTATCTACCTGACATTCTCTTAAGTATCAAATTTACCAGCTACTGTACCCTGTGCACATTAGATCTCAAGTATTTTCCTACCTGGACTAATTGTGGTGACATGAACAGATTCAATAAACAGTAACAAAGCAAGCGTTCCCCAAATAAGAGGATTAATCAGTAAATTTGAGGTACTGGGGCTTGTTTTGCCAAAAACCCAACACTGGATTTGTGCATGTACCAAGGCGTTCTGTTCCAGACGTTGTAAATCAGCAATTAGGTAAGCGAGATTGAAAATGTGGCCACATGTTTGTCAGAGCGAGAGAACGCAGAAATGAATAATTCTTACATTATATAATCAATGTACTCACTTTGTTTTGTTTTTTCTTATGTTTGCTAATACTGTTCATTTCAGAATAGATTAATTAGAAACTCTGTTCTTGACAGTATATTTAAATCCTATACCATAATGCTAATCTTTTGACCTTTTGGGGGTTAATTAACTTCTTCTTGTGGGATCTTGTCTCAACAGAGGAGATTGCACTTATGTGTCTATTTCTTTATTAATTCTGTAACCTATGATTTTATATTTTGATATTTGATAATAAATGTTGTGAAGTTTTCTTCTTTATGATAAATAAACGTAACATAAACTTAACTTACCTGTGTCGGTCAGCTCGTCCCAATATCCCTACTCCATTAATATAGTTTCACGTTTGTGCGTCTAGATACCTGTGGTTGTCACGTGAAAGATAATTTATTTTACCATCTTGTCCATAATTTGATTACTCCTTTAAATGTTCTGTTTTCCGAGACATTTTGTATTCTTCTTTCTTTCATTTTTCACCTTCGCAAACCGTCCCCGAGGTTTTGTTTACGTTAGGCCTTACTACTAAATTCCTCAACGGCCAGCGTAGAGGTAACGTAATGTTATCTAGCAGCACCTGGTCTGACCAAAGGAATATCTCTTACGTTTAAAGCCTTTGATCACGAGTGAAAGGGTCCCTGTGTTTGGCTTCCAGAACGCTGCTTCGGATCATAATATTATGCATCCTGGAAACAGGGGGAGACAAATCGCGGTCAATCTTTGGGTTTTCGCCCCTTAGACAAGATAGAGCATAATGTTATGCATTTCTCTACCTGGGGAACTTTCGCACGATTTCTTTTGTCTTACTCTAGATTACGTCTTTCGCCGAACTTCTGTAGAAATACGCACGCCAGGTTCGGGGGGAGCGTCCCTTGTGATCTATAAGAGTAGACTGGTTTTAATAGACAAAGACATTCGTAAATTTTCCTAGCCCGTAGATGACCATCATGAGATAAGGCAAACTTTAAAACAGTACTAGAATGTGTTTGCCTATGTTCTAGTCATTTTTCGGGGTGAGTTGACATATCTTATAATTATAATATTAGATTCATGTTAGCTTTTATATATATCTGTTAGGGAAGTGAATTTATTTCTGAGGACTTCTCCTAGTAATTTATTCAGTGATAAGGTAGCGCTGTCTACGGCCTATTAAGTGGTGCTTACACTGTTACGGTTTATCATGGGTTAAATGTTAAACTTACAATAACAGATATTAGGCGTAGAATCAGTCCACGAATGCTTACCATTGGGTTAAGAGTCAGCAAAATTAACTGTCATTTCTGTAAGATAATGTCAGGTGTGGATTGTTCACTTTAAAACTGAATAGTGAGATGCAGGTAATAACTCTGGATTATAGGAGATAGGCACTTATTCCTTTTGATAGATATTTCTAGTGGCAAGGGAGGATCATTTTATGCTTACTTGTGTGGCTAGGCACTAGTCTATAACTTTCACTGAAAGCAGTCACCAGGCATAGATATAATTATATCGTATGATCTAGCCACAACTGTATTATTATAGCAAGAACATTGCATTTTCTTTGTACTCATTTTGTGGAAATGCTAATATATTTCCCCAAGGGGACATACGATTTATTTGTGTAATGTCAAATGCTGTAATCTGTTTATGTAAATTCATTTAATGTTGTAAGATGAATAAGCATATTCATTTAACTGTAACTACAGGTTAGGTTTCCTGTATGTTGAGATTGGGAGAAGAGGAGTAGATTTTTGATGTCAGAACATTTACTGATAGGTACCTGGGGGTGCAAAAGATATTAAGCCTATGCGGGCGCGTGTTGATAATTGATATTTTTAAGGAACAGGAGACATGGTTAAAGACAGCCCTAAACTATCATAGCAATAACTACAATAAATTTAATCCCATAGTGGAGCGAAACTTTCTGTATAAAGTTAGTGTGATTTATTATTTGCTTGAAGTAAAAGGGTGTCTCTTTTGGGTCTCAGTTTCAGGGAGACCGACTCGCGAGAGCAGATTCCAGTCAGGCGAAGAACGAAATATTCTCTTCGATCTAGAGGGTTCTGAATACCGCTAGCGTCACGAATCGTCAACCCCGTTCCTGAATCAAAACCCCTTTTTGTCAACGCCAAGTTAAGCTCACGCAGTGCAACGGAGCCAACGCTAAATCTGGAATCGCCAAACGCAGTAGTAGTTCTCTACTCGCCTATTGGATTACCAGCCAGAGCATTGCGGCTCCAGAATATCAAACCCGCTCAGCATGCCTATAGCAGAATTCCATATCACCCGCTTTTTTTGTGCCTAAACGGGGCACTCAGCAAACCACAGCCAAACCAGTTTAAACAGGATTTACAGCCAAGCGGAGCCTTGCGCCGGATAAGCGCGCCTGGGTCTCTGTGTCCTCAAGTGACTTCTTCTGGTGTATTTCCTGGATACTTAAAACCTCGCACGTATGAGCAGCCATCTATGGACAGAGTTCCAGCCCAACTCGCGCTATAAGGGGAGTCACCAACGTTTAGCACCAACAAAGAAAGTTTTGTAGGCTAGTCCCTCACGAAGGATCTACAAGTAATTCACTTCCTGGAGCTAGTACATTTGGTCCCCGAAAAGCAGACAGGCTGTCGCCCAGTTCAATCAGTTGGTCAGCAGGAGATAAACAGCGTTCCCCAGCCCAACTCGCGCCAGTAGGGGGGGGGGGGGGGGCACCAACGATAGCGCCTATACAGGGATGTTATTCAGGTTAATTCCATCACCGATGGAGGATATATACGAAAACACCACTTACTGGAGTTACTTCAGCTGGTCCCCGAAAACCGAAGGACTGTCACTCGATTATTTATCTCTTTGTGTTCTACAGGTTTTATGAATGGTGATCTGTGTGTGTGTGGTTGTTGGTGTATAGGATTATTGATGAATATTTGATTATTGATGTAATTTTATGTTGTTGTGATGATATGCATTATTTTCATGCTTTTCTTCTTTAATAAATTTTACACATTTATTAATGCGCTGTTCACGACCTTTCCATCCATATTTGTATTTTTAGCTCTTTACTATAATCTCTATGTATGATAAGAGAAAAGAGAGAGAGCAGGAGGTGCTTAGACAGACATAAGTGAGTTGAGGCTTGGAGAGAGAGATCATTTTGGTAAATCTTCTTCCAGGTTGTCTCAAGTCCATCTCCTATTTACACCTTATCTAAAGTGTAATCTATAACTCTGTCAGTCCACTATCCCTTGTCGATTTCACTACAGTTGTCCAACTCGACAAATACTCTACACTCTAACTCAACCACGACAAATGGTTTGGCTCGTCCGAGATTCTAGAACCCATCAACCACAACAAATGGGGTCTCGCCGCGGAATTTGAACTACATCTGCAGCAATCGCAACAGATGAGGTTGCAGTCTGGTAGGAATCTCTCACAAGATTCTATCTTGATTCTTAGAGTTTAGTGTTCGGCAGATTATAGGAATTTCTTTCCCCTAGACATATCGAACTATTTCTTTTGGGTGGAAGTCGGAACAGCGTTTTTTCTCCACAGCAATCATAAATATTAAGTTACATTTATTGTTCATGCTACACATGAGACAGCTGGTAAAGGTTGATGGTATCACTGCTGAGTTTTTGGTTGACAAATCTGACGACTAATGTTGTAAAAGTCAGAAAAAAAAATTTTTTTTAAGGGTTAATATTTTTTCAGGAGTAGCTCTTTAATCTGAGATAATAAGCTACAGATAGTCAGTTACTAGCTTGCATTTGTACCAAGGGAGGGTGTTCATTCGGACGATAGTAACCAATCCTCTCAATAGCTTAGTACTGACAGAACTGGGGTGAAGTGATAGTAAGTTTTACATCACTTACATTTTTTGGAGTTTTTTGGGGGGTTTGCTTGTCGATCAGAGTAGCTACTAACTTTCTTGTTTTTAAAGTTCCCAGGCTAGCCTAGATTTTATTGATTATTAAGTTAATCAGCACCTAGTGCACTAGGTAACTAAGATCTCTAGGTTCTATTCTTCTATAGTGTTTGCTCACCCTGATATAATGGCCAATCTAGATAAAGTGCATAGGATTGCCCTCGAGGTAGCTAAGTACATGGAGTACAAGGATAGCGAAATCCAGCCCTTTCTAGAATTTGCAGTAAGCCTGCAGGATCAATACGAGGTAGACAATTGGTTTGACAGCCGTTTAATCTTGGCATGGTCCTGTAAACAAACTGGGGAGAGTGAAGCATTCACCCGACAGTATGTAGAAGAAGTGATAGAAGATGAGAAGCAAAGGGAAAAGCAAAGACAAGAACGGGACAAGAAATTGGAAATGGAGCAACAAGAACGGGACAAGCAATGGGAAATAGAGCGCCAAGAAAGGGACAGAGAAAGCCAAGAAAGGAGCAGGCTACACCAAATCAGAATGAATGAACTGGATAGCCAAATTTGGAGGATGAAAACAGATACTAAATGTAGTCACTCTAATTCCCCTTCTACTGTGCCCTTAACGGTCAACGCCCCTGCAAACCTTGCGCCCATGAAAGAAAACTTGCCTGCTAAAACCGAACCCCAACTCCAGAAAATTGACTTTCCTTTGGACTTGGATCCGAAGCCCAAACAAGGAAAGAATTTACGTCGGGACAGCAGACCTAAAGCCACGGGAAAAATTACGCAACGTTCCCAGGCATGGAAACTGCACAAAGGTGAGACAGGTGCTAACAAGCATTGTAATACGGATTGTTCCCGTCTGGCAAGCGGCGAACCCCGAGCCTCTCACGCTCCAGACCGAGCAGCACCTAACCGACACGTGACGTCGAGAAAAGGGAGTGATAAGGGTGGATTTAACTGGAATGATAAGCCAAAGGGTCTGACCACCAAAAGTGGATTTAGGCTGACGACAAATCACCACCCCTATCGACACCTGGTATAAAAGTGCAAGATGTAGGTGTCTTCTCTGGTTTATAGTGTTGCTGTGTATGTTGCAGTAGAATAGTTCACAGGGTACAACACAGGCAACATGATGTGTAGAGTCATGAAAATGGTAACTTCGCTTTATGTTTTATACCATTTATTGCACGCCACAAAACAGTCATGATATTTTGTCATCACTAACATAGTTTAACGAATGCAGCATTCAAAATCATATTAGCTGATAGTCATGTAGGATTCAATACTCAATAGTTGTATTGTAAACAGATATCGTAAAGTTCTGGTTCATGAAGCTGTATAAATAATATATATATATGTATAGCACAGATCTGGGTGCCTAAGGTTCATACATATAACTTCTGCAACAGTGTCAGCTGCAGATCATCAATGTTCATAGACAATAATAAATGCTCCCTTCCTGATGCTAGCAGATCAGATGTATACAATAAGTCCGTTTACTGTCTGCACGTGAATAGCATACATGGAATACAGGTCAAACCGACCTTTATAACCTTCCTAAGTCTAACCATCTGACTTGGACGTGATCTCTGATATAACGAATCCTGGAACACAGACAATAGTCTTGTTGGTCTAGAGCGACCCATATATATATAACTAGTTCAGGTATAAAGATACCGGTGGCGAAAATCCTAGTCAAAGTACCTCTCCATTTTGAATCACACAGGCGAGCAAGGAGCGACAAAATGACGAACTTCTAGATGATAGCATAAAGTTCAATACAAGAGGAATTACCTTTCTTCGGAAATCAACCACGAACATATGCCTCCAGGCAGGCTTGAATAATACTGGGAAATAGTCTAGTTAGCTAACTAACTCACAAAGACAATGTATTTCCCTCAGAAAATCACAAGACGCCAATTGCGTCCGCTCGCTACTCAGACCATTTCTAAACTCCCCCAGCTGGGCGGAACACACCAAACGAACTCCCAGTTTTGACATGCGCAGAACTCCACTACTTGAGTCGCCGCTCACATAAGACGATTCTAAGAACATTCGAGATAAAAGTCTTACACAGTCGCGCCTTTTATGGTCATGAACAGAAGCGTTAAGACAGGTTTCAGACATCTACAACAGTTGACTGATACTACCAAATAAGGAGATATGGTCACGCTTCGTTCAAGAAATTATAGACCGAACGTGTCTCTATACAAGAGAAGGCAAACTCCTAAAAAATTGTAGTCTCGATATCTCGGGTTATGTCCCTTTGACTGTAAAAAACATAATACACCTTTCAGTCAAAAAATGATCATACATACGAAAAATGATCATACAAAGACTTTGGAAAAAGTAATTATTTGTGCGTAACATTACCGCACCCTCCCGGGAAAAAAAAAAATGAAACATTTTTTTTTTTTAAATCCTGGAGCCGGAAAAATCTAGGCTCCTAACGCACGTATGATGCGCGGATATATACCTAACAAACTAGCTCAACGCATGGAGCAAAACTGAGATCATATCTCAGGTCCTTAGAGAAAAAATTTATCTAAGTATTCGCGTATATATTCCAGGAAGGTGCCACCAACACACGCCACAATAATGGCAACATCATAATAAAAGTCAAATTACTCTCATACCAATATATGAAATTAAATATATCATTATGATATCATACAATGTGTTGTGCAAATAGCGGTGTAATATACTAATATACCGCACTATATTATTACATTATATAATGCATCAGTAATTAATAACTAATACAATGTTATTCTTCGTTGACATAAAACAATCAATAGAAGAAGATGTGGACATCATCCGCTCCCAATCTAGGACAGGACTTGATATCCTCAATGTTCCACAATGGACATAATCTCGCAGACTTCACTGATGTGCTGCGAAAATATCAATAACACAAATCTTAAAGACAACTGGTAAATTTCTTAATACAATTATGTAAATATATTATCTAAATGTGGCCGAGTGATCTTTTGGCCCGTATATCACTAACTAAGCCTTCTTAGATAATTACATGGTACAATGTTATAAATTTCCCTCAAAAAAAAAGTGAGAAAAAATCTACTAACATGTCATTATAATATTGGACTGTATATCAGGAAATATATATATATGACAGAAGAATCATGTGGAATCGTGTGGGCATCTGGACAGAATGTCTGCCATCACATTATCCGAACCACGGATAGCTCGAACCGAGAAATGAAATGGTTGAAGAGCTATGGCATAACGAGTGGACCTCGAGCTCTTCAAGTTTTTGCTCTGAATAGCAGTAAGCGCTTTCTGGTCGGTTTCCACAATGAAGTGTGCGCCTAGAAGAAATCTTTGTAACTTCAGAATAGACCATACCATAGCCAATAACTCACGGTCTAAAACCGAGTAATTCTTTTCTGCAGCATTTAATTTCCTAGAGATATACATCACCGGATGCAGAGTATCAGAATACTCCTGCATTAGTGCTGCCCCAATCCCAGTTGACGAGGCGTCACTTCGAAGAACAAAAGTCTTCTCAATAGTAGGTAACCTAAGAATAGGTGGAGATGAAAATAGGGCTTTAACCTGGTCCAATGAGGATTGACATTCTTTAGACCAGCGGATCAGATTAGGCGACCCTTTCTTCAATAAAGTAGAAAGCGGTGCCATAATGGAGGACAGATTCGGAATGAATCGTCCGTAGAATTGGATCAAACCTAATAGACTCCGTACTTGTTTCTTCGTCTTAGGGACCGAAATGTTAAGTATTTTTGAAACATTGTGGTCCTCTGTCTTTAAAAGACCATGACCAACACGATGACCTAGGAAAGAAATCTCGCTAAATCCTATAAAGGCTTTAGAGGGTTTTGCAGTCAAGTTATACTCGCGAAGAGTAGACAGTAATTCGTATAAACCCAAATAGTGATCTTCCCAGGAATCACTGAATAGACAGATATCATCTAAGTATGCTATGACATCTGTACGATATGCGAGAATTCGCCGCATCATGCGTACGAATGTAGCAGGGGCGTTCATAAGACCGAAAGGCATGAAATTCCATTGGAATAAACCCCTAGGTGTAGAAAAAGCTGTAAAAGGTTTGGCACGTTCAGTTAGCGGAACTTGCCAATAACCTTTAGACAAATCTAGTTTGGTAAAGAATCTAGAATTAGCAAGTTTATTGAGTAGCTCTTCTAATGAAGGCATAGGTTCAGCGTCGAACTTCGTAACTTGGTTCAATTTGCGATAATCTACGCAAATGCGAATGTTATTATCCTTCTTTCGAACAATAACCATAGACGAAGAGTATGCTGAAGTGGATGGTTCAATGATTTCCAAACGTATCATTTCATCCAATTCTTTTTCGACTTGAGACTGGAAATGGATAGGTATTGGATAGGGTCTGACTCTGATAGGATTATGATCAGTTAGCACAATGTCATGTTCAATGACATGTGTGTGTCCCGGGATGTCTGTAAGAACATCCTGAAATGTTTGCAACATCGAAGAAACTTGTCGATGTTCCTCAGCGGAAAGATTTGGAGAAACGGTCACGTTTTTCCAAGATTCCGTAGAATAAAGTGGGACCATAGGAAGAGGAAGATTGACATCAGAAAAAGTAGTTTCCTCATCCTGTATAACTGACAGAGATGAGTACTGACCATGAGGTGCTTGAGAATTGTCCGTTGCCTGGAAAATAGGCTGCAAATAGTCTGGTCTTTCATAAAATTCCGTGAGCATATTTATGTGGAAAGTTTTATGCTTTCCATCAATATCGACAACATAGTCGACATCAGAAATTTTGGAGACTATTGCATATGGACCTTTCCATGCAATTAGAAGTCTGTTCTCCCTTGAAGGAAGTAGAACGAGAGCTTTGTCACCTGGACAAAGTTGTCGTAGACATCTATTTTTATTTGCAAACTGCCTTGCCTTTTCTTTAGCAAATTCGGATGAAGAAGTTGCTAGTTTGCATGCCTCGATGATCTTTTGCCTAAGAGCAATGACGTACTCATAAGAAGATTGAGTTTCATCGCTAATATTATCGGCAGTGATTAGATCGTGAAGTAAAGACATAGGGCCGCGCGGTTGCGCGCCAAAGACAAGTTCAAAAGGGGAAAACCCTGTATGTTCATTGGGGACCTCTCTATACGCAAAGAGAGCCGCGGGTAAGACCCTGTCCCAATCCTGAGGATGATCCTCAGTTATCTTACCAAGTAAAGTTTTCAGAGTCCTATTTAAACGTTCGACTAACCCATTAGACATTGGGTGATAGATACTGCTGAGAGACCTTTTAATATGTAGCATAGACATTACCTGTGACATAGTGTCTGATATAAGTTGAGTGCCATGGTCTGACAATATTTCTCCGGGAAAACCCAAGCGAGAAAATATCAGCCAAAGAGCGTCTGCGATATCAGCAGTTGAGATGCTCTTGAGAGGTATTGCCTCTGGCCAACGTGTGCACATATCGACACATGTAAGAATAAATTGATGTCCTCTAGCTGACTTAATTCTAAAAGGACCGATAATATCTATTGCCATTTTTTGAAAAGGGCGAATAGGAATGTCAGCAGCCTGGATAGGCGCAGCATGTCGTGGTCCTTTAGATTTGACCTCCTGACATACTTTGCAAGAGCGACAGTAAATTCGTATGTCCTTGCTCACAAATGGCCAAAAGAAAGCCGCAAGAACCCTCGACTTTGTACGGGAAAAACCCATATGTCCAGCACATTGCGAGTCATGAGCATGTTGCAATATTTGCAATCTCATGCTCTTAGGCACAAGAATTTGTGAATGAGGGGACGTAGTCGAGTCTTGTACCATACGTACAAGTACGCCGTTCTTCATAGAAATCCAAGATTTTCTATTAGTATTCTGATTAGGATCACCTTTTTTTGCTAGAATGAAGAATTTTTGTAAAGACGGATCTTCTTCTTGCAATTTGATAAATGAGTCACGTGTAATAGTCAAGTGACTATCTTGGTCATTTACTTCATCATTATTAGTTAATGAAGTTTGAGGTGGATCCAGAGCATGTGCTCTTGTGACCACCGCATTGGTAGCTTCAATGTTTTGCTCTTCCCAAACAGCAATCTGCTGTGGGGTACATTCCCTAACTCCGTGAATACGACCAATAATAAGGTCCGCAATAGGATTTGGAAGTAGACACGCGTGGACCTCTCCCGTGAAGAAAGGAGTAGCAATATATATTATGGCAGTAGGATACTTTTCCAACGTGCCACCAAATGTGACACATTTGATGACCTTTCCTGTAGCACAGGATGGATCTACAAGAGATTGCCTAACACCAACAGTAGTACATCCAGAATCAAACAACACTGAGACTGGATTACTATTTACAAGCCCCTTATGTAATATAAGAGAACCTCTCCCATCATGAGCAACATTAGCAGGAAGAGCGGGCAAAGGATGACCACAGCTTAGAGTACTAACGGTCTTCGGATCAAATAAAGTACTGCATTGGATACATTTATTTGCTCTACCAAAATCAAAAGATGAGCATCCGATAGCATTATGGTCTTTATCACTATTAATCTGTTTATCTGCTCCCTGAGATTCTTGTTGAACAGAATTCGTCTGTTGATATCTTTTTCTCTTATGTTGCGATCTACCGCGACCATTATTGCCTCTGCAATTATCATTAAAGTCCCTACTGTAATTTTTATCCTGGTTTGAGTTCCAGTTTCCATAACTGTCATTACCATCTCTATGCTGTTGAGAACCTCTATTATCTTGGTATTGAGGTCTCTGCAAAAAATATTTCCCTCTATGCCGATTACCTTTGTGAAAATTTCTAAAGTTAACCGGAGTAGAATACCGTGTAGTATTAGGTTGTCTCCAGTTCTGGGAAGAAGAATCACCCTGGAATTGATTACTATGGTTCTGGGCATAATTACGGTTACTCTTTTTATTGAAATTTTGCTGGCTACCCTGAAATTTACGCATAAAATTTGGGCCATAAGGTGCTGCCGAAGCAACTGGCAGACCTTCTTTTACTTTAGAGTTGCTAATGGTTATGTGAGGATGCGCAGTAACATACTGGCTACAGTATTCTTCCATTTCTTTTATGTTTTTAGGCTTACGCTCATGAAGAAAAGAAAGAAAAGCTTCATTAACAGAAGACATGACCTTGTCTCTAAGTAGTAAATCCATAAGGGCTTCAAATGTACTTTCTGTCTTAGACAACTCAACCCATCGTAAAAAAGTAAGACGTATGCTTGAGATGAATTCAGAGAATTCAACTCCAGTTTCTGGTAACATGTTTTTAAATTTAAGACGATATCCGTCCTCGTTAAGTTGGTACTTCTTTAACAATGCCGCCCTGACAACCTCATAGTTGTTTTTGTCCGGCACATCTACCATACTCAACAAAGTCAAAGCATCACCTCTAAGTATCTTGGACAGATGATAAACATATAATGTTTTATCTATATTATGCACCTTACATGCACTTTCAAATCTATCTAGATAAAATGTTATATCATCAATTGAGGGATTAAATGCTGGTAGATTAAGCTTGAAATCCTTAGCATTAGTCTTATCTGACACCTTATTTGCATCATTAGCATTACCAGTGTTCAATAACTTTAACTTCTCTAACTCTAAAGCTAAGAGTTTTTCTTCATGCTCCATTTTTGCTTTTCTCTCATCAGCTTCTCTTTGTAACCTTCTTTCTTCAGCCTTCAGCCTCAGCCTGTAACTTTCTTTCTTCAGCCTGAGCCTGTAACTTTTTTTCTTCAGCCTCTTTTTCAAGTCTCTTATTTTCAGCCTCAGCCTGAAGTCTCTTCTCCTGAGATTCAGCTTCTCTTTTTTGTTTTTCCATTTCCATTTGTAATCTTTTTTCATCTACCTGCATCTGCAGTTTCTTTTGTTCAACTTCAGCATCTATTCTCTTTTGTTCAGTTTGTTCTTTCATTTTCTTTTCCTCCGACTTCAATGCCTTGGCATATTGAACAGTCGCAAATTCTTCTAATTTATCACCAGTCTTCCCAAGGGTTTTACCCTGCTCAATAAAGTACTCAAATGTAGACATGATGTCTAAAATGTGAGTACAGAACCTGAAATAATTAATTATCTTATTTCAATCTTAATAGCAACAAGACTTAATAAAGTGCTTGTATAATCACTATGTTTACTCCAATCTCTGTGGGAAACAAGACTTGACACCAACTTGTATTATCAAATGTATAATAATATCACAAGTCACCTCTTTATCATCAGTGCACTACACAAATCAGTGCATAACCATCAGTTATTTATCATAACTGCACTACAATAGTGCATAAGCAAAAAACCACCAGTTAGTTATGATAAGTGCACTATAGACCAATAGTGCATAGCATATATGTAACAATAGTGAAAGCTAACTATGCAAGAACTATGTAAACAATAACAAGACAATGTAAACAATAACAAAGGTCACCAACAATGTAAACAATAACAAAGATCAAAGTCAATGTAAACAACAACAAAGATCAAAGTCAATGTAAACAACAACAAAGATCAAAGTCAATGTAAACAATAACAAAGATCAGAGCAATACGAAAACATTCGCATAAGTCAAATAAATAAACAGCGAAACTAAAAAGAAATATGCGAAGATATGACAAACAAATGACGCTACAGTGTATAGACAGCAATTTTATAAAAAACTGAATAATAGAAAAGAGGAGACCTACAAATACAAACAAATGAAATCGAAACTAAAAAACAGAAAGAGAGAAGAAAAAAAATATATACAAAAAACGAAAATAAAGCACAACTCGTCACAACTAAACAGATATAGCAACGATTGTCGCTAGCAAATTTCACAGTAGGAAATTCGCACAGTCCCTAACGAAAACGCTAACAGTAGAACCTCTGTGACGTGGTATCTTCTACTGAAAGACACCGCCCAACCGAAAAACCCGCTGAAATATAAACATATAAATATACAAATACAAATAACATTTAACATGTAACATGTAAACAGTGTGAAAAATGTGAGAGACAGAAGGCTCAGTTAGAACATAAGGGCACAGTTCACAAACAAAACAGGCCACTTAACTTCTATGAATCCACAACGTCAGCACAGTTCAGAACAGGATGTGATCAGCATTCTTAGGACAATGATCCAACGTTGATCCATATCTGCTCTCATAAACTGCCACGACGAAGGAAATGAGCTTCTGACAGAAAACAGCTTCTGAACTTGACCTTCTGAATTGACTTGAGCACTTGACCTTCTCAATCCGGAACAGTTGTTACGGCACTTGTCCTTCTTCCTAACAGATCAGGAAATCGATTTGCTCGGCACTTGTCCTTCTATCGTAGGAAAACTGCCAACTTGACGAGCAACGCCGGGTATTTTGAAACAATTTCCAACTTTCAGCAAACATTGAGGTGATGAGTTGAAACTGTAATGTTGAAAGCTTGATGATGATGTCTGGGTTTGTTGACCCCCTTGATAGCTGGTACCAGAGTAAACCAACAATTGGCCACCAAAAATGATAAGGGTGGATTTAGATTGACGACCACTTGCCACCCCTATCGACACCTGGTATTAAAGTGCAAGATGTAGGTGTCTTCTCTGGTTTATAGTGTTGCTGTGTATGTTGCAGTAGAATAGTTCACAGGGTACAACACAGGCAACATGACGTGTAGAGTCATAGAAATGGTAACTTCGCTTTAGGTTTATACCATTTATTGCACGCCACAAAACAGTCATGATATTTATGTCATCACCAGCATAGTTTAACGAATGCAGCATTCAAAATCATATTAGCTGATAGTCATGTAGGATTCAATACTCAATAGTTGTATTGTAAACAGATAGCTTCTGTATATTCGATATCATAAAGTTCTGGTTCGTGAAGCTGTATAAATAATATATATATATATATATATATATATATATATATATATATATATATATATATATATATATATATATATATATATATATATAGCACAGATCTGGGTGCCTAAGGTTCATACATATAACTTCTGCAACAGTGTCAGCTGCAGATCATCAATGTTCATAGACAATAATAAATGCTCCCTTCCTGATGCTAGCAGATCAGATGTATACAATAAGTCCGTTTACTGTCTGCACGTGAATAGCATACATGGAATACAGGTCAAACCGACCTTTATAACCTTCCTAAGTCTAACCATCTGACTTGGACGTGATCTCTGATATAACGAATCCTGGAACACAGACAATAGTCTTGTTGGTCTAGAGCGACCCATATATATATATAACTAGTTCAGGTATAAAGATACCGGTGGCGAAAATCCTAGTCAAAGTACCTCCCCATTTTGAATCACACAGGCGAGCAAGGAGCGACAAAATGACGAACTTCTAGATGATAGCAAAAGTTCGATACAAGAGGAATTACCTTTCTTCGGAAATCAACCACGAACATATGCCTCCAGGCAGGCTTGAATAATACTGGGAAATAGTCTAGTTAGCTAACTAACTCACAAAGACAATGTATTTCCCTCAGAAAATCACAAGACGCAGGTTGCGTCTGCTCGCTACTCAGACCATTTCTGAACTGCCCCAGCTGGGCGGAACACACCAAACGAACTACCAGTTTTGACATGCGCAGAACTCCAAAATCTGAGTCGCCGCTCACATAAGACGATTCTAAGAACATTCGAGATAAAAGTCTTACACAGTCGCGCCTTTTATGGTCATGAACAGAAGCGTTAAGACAGGTTTCAGACATCTACAACAGTTGACTGATACTACCAAATAAGGAGATATGGTCACGCTTCGTTCAAGAAATTATAGACCGAACGTGTCTCTATACAAGAGAAGGCAAACTCCTAAAAAAATTGTAGTCTCGATATCTCGGGTTATGTCCCTTTGACTGTAAAAAACATAATACACCTTTCAGTCAAAAAATGATCATACATACGAAAAATGATCATACAAAGACTTTGGAAAAAGTAATTATTTGTGCGTAACATTACCGCACCCTCCCGGGAAAAAAAAAAAATGAAACATTTTTTTTTTTAAATCCTGGAGCCGGAAAAATCTAGGCTCCTAACGCACGTATGATGCGCGGATATATACCTAACAAACTAGCTCAACGCATGGAGCGAAACTGAGATCATATCTCAGGTCCTTAGAGAAAAAATTTATCTAAGTATTCGCGTATATATTCCAGGAAGGTGCCACCAACACACGCCACAATGATGGCAACATCATAATAAAAGTCAAATTACTCTCATACCAATATATGAAATTAAATATATCATTATGATATCATACAATGTGTTGTGCAAATAGCGGTGTAATATACTAATATACCGCACTATATTATTACATTATATAATGCATCAGTAATTAATAACTAATACAATGTTATTCTTCGTTGACATAAAACAATCAATAGAAGAAGATGTGGACATCATCCGCTCCCAATCTAGGACAGGACTTGATATCCTCAATGTTCCACAATGGACATAATCTCGCAGACTTCACTGATGTGCTGCGAAAATATCAATAACACAAATCTTAAAGACAACTGGTAAATCTCTTAATACAATTATGCAAATATATTATCTAAATGTGGCCGAGTGATCTTTTGGCCCGTATATCACTAACTAAGCCTTCTTAGATAATTACATGGTACAATGTTATAAATTCCCCCCAAAAAAGTGAGAAAAAATCTACTAACATGTCATTATAATATTGGACTGTATATCAGGAAATATATATATATGACAGAAGAATCATGTGGAATCGTGTGGGCATCTGGACAGAATGTCTGCCATCACATTATCCGAACCACGGATAGCTCGAACCGAGAAATGAAATGGTTGAAGAGCTATGGCATAACGAGTGGACCTCGAGCTCTTCAAGTTTTTGCTCTGAATAGCAGTAAGCGCTTTCTGGTCGGTTTCCACAATGAAGTGTGCGCCTAGAAGAAATCTTTGTAACTTCAGAATAGACCATACCATAGCCAATAACTCACGGTCTAAAACCGAGTAATTCTTTTCTGCAGCATTTAATTTCCTAGAGATATACATCACCGGATGCAGAGTATCAGAATACTCCTGCATTAGTGCTGCCCCAATCCCAGTTGACGAGGCGTCACTTCGAAGAACAAAAGTCTTCTCAATAGTAGGTAACCTAAGAATAGGTGGAGATGAAAATAGGGCTTTAACCTGGTCCAATGAGGATTGACATTCTTTAGACCAGCGGATCAGATTAGGCGACCCTTTCTTCAATAAAGTAGAAAGCGGTGCCATAATGGAGGACAGATTCGGAATGAATCGTCCGTAGAATTGGATCAAACCTAATAGACTCCGTACTTGTTTCTTCGTCTTAGGGACCGAAATGTTAAGTATTTTTGAAACATTGTGGTCCTCTGTCTTTAAAAGACCATGACCAACACGATGACCTAGGAAAGAAATCTCGCTAAATCCTATAAAGGCTTTAGAGGGTTTTGCAGTCAAGTTATACTCGCGAAGAGTAGACAGTAATTCGTATAAACCCAAATAGTGATCTTCCCAGGAATCACTGAATAGACAGATATCATCTAAGTATGCTATGACATCTGTACGATATGCGAGAATTCGCCGCATCATGCGTACGAATGTAGCAGGGGCGTTCATAAGACCGAAAGGCATGAAATTCCATTGGAATAAACCCCTAGGTGTAGAAAAAGCTGTAAAAGGTTTGGCACGTTCAGTTAGCGGAACTTGCCAATAACCTTTAGACAAATCTAGTTTGGTAAAGAATCTAGAATTAGCAAGTTTATTGAGTAGCTCTTCTAATGAAGGCATAGGTTCAGCGTCGAACTTCGTAACTTGGTTCAATTTGCGATAATCTACGCAAATGCGAATGTTATTATCCTTCTTTCGAACAATAACCATAGACGAAGAGTATGCTGAAGTGGATGGTTCAATGATTTCCAAACGTATCATTTCATCCAATTCTTTTTCGACTTGAGACTGGAAATGGATAGGTATTGGATAGGGTCTGACTCTGATAGGATTATGATCAGTTAGCACAATGTCATGTTCAATGACATGTGTGTGTCCCGGGATGTCTGTAAGAACATCCTGAAATGTTTGCAACATCGAAGAAACTTGTCGATGTTCCTCAGCGGAAAGATTTGGAGAAACGGTCACGTTTTTCCAAGATTCCGTAGAATAAAGTGGGACCATAGGAAGAGGAAGATTGACATCAGAAAAAGTAGTTTCCTCATCCTGTATAACTGACAGAGATGAGTACTGACCATGAGGTGCTTGAGAATTGTCCGTTGCCTGGAAAATAGGCTGCAAATAGTCTGGTCTTTCATAAAATTCCGTGAGCATATTTATGTGGAAAGTTTTATGCTTTCCATCAATATCGACAACATAGTCGACATCAGAAATTTTGGAGACTATTGCATATGGACCTTTCCATGCAATTAGAAGTCTGTTCTCCCTTGAAGGAAGTAGAACGAGAGCTTTGTCACCTGGACAAAGTTGTCGTAGACATCTATTTTTATTTGCAAACTGCCTTGCCTTTTCTTTAGCAAATTCGGATGAAGAAGTTGCTAGTTTGCATGCCTCGATGATCTTTTGCCTAAGAGCAATGACGTACTCATAAGAAGATTGAGTTTCATCGCTAATATTATCGGCAGTGATTAGATCGTGAAGTAAAGACATAGGGCCGCGCGGTTGCGCGCCAAAGACAAGTTCAAAAGGGGAAAACCCTGTATGTTCATTGGGGACCTCTCTATACGCAAAGAGAGCCGCGGGTAAGACCCTGTCCCAATCCTGAGGATGATCCTCAGTTATCTTACCAAGTAAAGTTTTCAGAGTCCTATTTAAACGTTCGACTAACCCATTAGACATTGGGTGATAGATACTGCTGAGAGACCTTTTAATATGTAGCATAGACATTACCTGTGACATAGTGTCTGATATAAGTTGAGTGCCATGGTCTGACAATATTTCTCCGGGAAAAACCAAGCGAGAAAATATCAGCCAAAGAGCGTCTGCGATATCAGCAGTTGAGATGCTCTTGAGAGGTATTGCCTCTGGCCAACGTGTGCACATATCGACACATGTAAGAATAAATTGATGTCCTCTAGCTGACTTAATTCTAAAAGGACCGATAATATCTATTGCCATTTTTTGAAAAGGGCGAATAGGAATGTCAGCAGCCTGGATAGGCGCAGCATGTCGTGGTCCTTTAGATTTGACCTCCTGACATACTTTGCAAGAGCGACAGTAAATTCGTATGTCCTTGCTCACAAATGGCCAAAAGAAAGCCGCAAGAACCCTCGACTTTGTACGGGAAAAACCCATATGCCCAGCACATTGCGAGTCATGAGCATGTTGCAATATTTGCAATCTCATGCTCTTAGGCACAAGAATTTGTGAATGAGTGGACGTAGTCGAGTCTTGTACCATACGTACAAGTACGCCGTTCTTCATAGAAATCCAAGATTTTCTATTAGTATTCTGATTAGGATCACCTTTTTTTGCTAGAATGAAGAATTTTTGTAAAGACGGATCTTCTTCTTGCAATTTGATAAATGAGTCACGTGTAATAGTCAAGTGACTATCTTGGTCATTTACTTCATCATTATTAGTTAATGAAGTTTGAGGTGGATCCAGAGCATGTGCTCTTGTGACCACCGCATTGGTAGCTTCAATGTTTTGCTCTTCCCAAACAGCAATCTGCTGTGGGGTACATTCCCTAACTCCGTGAATACGACCAATAATAAGGTCCGCAATAGGATTTGGAAGTAGACACGCGTGGACCTCTCCCGTGAAGAAAGGAGTAGCAATATGTATTATGGCAGTAGGATACTTTTCCAACGTGCCACCAAATGTGACACATTTGATGACCTTTCCTGTAGCACAGGATGGATCTACAAGAGATTGCCTAACACCAACAGTAGTACATCCAGAATCAAACAACACTGAGACTGGATTACTATTTACAAGCCCCTTATGTAATATAAGAGAACCTCTCCCATCATGAGCAACATTAGCAGGAAGAGCGGGCAAAGGATGACCACAGCTTAGAGTACTAACGGTCTTCGGATCAAATAAAGTACTGCATTGGATACATTTATTTGCTCTACCAAAATCAAAAGATGAGCATCCGATAGCATTATGGTCTTTATCACTATTAATCTGTTTATCTGCTCCCTGAGATTCTTGTTGAACAGAATTCGTCTGTTGATATCTTTTTCTCTTATGTTGCGATCTACCGCGACCATTATTGCCTCTGCAATTATCATTAAAGTCCCTACTGTAATTTTTATCCTGGTTTGAGTTCCAGTTTCCATAACTGTCATTACCATCTCTATGCTGTTGAGAACCTCTATTATCTTGGTATTGAGGTCTCTGCAAAAAATATTTCCCTCTATGCCGATTACCTTTGTGAAAATTTCTAAAGTTAACCGGAGTAGAATACCGTGTAGTATTAGGTTGTCTCCAGTTCTGGGAAGAAGAATCACCCTGGAATTGATTACTATGGTTCTGGGCATAATTACGGTTACTCTTTTTATTGAAATTTTGCTGGCTACCCTGAAATTTACGCATAAAATTTGGGCCATAAGGTGCTGCCGAAGCAACTGGCAGACCTTCTTTTACTTTAGAGTTGCTAATGGTTATGTGAGGATGCGCAGTAACATACTGGCTACAGTATTCTTCCATTTCTTTTATGTTTTTAGGCTTACGCTCATGAAGAAAAGAAAGAAAAGCTTCATTAACAGAAGACATGACCTTGTCTCTAAGTAGTAAATCCATAAGGGCTTCAAATGTACTTTCTGTCTTAGACAACTCAACCCATCGTAAAAAAAGTAAGACGTATGCTTGAGATGAATTCAGAGAATTCAACTCCAGTTTCTGGTAACATGTTTTTAAATTTAAGACGATATCCGTCCTCGTTAAGTTGGTACTTCTTTAACAATGCCGCCCTGACAACCTCATAGTTGTTTTTGTCCGGCACATCTACCATACTCAACAAAGTCAAAGCATCACCTCTAAGTATCTTGGACAGATGATAAACATATAATGTTTTATCTATATTATGCACCTTACATGCACTTTCAAATCTATCTAGATAAAATGTTATATCATCAATTGAGGGATTAAATGCTGGTAGATTAAGCTTGAAATCCTTAGCATTAGTCTTATCTGACACCTTATTTGCATCATTAGCATTACCAGTGTTCAATAACTTTAACTTCTCTAACTCTAAAGCTAAGAGTTTTTCTTCATGCTCCATTTTTGCTTTTCTCTCATCAGCTTCTCTTTGTAACCTTCTTTCTTCAGCCTCAGCCTGTAACTTTCTTTCTTCAGCCTGAGCCTGTAACTTTTTTTCTTCAGCCTCTTTTTCAAGTCTCTTATTTTCAGCCTCAGCCTGAAGTCTCTTCTCCTGAGATTCAGCTTCTCTTTTTTGTTTTTCCATTTCCATTTGTAATCTTTTTTTTCATCTACCTGCATCTGCAGTTTCTTTTGTTCAACTTCAGCATCTATTCTCTTTTGTTCAGTTTGTTCTTTCATTTTCTTTTCCTCCGACTTCAATGCCTTGGCATATTGAACAGTCGCAAATTCTTCTAATTTATCACCAGTCTTCCCAAGGGTTTTACCCTGCTCAATAAAGTACTCAAATGTAGACATGATGTCTAAAATGTGAGTACAGAACCTGAAATAATTAATTATCTTATTCCAATCTTAATAGCAACAAGACTTAATAAAGTGCTTGTATAATCACTATGTTTACTCCAATCTCTGTGGGAAACAAGACTTGACACCAACTTGTATTATCAAATGTATAATAATATCACAAGTCACCTCTTTATCATCAGTGCACTACACAAATCAGTGCATAACCATCAGTTATTTATCATAACTGCACTACAATAGTGCATAAGCAAAAAACCACCAGTTAGTTATGATAAGTGCACTATAGACCAATAGTGCATAGCATATATGTAACAATAGTGAAAGCTAACTATGCAAGAACTATGTAAACAATAACAAGACAATGTAAACAATAATAAAGGTCACCAACAATGTAAACAATAACAAAGATCAAAGTCAATGTAAACAACAACAAAGATCAAAGTCAATGTAAACAATAAGAAAGATCAAAGTCAATGTAAACAATAACAAAGATCAGAGCAATACGAAACCATTCGCATAAGTCAAATAAATAAACAGCGAAACTAAAAAGAAATATGCGAAGATATGACAAACAAATGACGCTACAGTGTATAGACAGCAATTTTATAAAAAACTGAATAATAGAAAAGAGGAGACCTACAAATACAAACAATTGAAATCGAAACTAAAAAACAGAAAGAGAGAAAGAAAAAAAAATATACAAAAAACGAAAATAAAGCACAACTCGTCACAACTAAACAGATATAGCAACGATTGTCGCTAGCAAATTTCACAGTAGGAAATTCGCACAGTCCCTAACGAAAACGCTAACAGTAGAACCTCTGTGACGTGGTATCTTCTACTGAAAGACACCGCCCAACCGAAAAACCCGCTGAAATATAAACATATAAATATACAAATACAAATAACATTTAACATGTAACATGTAAACAGTGTGAAAAATGTGAGAGACAGAAGGCTCAGTTAGAACATAAGGGCACAGTTCACAAACAAAACAGGCCACTTAACTTCTATGAATCCACAACGTCAGCACAGTTCAGAACAGGATGTGATCAGCATTCTTAGGACAATGATCCAACGTTGATCCATATCTGCTCTCATAAACTGCCATGACGAAGGAAATGAGCTTCTGACAGGAAACAGCTTCTGAACTTGACCTTCTGAATTGACTTGAGCACTTGACCTTCTCAATCCGGAACAGTTGTTACGGCACTTGTCCTTCTTCCTAACAGATCAGGAAATCGATTTGCTCGGCACTTGTCCTTCTATCGTAGGAAAACTGCCAACTTGACGAGCAACGCCGGGCATTTTGAAACAATTTCCAACTTTCAGCAACGCCGGGTACTTTCAAAATCTTTCATCAAACATTGAGGTGATGAGTTGAAACTGTAATGTTGAAAGCTTGATGATGATGTCTGGGTTTGTTGACCCCCTTGATAGCTGGTACCAGAGTAAACCAACAATTGGCCACCAAAAATGATATTGGTGCGCCAAAATGCCAGGTTAAACCAACGACTGGCCACCAAAAATGATAAGGGTGGATTTAACTGGAATGATAAGCCAAAGGGTCTGACCACCAAAAGTGGATTTAGGCTGACGACAAATCACCACCCCTATCGACACCTGGTATAAAAGTGCAAGATGTAGGTGTCTTCTCTGGTTTATAGTGTTGCTGTGTATGTTGCAGTAGAATAGTTCACAGGGTACAACACAGGCAACATGATGTGTAGAGTCATGAAAATGGTAACTTCGCTTTATGTTTTATACCATTTATTGCACGCCACAAAACAGTCATGATATTTTGTCATCACTAACATAGTTTAACGAATGCAGCATTCAAAATCATATTAGCTGATAGTCATGTAGGATTCAATACTCAATAGTTGTATTGTAAACAGATATCGTAAAGTTCTGGTTCATGAAGCTGTATAAATAATATATATATGTATAGCACAGATCTGGGTGCCTAAGGTTCATACATATAACTTCTGCAACAGTGTCAGCTGCAGATCATCAATGTTCATAGACAATAATAAATGCTCCCTTCCTGATGCTAGCAGATCAGATGTATACAATAAGTCCGTTTACTGTCTGCACGTGAATAGCATACATGGAATACAGGTCAAACCGACCTTTATAACCTTCCTAAGTCTAACCATCTGACTTGGACGTGATCTCTGATATAACGAATCCTGGAACACAGACAATAGTCTTGTTGGTCTAGAGCGACCCATATATATATAACTAGTTCAGGTATAAAGATACCGGTGGCGAAAATCCTAGTCAAAGTACCTCTCCATTTTGAATCACACAGGCGAGCAAGGAGCGACAAAATGACGAACTTCTAGATGATAGCATAAAGTTCAATACAAGAGGAATTACCTTTCTTCGGAAATCAACCACGAACATATGCCTCCAGGCAGGCTTGAATAATACTGGGAAATAGTCTAGTTAGCTAACTAACTCACAAAGACAATGTATTTCCCTCAGAAAATCACAAGACGCCAATTGCGTCCGCTCGCTACTCAGACCATTTCTAAACTCCCCCAGCTGGGCGGAACACACCAAACGAACTCCCAGTTTTGACATGCGCAGAACTCCACTACTTGAGTCGCCGCTCACATAAGACGATGCTAAGAACATTCGAGATAAAAGTCTTACACAGTCGCGCCTTTTATGGTCATGAACAGAAGCGTTAAGACAGGTTTCAGACATCTACAACAGTTGACTGATACTACCAAATAAGGAGATATGGTCACGCTTCGTTCAAGAAATTATAGACCGAACGTGTCTCTATACAAGAGAAGGCAAACTCCTAAAAAATTGTAGTCTCGATATCTCGGGTTATGTCCCTTTGACTGTAAAAACATAATACACCTTTCAGTCAAAAAATGATCATACATACGAAAAATGATCATACAAAGACTTTGGAAAAAGTAATTATTTGTGCGTAACAGGGAGCCACACCCTATCACGTTATATTTCGCAAGATTCCCGGCCGGACAGCGAAAAACCATATGCAGAGGCGTATCCCTCCAACTCAGCGATCGTAGAATGGAGGCGCCGCTCCTCTTATCACCCTGAGCGTAAAAGGTGCAAGAATAAGTCGCCTGCTAAAAGGGTTAAACTTTCCAAACCGTTCCAAGGAACTTTGGAAAAACACACCGAGAGTTTTCTCTCGGGCACTTCGCGATCAAACGGGATCTCAAACCGTCCAGTCTTTTGCATGCAGTCTGCGGGGCCTGTCAACCAGGAAGTGGATCTCGCATTGCAGGACAAAGTTCAACTGACGCCAGTAACTTCCTCAGGGGAGGGCAAAGTTGACGTTTATGATGGACACAGGGTTCCAGGCGAAGGGATCCCTGGTATTCCATTTGAGTCTCTTACACTTCTCAGGGCAGAAGACAGTGAGAAAAGCTGCCTTACTACTGTACAAGGAGCCATTGTTGAGAGCCTTGGCTCACGTCATGCTAGTAATGGGAAAGCGACTCAACAAACTCTGCAACTCGCAGATATTACCTATCTGTCTTCACGGATAGAAGCTACGGAGATCTGTTATGATTTAGTAGAACCCCAGAATGCGATCGATTACTCTTTGCTTCAGGCAGCAGAGTTTTTCTCATTCAAATCGCATTATTCCAGTGGTCTCAACCCCACTGATGGACAGCAAAGTAGTCGCCTCCGCCAGGCCATTACAGAGCAACTTGATCATTTCCGTTGACCAAGCCAGAGTTGTGACTGGCAAGGCAAGGAAAGCTCCAGACCCACCTTTAGACGGCACAGGTCTGAAGATTGATCAATGCTCCCGCCGAAACAGCGGAGTAGGTGTGGAGAGGCAGAAGAAAAATGCTAGCATTTCTTCGGCCAACGAACGGCTTTATTTACCAACTAGGGTTACACGCGCGCGAAAAGTCCCTATAGACTGCAGCTATACAGGGTTATTCAAGTCCGCGACAGGTAAACCCATAACGGAAATTAAACAGCCCGAGTCCAGCAACGATTACACTGCACATAACAGGCGGATTACCTATGCAGTGGCCAGTGAGTTCAGGCGGGGCCGAAACTCACAACAGGTGCGGATAATTTTCCGGACCATGGACAGACAAAGCAAATTGGGGAAGGAAGGTCATGTTCACACGGAAACAGATTATGTCAGTGTTCAGTGGCCTCGCAAAATCCCATTCGCTGAACGTCTATTAGACAGAGGGAAGAAAAGAAATGAACTCGGAGCTAGTCATACAGACAGACAGAAATTGGAAACGTATTTGGTTTTATGAGTATAGGATGTTCCAATGACAGGTAACTAAAGACGATGGAAAAGATAAATTACTGTCAATTTTGTCCGTATTCCTCGAACTTTAAAAGGGGGGGCACTTGTCACGTGAAAGATAATTTATTTTACCATCTTGTCCATAATTTGATTACTCCTTTAAATGTTCTGTTTTCCGAGACATTTTGTATTCTTCTTTCTTTCATTTTTCACCTTCGCAAACCCTCCCCGAGGTTTTGTTTACGTTAGGCCTTAGTACTAAATTCCTCAACGGCCAGCGTAGAGGTAACGTAATGTTATCTAGCAGCACCTGGTCTGACCAAAGGAATATCTCTTACGTTTAAAGCCTTTGATCACGAGTGAAAGGGTCCCTGTGTTTGGCTTCCAGAACGCTGCTTCGGATCATAATATTATGCATCCTGGAAACAGGGGGAGACAAATCGCGGTCAATCTTTGGGTTTTCGCCCCTTAGACAAGATAGAGCATAATGTTATGCATTTCTCTACCTGGGGAACTTTCGCACGATTTCTTTTGTCTTACTCTAGATTACGTCTTTCGCCGAACTTCTGTAGAAATACGCACGCCAGGTTCGGGGGGAGCGTCCCTTGTGATCTATAAGAGTAGACTGGTTTTAATAGACAAAGACATTCGTAAATTTTCCTAGCCCGTAGATGACCATCATGAGATAAGGCAAACTTTAACACAGTACTAGAATGTGTTTGCCTATGTTCTAGTCATTTTTCGGGGTGAGTTGACATATCTTATAATTATAATATTAGATTCATGTTAGCTTTTATATATATATCTGTTAGGGAAGTGAATTTATTTCTGAGGACTTCTCCTAGTAATTTATTCAGTGATAAGGTAGCGCTGTCTACGGCCTATTAAGTGGTGCTTACACTGTTACGGTTTATCATGGGTTAAATGTTAAACTTACAATAACAGATATTAGGCGTAGAATCAGTCCACGAATGCTTACCATTGGGTTAAGAGTCAGCAAAATTAACTGTCATTTCTGTAAGATAATGTCAGGTGTGGATTGTTCACTTTAAAACTGAATAGTGAGATGCAGGTAATAACTCTGGATTATAGGAGATAGGCACTTATTCCTTTTGATAGATATTTCTAGTGGCAAGGGAGGATCATTTTATGCTTACTTGTGTGGCTAGGCACTAGTCTATAACTTTCACTGAAAGCAGTCACCAGGCATAGATATAATTATATCGTATGATCTAGCCACAACTGTATTATTATAGCAAGAACATTGCATTTTCTTTGTACTCATTTTGTGGAAATGCTAATATATTTCCCCAAGGGGACATAAGATTTATTTGTGTAATGTCAAATGCTGTAATCTGTTTATGTAAATTCATTTAATGTTGTAAGATGAATAAGCATATTCATTTAACTGTAACTACAGGTTAGGTTTCCTGTATGTTGAGATTGGGAGAAGAGGAGTAGATTTTTGATGTCAGAACATTTACTGATAGGTACCTGGGGGTGCAAAAGATATTAAGCCTATGCGGGTGCGTGTTGATAATTGATATTTTTAAGGAACAGGAGACATGGTTAAAGACAGCCCTAAACTATCATAGCAATAACTACAATAAATTTAATCCCATAGTGGAGCGAAACTTTCTGTATAAAGTTAGTGTGATTTATTATTTGCTTGAAGTAAAAGGGTGTCTCTTTTGGGTCTCAGTTTCAGGGAGACCGACTCGCGAGAGCAGATTCCAGTCAGGCGAAGAACGAAATATTCTCTTCGATCTAGAGGGTTCTGAATACCGCTAGCGTCACGAATCGTCAACCCCGTTCCTGAATCAAAACCCCTTTTTGTCAACGCCAAGTTAAGCTCACGCAGTGCAACGGAGCCAACGCTAAATCTGGAATCGCCAAACGCAGTAGTAGTTCTCTACTCGCCTATTGGATTACCAGCCAGAGCATTGCGGCGTCCAGAATATCAAACCCGCTCAGCATGCCTATAGCAGAATTCCATATCACCCGCTTTTTTTGTGCCTAAACGGGGCACTCAGCAAACCACAGCAAACCAGTTTAAACAGGATTTACAGCCAAGCGGAGCCTTGCGCCGGATAAGCGCGCCTGGGTCTCTGTGTCCTCAAGTGACTTCTTCTGGTGTATTTCCTGGATACTTAAAACCTCGCACGTATGAACAGCCATCTATGGACAGAGTTCCAGCCCAACTCGCGCTATAAGGGGAGTCACCAACGTTTAGCACCAACAAAGAAAGTTTTGTAGGCTAGTCCCTCACGAAGGATCTACAAGTAATTCACTTCCTGGAGCTAGTACATTTGGTCCCCGAAAAGCAGACAGGCTGTCGCCCAGTTCAATCAGTTGGTCAGCAGGAGATAAACAGCGTTCCCCAGCCCAACTCGCGCCAGTAGGGGGGTCACCAACGATAGCGCCTATACAGGGATGTTATTCAGGTTAATTCCATCACCGATGAAGGATATATACGAAAACACCACTTACTGGAGTTACTTCAGCTGGTCCCCGAAAACCGAAGGACTGTCACTCGATTATTTATCTCTTTGTGTTCTACGGGTTTTATGAATGGTGATCTGTGTGTGTGTGGTTGTTGGTGTATAGGATTATTGATGAATATTTGATTATTGATGTAATTTTATGTTGTTGTGATGATATGCATTATTTTCATGCTTTTCTTCTTTAATAAATTTTACACATTTATTAATGCGCTGTTCACGACCTTTCCATCCATATTTGTATTTTTAGCTCTTTACTATAATCTCTATGTATGATAAGAGAAAAGAGAGAGAACGGGAGGTGCTTAGACAGACATAAGTGAGTTGAGGCTTGGAGAGAGAGATCATTTTGGTAAATCTTCTTCCAGGTTGTCTCAAGTCCATCTCCTATTTACACCTTATCTAAAGTGTAATCTATAACTCTGTCAGTCCACTATCCCTTGTCGATTTCACTACAGTTGTCCAACTCGACAAATACTCTACACTCTAACTCAACCACGACAGTGGTTATAGATTAACACTCGAGTGCTACATGTATATGATCCTGTTAAGTTAAGACTCTAGAATAGTCTGTTCAACTTTCTCTGTAACAGCGGAAGGTTTGACTATATCCATACATGGGCCAAAAGTTTACATAGCCACATTTTATATATAAAAATGTAGGATTGAATGTTACAGATTATAAAATCCTACGGTTATCAAACAGAGTGTATCATTTGTATTTTCTCACAGCAAATCAGGCTGTGATATGGAGAGTGTCAACAGCTTGCCAGCTGTGTTAAGATGTGACGTCCTTGCTTTTCATTTAGCGTTGGATGCTTCTATTGATGTCTATGGATCTCATTATAGTACACTATGCTTTGGAACTCCTGACTACATCGAGGATTCCTACTTGTTAGTTAACATTGTTGTACATTGTCATATGATATTATGTTAAATATATGTTACTTTGTAATCATAACCTTTCGAGGATATATAGGTGTCTCTATACTGTTGTATATTAATGTTAAAAGAATAATATCGTAATGACACCTCTATTTTTTGTCATTTATTATTGCGAAATATGGCTATATTGTATTTGGGGGGGGGGGGGGGGGGGAATTTATGAAAGTCATATGTATGTAATTTTCCCAGCACTTCATAGAGCGATTGTGAGAACATAGTTTCTCTAAAGTTTCTGTTCTCACCCGACGCTCCATTGTGCGTCATTATGGCCTTATGTTTTGGCGATGTACGTGTAAATGCCCTCTAGCTGCGTGTCATTTATGCGTGGTAGGCTGGTTGTCTAGACTATCGTGCTCTTGATTTTTGTTTTGGTGTATGTTTATTAGGGTTTGTCATGTACACGGTTATATATTATTATGATATGCATTGATGTCATGCATTGTTTATTGTATCTGATTACCATGTCATAATCCTTGTCTTTTCCTTTTCTCCTTCTTTGCATATCTCATCTTGCCTTTGTTTACTTGTCGTCCTTCTCTACCTTTTTCTCCCTACTATTTATACCTTTGTGTTAATGACTTTATATTTAGAGTATACTTGAAGGTAGATATGTGTATGCTTCCGCCCTCCTTTGTTTTCCAGTCATTGTAATTTTTTTTCCCCAAAAAAAATGATGTTATCATTTTTTTTCCCCGGGGGGTGCGGTAAACTGTTACAGATAGGAATATATGTACTTTTTATTCTGTGATCTAAGGGAAACCATTAATTATATATTTTTAGTTCAGGGTGAGATTTATCTGTTATCTCCCTTGTCTGGACAATGTCCATTATTCTGTATGTCTATATTAGGATATCGTTCATACACTTGGCCATATATGGAGCGGTCTTGCTCTGTTTTCACGGAAAGGTCTGGATTGTTCCGTGTCTAGCTCTACTTAGGGCTTACGCATGCGCAATGAACTTGCGAGGGGAATTGAAGACTGATCTTCTGGCAGTCAATGTGAAGTCTCCGGGCTGACAAGAAGTCAGCGCTCGTCTCTGTCTATATTTTTGGGGAATGGAGCCTTTTAGGTGTTAAAAGTTATTTAAGTTTTCCCGTTATAATTCTGGCTGGTGTCTGTATAGCCATGGAAGTGAAAAATGTGTTGTGATTTATTTCTGACGGCAGTCAGGTAAAGAGACTTTTGAATCTTATCTTGTAGTCAAGAACGTTATTAAGATGGCTTTCTCCGAGTGAGGAGACGTACTGAGTAGAGGAGACTGGTGTTAGCCATTGTTGAAAACCTTGCCGCTTGTACGGCTTATTCCTTTGTAGCTTAGATCTACATGACCTGTCTGGTCACGAGAAGTCAAGAACATTATTAAGATGGCTTTCTCCGAGTGAGGAGATATATTAAATAGGAGAGACTGATGTTTGCCATTTTGAAAACCTCGCTGCTTGTACGGCTCATGTGTAGTCAAGAACTTAATTGCTAAGGTGGCTTTCTCCGAGTACGGAGAGATATTACATGGAAGAGACTGAGTTTAGATATTTTGAAATAGCCCGCCCTTCGTGCGGCTGATTTTGTAGCTTAGATCTACATGACCTGCTTGGTCAGGAGGAACCAAGAACAGTAGTCATTTAAAGCGCACCAGTTGCGTGGCTTATTTGTTGCAGCTGTGGTAAAGTGGGATATATATAAATATTTATAGGGGACTTAGTGTACTGACTGAGATCAGCTGTGAAGGTATCTATATCTAAAAAGGGTAGTGTATTATAGATGACCTTACTTGCTACCACATATTTATACCTCAGTCAGAATTATTCTTGAATATAGTGATGACTACGTTGAATGTCTAGGGTATGTATATGATGAAGTGTAAGTCACAACAACAACAGACAGATAAACAAGTCAATTTATTCCACCACACTTGACAACACTGTGACACTCACACACATGTACCATTCTATAAGACTATCTTAAATGAGTCACTGGTAAATTTTCAAATATCAATATGTATTAAGCACTTTTCATTAATATATATGTGTCCTGATTCAAATACAAAGTGAACCAGGAATCACAATCAATTTCAATTATAAGTTATATATATATAGAATTTATCAATATGAATCTTGTAGTGACATATTTTATTAATATTATCATATGTGTGTCAGTTGTGTAGTAGTAATATGAGGTAATACTGGTTTTTTTTTTTTTAAGCTATGTTGTTATGTGTCATCATGACTTCACGTGTTTGTTTCTGTTGGAACTAGTATTGGAGATGTTCTCAGTTCCTTTCATTAAAACAATTAATTTCCCCTCTTATTTTAATACAATGTCAGTTTAAGGGGTATACATAATGTTGAGCTCCGCTGGCCACATAGGCTTAACTTTCGTGATGGCGGCAGGAAAAGACTCCTCTGCTCGATTGCTCCCCTGTGTTCTGGAGACACCTCACTGTTTGCTATATGGACCAAGGAGGATGCTGTCCGCCTCTGGATTCAGCAAAGCTCTGACCAGGTACTGCTCAATAGCTTTAGGACCACAGTCCCTGAAACAAGAAGGTTGTACCTCCTACTTCAGAACTAATTTATACTCTATTTCTACACTGAGCACAATACATAACAAACACTGAGTTCAGAGCGGTAGGCCAACTGCTATCTTCATCTGAAACAATTTTCACCAGTATATTCCTCCCTAATGGTTACTACGCCTCTGCAATTCCAGCATTATTTCTTTCTAGTCAATAATATAGGTGTCAGTGTACTGCTTGGCAATTCCATGTAGTTTTACTTTCCTCCGACACCTTCTGTTCAGGTTGGAGCACTATATATGCTTCACCTCATGTTCGCTACTGAACCACACATATATACAGACATAAATTATCAATTTACATTCAATTTTCATTAAAAGATATCAAATATTTCAAGCTTACCACAATTCATGGAAAAATAAACAGTTTCGTTGACTGGCAATGAATAGGCACAACTTCCGATCTGCCTCTGTCCCAGGCTTTTATTTAGAAAAATTATGCACTGGTGCTCAACGCACTGTTTCTTAGTAGGTTTATTACAAGATGTGGCCCGGAACAGACGCCCTGAATTGAGTATATTGGCAGCTCTAACCAATCATGCCATGTTCACCTACTTTTCAAAAAATATTACCCTTCTCACGTTTCCCCTAACAACTAAACTAGTATTTATAGCCCGACTAATCGTGTTTAGCCTTACATTTATTGCGCTCCAATCAAATAGGAGTTAACATGGTAGGCTATTTCCGTAACGTAATGTTTTTCAAACACGTTATAAAAAAAATTTTATGAGCAGAAATGATTTCATGCTGTCAGGCACCCCCACTATTTTCTTTTGGCTATAATTTGTTAATTCCTAGACTATTTGCGTAACGTTTAACATATTATTTGTCAGCAAGTCCTAAGGAACCCAAATATATATATTTAATGGAGCCAATATGCATTTTCTTCTAGGATAGTCGTGCTGTTACTACCTCCTCACTTCCAAACTTTAGGGTGTCTGGGTACTGTCATGTTTTCAAACGTAAACCAGTATAATGTCATATTTCCTAATAAGAATTTTGTAAGTTTTTAAAACCTAACTCTGGTATGGGTAGTGTTTTTATCACTGTCGATTTGAAAAAAAGCTAGTGCATGTGGCCTTACACGCGTGATGGCAGCAATTGTGTATCGCGCGACGCGTGTTTAGTGTTGCATGTGTCCCTGCTTTCAGCCCTCCCTTCTTTCTATCTTTAGTCCATCTGTCTTTCGTTTTAGGTAACGTAGTGTATAAAAAGACATGAATGGAATTTTAAATCTAGGTCGACCTGCGTATCTCAAGGTTTTTCTTAGAAATGCAGCACATGTTTTTATCGTAGAAAGCGGGTATTGAAGCAGTAGGCTTTTACTATCAACGTGAAACGTTACAATTTGCAGACGCAGGAGAAAACAAGGGGGATTTCGCGTACAGTCATTGTGACAGCACTGTTCTTTACCATTCTTCTTTCCTTTTATTGAATTTATGTGTTAGGCTTTACATTTACGTGATAATTTATATATGTGGATTAGAATATTTCACGACATCTCCCCTCTTAAAACAGACATCTTATGTCAGTCCTTTATTCTATATACACATAGATAAATGTAAGTCAACTTGACTTTACTCTGCTGTAGTGCTATCATGGTTTTATGTAGTTGGGTCCATTCAGAGTAGGCACTACTCATGAAATCTGCCTCAGACCTCTACAACCAATAATATTTTTCGGTTATGTTACTGAACAGCCGCAAGTGTGACTGCTTGTCTTAATGCTGCTTCACAACCCGTATTCACCATTTCTCTTCTCTGAGTCTGCGCAATGACATGTCCAGAGAACATTAGATTTTCCTCAAAATGTACGTTATGAGGAGATAACATATACCTGGTGATAGCAGAGTTTTCGTAGTGGATCCCATAATCTTCTTATTAGCCTGTATGAAACATTCGGAATATCCTCAATCAAAGAGGCAACTCAGGGATTCATTACGTTCCTCCGAATTGTTTACATCCAACAAGTTTGTCTGATCTCAGGTTTTACTGGAATCTGATAGTAGCCTTTACTCAGATCCACCCTTGAGAAATATTTAGCTTTATTTAGCCTGGCAAACAACTGATTTGTATCCGGCAATGGATCCACCTGTCCTTCTGTAATAGCATTCAGTCTCCTGTAATCTATACAGAGTCTATGTTCTCCAGAGGGCTTCCTTAAGAGTACAACACCGGAACTATACGAAGATTCACTGTGTGAAATAATTCCTTCCTTCAACAAATAGTCTATCTCTTCCTTCAAAGCTTTCTCCTTAGCAAAAGGAATCGAATATGGTTTCATACAGACAGGTGTGGGGTCTATCAGTTTCATATCATATTCCAATAAGTTTGTATGCCCTGGGCGGTCTGTTAACACCTCTGTATGATTATCTAGAACCTGTTGCACTCTCTCTTTCTGAGTTTTCGTTAAATGTGTACTGATTTTCACCTGTGCCGCTGTCTCACAGGGGTGTAATGGATATTCAAATGATGAAAGTGGTTCCTTTTTCATCTCCATGGCGATAGACAAGGTCAACAAGTGTGTCTCTTCCTGATGTTCTCTTTCCAAATATTTCTTCAGGAGATTCACATGATAGATTTTTTCTTTCCCCTTCTTATCTATCTTATAATTTGTTCTAGACACCTTCTCTAGAACTGTATATGGACCTTGCCATCCAATTTGTAACTTATTCTGACTACCAGGTAGAAGAAGCAGTACCTTCTCTCCCACAGCCAAATCTCTGTCTTTCGCCTTCCTGTTATAATAGGCAGCATGTTTCTTCCTGGCTTGTTTCAAATTTTCATTGGCAAGTTTCCAGCCAGTTTTTAAACGAGTGGTCAGCTCATTCACATATTGGTATGAGGATGTAATATTTTCCTCTGCTTTTTCATCAGTCCACGTTCTTAACAGCGTTACATATGGACCTTTAATTGTGTGGACCTATTTGTCCATGCACCGATATGGTCTCTTCCACTGGAAGCGCTATAGTGATGATTTTTCTTCCCAGAATTTTCATGCACAAAACGACCGCTACCAATTCTTTTCTTGGGGCTGTCTCCCCACTTAAAATTCTTGATGAGAGATTTCCTCTCTACATCCTCTTCCTCCAGTTTGTTTAAGTCCGATTGAGGGATTTTCGGCTTATCCTGGGGTAAGACATCTTTTTGCACTCTCCGCATAGTGGCCATTGTAAAACAGTTAAGTGAAGCTTGTCCGTGAAAAGGGGGCTTCCCATTCCATTTGGTCCACTTTATCAAATTTATTTTTCCTTCTATTGTCAGGCCTACGGTTGCCCCGTGGCGTGTCCAGGTCCTGATCCATGTTCCCACTTGTGGGTGTTCCCTCATGTGCTATGCTACACCTTTCTACAAAATTCTCAATGTCCCATCTTGCTTTGTGCCTATAATAATTGTGAGCCACCTTTTGAATGATGGTACCTATCTTCTCATGGTCCCCATCTGGTTTCACATGTAGGCTCCTTATTAAGTCTGCCCTATATCTTTTAGGAAGTACCAGCTGTCCCTGACCTTTGGATCTAGCTCCAGTCTTCCTATACATCAACTTGTTTTTCATGTAAAAATCTCCCTTGCCTGGAGTTGTATGACAAGTTGACAATTTCCTGAAACAAGGCTTGAGGGTCTTATCCCCAGCCTGTGCCTTCCTCATCTCTTCTGGAGTGGTATCCAACATAATATCCTCCTCCTGTCTTGAGGTCGACCTGACCTGAAGGGTGGCCATATACACAGGTTTCCTTCTACAATGGTCAGTGTCATGATTGTTCATCTGACAATTCTTACACCACCTTTTTCCTTGGTTGAAAGATTTTCTTTCATCATATTTCCTGTCATCGAATTGTGGGGTTTTATTTTTATTGTCATACCGTGGCCTATCAAACTGGTGCTTACCTTTGTTTTGATCCCTAGGATCAAATTTATTAAGTTCTGTGGTGCCCTAAAGTTATCCACCTGTTTCTTTTTATTACCTGTTACCTCTGCTTGAGCTGCTTGATACCTTTCAGCAACATTTAGCAACTCACCCAGCCTCTCTGCACCTTGTTCCATGAGAAACTTTCAGGTCTGGAGCCATGGACTCTCTTAATTGCTCTATAAGGACCATTTCCTTAAGATCTTGGGTTTTCCCCAGAGAAGTCCATTTCTCCAAGTATGTCTCTATTCGTGCAGAGAACTGGTGATAGGTTTCACCTGACAGTAGTTTAGCATTCCTAAATTTTTTCCTATAAAATTCTGCGTTCTTTTCATATCTTAACAAAAGAGCCTGCTTTAGCATGTCATAATTTTCCTGATCACCTCTGCTCATTTTAGCAAAAACTTCATAAGCTGCCCCACGAAGTCCTTGAGATAACTTTAAGCTCCACCTTTCTCTCTCTAACCCATATGTGGTAGCTAATAGTTCATATCTATTTAGATAGCTCTCAATATCATCGTCTTTCTCAACGAAATGATCTAAATGAAAATTCATAGCTGAGGTTGAGGCTCCCTGACTAGCAGTGACATCAGGGGTAAAGGTGACATCAGGGGTAAAGGGACTGGCACCATTTTCAGGAGCATGGCCTTGAAACTCAAACTCCCTTAGTCGTAACTCATGTTCCCTTTGTAATCTCTTCTCCTCCTTTTCTGCTTCCCTTTCTGCAGCCAATCTTCTTTCCTCTACTTCCAATTTCTTAGCCTCTTTGTCAGCCTCAATCTGCAACCTCTTAGTCTCAGCCTCAGATTGTATCTTCTTAATTTCCTTTTCAGCCTCTAACTTTCTTTCGGCCTCTTTTTCTAATCTTCTTTCTTCCCGTTCAATATATTTGTCACATTCAGCAGTGACATAAGAAATCATAATTTGCCCGTCCATTCCTAACTCTTTTGCAGTCTGTACAGCAGCAGATCGAAATTTGGCCAGGTCCGCCATTTTCTAACAGGTAAATGTAAATAATATCTAACTAAACAATATAATCTATAATTATTTATTTAATGACACCACAGGCACTGAGAGCTCAACCTTATTTAATTCCACCCAAGGATACTTTTTAATTCTTATTATTTCCTGAAGTGAATTTCTCCCAATATTTTTAATAGGGAAAGATTCAAAATCCCGAGAGCGAGACCCCATATATATGGTAAAGTGGGATATATATAAATATTTATAGGGGACTTAGTGTACTGACTGAGATCAGCTGTGAAGGTATCTATATCTAATAAGGGTAGTGTATTATAGATGACCTTACTTGCTACCACATATTTATACCTCAGTCAGAATTATTCTTGAATATAGTGATGACTACGTTGAATGTCTAGGGTATGTATATGATGAAGTGTAAGTCACAACAACAACAGACAGATAAACAAGTCAATTTATTCCACCACACTTGACAACACTGTGACACTCACACACATGTACCATTCTATAAGACTATCTTAAATGAGTCACTGGTAAATTTTCAAATATCAATATGTATTAAGCACTTTTCATTAATATATATGTGTCCTGATTCAAATACAAAGTGAACCAGGAATCACAATCAATTTCAATTATAAGTTATATATATATAGAATTTATCAATATGAATCTTGTAGTGACATATTTTATTAATATTATCATATGTGTGTCAGTTGTGTAGTAGTAATATGAGGTAATACTGGTTTTGTTTTTTTAAGCTATGTTGTTATTTGTCATCATGACTTCACGTGTTTGTTTCTGTTGGAACTAGTATTGGAGATGTTCTCAGTTCCTTTCATTAAAACAATTAATTTCCCCTCTTATTTTAATACAATGTCAGTTTAAGGGGGGTATACATAATGTTGAGCTCCGCTGGCCACATAGGCTTAACTTTCGTGATGGCGGCAGGAAAAGACTCCTCTGCTCGATTGCTCCCCTGTGTTCTGGAGACACCTCACTGTTTGCTATATGGACCAAGGAGGATGCTGTCCGCCTCTGGATTCAGCAAAGCTCTGACCAGGTACTGCTCAATAGCTTTAGGACCACAATCCCTGAAACAAGAAGGTTGTACCTCCTACTTCAGAACTAATTTATACTCTATTTCTACACTGAGCACAATACATAACAAACACTGAGTTCAGAGCGGTAGGCCAACTGCTATCTTCATCTGAAACAATTTTCACCAGTATATTCCTCCCTAATGGTTACTACGCCTCTGCAATTCCAGCATTATTTCTTTCTAGTCAATAATATAGGTGTCAGTGTACTGCTTGGCAATTCCATGTAGTTTTACTTTCCTCCGACACCTTCTGTTCAGGTTGGAGCACTATATATGCTTCACCTCATGTTCGCTACTGAACCACACATATATACAGACATAAATTATCAATTTACATTCAATTTTCATTAAAAGATATCAAATATTTCAAGCTTACCACAATTCATGGAAAAATAAACAGTTTCGTTGACTGGCAATGAATAGGCACAACTTCCGATCTGCCTCTGTCCCAGGCTTTTATTTAGAAAAATTATGCACTGGTGCTCAACGCACTGTTTCTTAGTAGGTTTATTACAAGATGTGGCCCGGAACAGACGCCCTGAATTGAGTATATTGGCAGCTCTAACCAATCATGCCATGTTCACCTACTTTTCAAAAAATATTACCCTTCTCACGTTTCCCCTAACAACTAAACTAGTATTTATAGCCCGACTAATCGTGTTTAGCCTTACATTTATTGCGCTCCAATCAAATAGGAGTTAACATGGTAGGCTATTTCCGTAACGTAATGTTTTTCAAACACGTTATAAAAAAATTTTATGAGCAGAAATGATTTCATGCTGTCAGGCACCCCCACTATTTTCTTTTGGCTATAATTTGTTAATTCCTAGACTATTTGCGTAACGTTTAACATATTATTTGTCAGCAAGTCCTAAGGAACCCAAATATATATTTAATGGAGCCAATATGCATTTTCTTCTAGGATAGTCGTGCTGTTACTACCTCCTCACTTCCAAACTTTAGGGTGTCTGGGTACTGTCATGTTTTCAAACGTAAACCAGTATAATGTCATATTTCCTAATAAGAATTTTGTAAGTTTTTAAAACCTAACTCTGGTATGGGTAGTGTTTTTATCACTGTCGATTTGAAAAAAGCTAGTGCATGTGGCCTTACACGCGTGATGGCAGCAATTGTGTATCGCGCGACGCGTGTTTAGTGTTGCATGTGTCCCTGCTTTCAGCCCTCCCTTCTTTCTATCTTTAGTCCATCTGTCTTTCGTTTTAGGTAACGTAGTGTATAAAAAGACATGAATGGAATTTTAAATCTAGGTCAACCTGCGCGTGTTACAGTACTGACCAGTATAAACGAGACATGCTACAGTGGAGGCCAGCATGCTACATAGATATAAACATTTTCTTTATTAAAACAAAAAAATCAGGTTACTATATGAGATTTGTTGTTCGCCGATGGCAATGCAATCATCACTCAGTCAACAGGAGCTCCAGAGCTTGATGAATCCCTTCTCCCAAGCATGCAACAACTTTGACCTCACAATAAGTCTGAAGAAAACATATGTGCTGGGTCAGGATCTGGATTTTGCACTAGTTATCACTATAGATATCTATGAATTGGCAGTGGTGCACCACTTCACATCCCTGTGGTCTACCATTACGACAAACTCTCTCTGGACACAGAAATTGACAGCCACATTGGCAAAGCTGCAGTCATCTTTGCCTGTCTCACAACACGTGTTTGGGGGAAACCCTAAACTCACAATGAAGACCAAAACTGCGGTGTATATAATGGTTGTGTCACCAGCACGCTTCTGTATGGCAGCGAGACATCCTATGCTAAGCAAGAAAGAAGACTCAATACTTTCCATCTACGGTGTCTATGCCACATCCTCGGCATTTCATGGAAGGACAAAGTGACAAATGTATACACTGCTTAGACATAACAGATTACACTGGATTGACCATGTCCACGGCATGAAAAATGGTCGCATCCCTAAAGATGTCTTCTACGAACAACTGGCAGATGGCAAAAGAACAGTCGAGCGACCACAGTTGAGCGACCACAGTTGAGCTACCACAGCTGAGGTTCAAAGATGTGTGCAAGAGAGACATGAAGGCACTGGATCTAGCAGCCTGTGAGGATGAAGCTGCTGATCACACACAATGGTGATGCTCCCTACGGAGCCACCTCAGATTGGGAGAAAAGAAGCTCTCAGAACAAGCAGAAGAGAAAAGAACATGCTGAAATGAACACCCAGAAAAAAGCAACTGGGGGCTGTAACCTCAGAGACGCATTCCCATAGTCAGTCATGACTGAAAGGGCTGCTGTTGCTGCTACTACTACTACAATTTTATTAATTTTTTTTTTCTTGAATACACTTGCCAGTAAGTTATGGCAAAAATAGCATATTTTGAAAATGCTAAATTTGGTAGACTTGGTGAAAGGATATGAAAATGTCGGACATTTGAACATTTATAAAACAACAATTTTGTTTTATGCACGTAGCGACTAGTCTGTTGCTTTTTTTCTTCATCACCATTTTCCTTTGAGCTCCTTATGGATCATGGAGCCATCACAGCAACTGGTCCACTTGCAGGAAGTTGGCACCAAGGATGTATATGCTCTTACAGAAATGGTTTCTGTAGCAATTTGTTTTCATATGATAAGGTTTGCCAGCCCCATGCACAACGTCATGTTAGTGTAGTCGTCTTGTACGAGATAAGGTTTGCCAGCCCCATGCACAACGTCATGTTAGTCGTCTTGTACGACAAGCCTGAGGGAGCAGACGTCTTATTCTTTCTTTGTGTCACCAGAGACCCCTGGGAACTACACAGGACTTAGGTGTAATTACTGCAGTAAAAAGTCTGATGTCCACAGTGCCATAACACAGCTCAGTGTCAAAATAAACGAAACAAACAATAAGTTCAAATGTAAAACTCACTGTAAGGATATTAATACAAAACATTCACTTAACTCTTAGTATACGAGCGGCCTCTTAGAGAGGCCGATGATCGATCCCCTTCAACAGCGAAAATGTATAGGTGAATGCATGTTTAAAACCACTGAACAATTTAGTTACATGCATGATATAGGGGTTTCATTTCTTCACATTTTGATATATAACACTTTATGTTATCTTTATAAATAAATTATTTAGTGCAGATCGATCATCGGCTTTTCTAAAAGGCCGCTCGTATACTAAGAGTTAAGAACAGAACAATGCATAAATATTAATTTGTCAGTTTATTTAATTTTTATTCAGTTAATTTACTACATAATTAAGCATTACTCATTAAAGCCCATTGTAAATTAATACATATAATTTGATGCTTCAAACCGTGTCTGAAGAATGTGCTAGGGGAGAGTCCAGAATTCAAAAAACCCTAAACCAAATAAAAAAATAAAATAAATAAATAAATAGATGAATAAACCAAAATTAATACACATACACATGCACACAAATAAATAAACCACTATGGACTAGATATCAGGAAACCAGCCTGTATTGTAAAGAGGAAAGGGAAATACAAAGAAGATACAGAGAGCTGATATGTCAGACATGATGAAAAGTAGCTACTTTAAAAGACAGATGGAAAGAATGACGGAGAGATGAGATGCATGGAATCTGTGACAAATGCCTCTAATGAGGTCGAGTACATAACTAACATATAGTTAAACACAAAAAGAAACTTAATTTCAAATAAGCATAGACATCACAAATTGTATTCTGTTCTTTAGTAATAACAATTCAAAAATAAATACATGCATGTTGATTTAGACTGGCTATATTAAAACAACCATATCAACCACCAGAAATTGAATTTAATGGACTCTAATGAAATAGCTTGAAGTCATGGACTTTGAGGATGACCTTGCCCTTCTGTTCCACAATCAAAACCAGATGCAAGACAACACGAGAACAGCAGATAACATTTCTGAACAACTTGTTGGAAAGTTATGAGAAAAGAAAAAAATAATAAGAACAGATGCAGCAAAGAATAGTCTGATTGCACTTAGAGACATAGGCCTTCAAGATGCGGACTTGTACCTATTCTTTGCAGCAACATAAACAAAGTTGAGTGAACAGATAGTGATATCAAATAAAAGATACAAGACTTGAGGAGTTTTCACTGATTAAGATCTATATCTCTTTAATGTGAATACTCGAAAAACTGAAATATTGTGAAAATAGAAAGCTTCTTTGGGCAACTTTAGGCTATTTTTCTATCACAATTTTGGCAATTTCTGACTGCTTTGTGCAACTCTGGGCTATTTTTTTTTTTGGGGGGGGGGAACGGGGGACGGACATACATTGTACACATTTTGGACAATTTTGGCTACTTTTTTAATGTGATTTGGCGAACATCTGAAAAATGACAGTTTCCAAAACAAAGCTGTCTACAAGGATTTGAGATAAAAGAATACAGACCTATATTGGGAAATACACTGAAATCAAAAGAAATCAAGTTTCAACACAAAAATAACAATGTCAGCTAAAACGTCAAGACAGTCATACAGCATGGCTCTCCACCACAGAAAACAACAAAAATGGCAACTAATAAAAGAAGACTTTCATAAACAAGTTGCTTGCACAGAAGACAAAAAAGGATTAAAATGATGTACCAGGATCACCAACGTAGTAGATGGAAAGAAGTAGATAAATACCAGTAGAGCAAGAGGTAAAGAAAAGACACTGGTACCAGACAGGACATAAAACCAGCTAACAGAGTTGCAAAAGCAGTCCTTGTTTTGTAATTCCCAAAGTTCATTATATGTATATTTCTAGAGGTAAACAAGAATGTTTTTAAGTGGATAAGCATTTTTAAAATTGTAAATAAAAATATTAAATAATAAACACAAAAGGATATGTTACAGGCACTTGTAGTGGATGATGCACCATTCGGATGGTCCTGGGCTCGGTTTCCCTCTAAGCCTATCACTTCTATTGCTTTTCTGTTGTCTAGTTTTCTATTCTTTATTTCTCACGATACCTGCAACACATCCATTTATGCTTACTATTCACTGGTCCCAGGCCTCTGCTTGCCCATTCTGTTTCTAAAGAACCATATTAAGGAAACGACAGGACTCCAAGTAAATGGATATGAAATAAGTGGCCAAGGTGACATTCAGATGTGGTGAACAGAGATTTAAACCATTCCCTTTTAAAATATTTCACTGCACAGGATCAGTCTGAACACAAAGATAACAGAATAAAAAATGAGGAAAAATATAACCTATTCATCATTATCTGTATGAACACCTTAAGTGTTCACAAAACAAAAAATATTGTCATAATATTGCATATTTCTGCCACCTTGTCAAATACCATTTGGTAAAAGTAAGCAAGGCAAGGTTAAAATATAATAATTTATAAATATGTACAATAAAAATAGTTTCTCTACAAGAAAATTGTAAATAGCAAACGCACATTTAAATATATTTTTATTTTTGTGTGCATGTATATGTACATAAATATATAACATAATAGAAATTTTCTTTCATTTATATACACAATTTTACAACTAACGGAAAAGGCACCTTTAAAACAGACAAAAGCAGCTACGCAACTGACCACAAATGCAAAGAAACTTTCACAGTCACAAAAATATTACAGGGAACCAGCACTCTTGTAAGCTGTGCAATTAGGTAGCCACACAATGACCCTGAAAGAGTCAGGCAGAAGGTGTACTTGTTATGATAAGAAACTCTATACAGAGCCCTCCCAATAGGAGGCAATCTGATCTTCAGACAATGCCTCTCATCAGACAAGTGTTTTGGCCATTTTATTTAGCATTGTCTATGCTTTTGAAAGCATCCGATTAGTATGGGTGGTTACAGTGCTGACCTCTCGCAGAAAATGTAATGGGTTCGAAAATCTAGTAGCGCCACGCTCCTGTTTGTTGTTGTTGTTGTTTAACTAGGGCTGCTGAGCTTCTCACTCTTTTGCAGCCTATACCAAGTTGAAGACTCCTTGGTATTATCTACACTGTAGATCTAGGCTTTCCTGTGGGTTTTCTGCCATTCCGAAACTTGCTGAGTTGAAGTCATGAGCTCCAGTTTCTCCAGTTTGGCTTGCGTTTAAACGATCGTCACATCTGGTCCCAAGCTAGGAGTAAGAAGTGTGTGCATACTGTGCATTCCCTGCCATCCAAGGGGGCTCTCCAACTATGCAGAGCTAAACTACTGTACTCTGGTTCTGGGCTCTCCCAAGTAATTGTCACGTCCTGCACAGAGCTACTTCTCAGCTCCCCCTGCCTATCACTGGGTCCATAGTGAGATCCTTCTGCATGCAGTCAACCAAGTCAAAGCCAAAGAATTATGCCTGGGGCTCAAGTGACTTCTCCAAGTTTAGTGTGCAATGCTGGGTTCTCAACAAGTTTCACCACAGGGGGAATCCCTGGAAGTGTGTGAATGATTTCAAGAGTCAATGAGGATATAATTAGCCTCACAGACAGAGGTTCACTTCCATGTGTGTATATTGTAGCACTGTGCACAGCTGGTGGTTATATAAGGATGACTCCAGATATGCCTCCATGCATGCCCCGCTCCTGTATACCCAGCTGTAATTGGGTAACTGACTCTGCTTCTGAGTTATTGACCGCCAAGGCAGCGAGGAAGGGAACAGGTCACCCCATCTCACAAAGTTAAACCTAGCATAATGAAGTCTCTAACATTTCACTCCCCTACAACAGCCTCTGCCATGGGACTAATTTTTTTAATGCTTTAAAAGTTGCTATCATCCGAAGCCACTTAAATGGCTACTGGGCCAAATAGGTCTAAACCCTGAGCCACTATAGTGGCTCTTGGGGCTTAAAGAGTTAACAACAATTACACAAAATTTTTATGTGGGACCTACCATTACACACAATTCTAGCATGGGACCTACAATTACACAAAATTCTAACATGGAACCTACCATTACACACAATTCTTACATGGTACTTACCATTACACATAACTCTTACATGGGAGTTACCATTACACACTATTCTTACGTGGAACCTACCATTACACAATTCTTACATGAGACTTACTATTACATACAATTCTTACATGGGACTTAACATTACACACAATTCTTAATGGGATTACCAACCCACATAAATCTCATCGGTAACTATCATTATGAACAAATCCCACACAAAAACCAACATCACACACAATTCTCACATTTAACTATCTTTCCAGACAGTTTTACAAGGCTCTACCTATGTGCACACATCTCACTCAGACATACTGCTAAATTCAATCTCACATGGAATGGTTGTTAACACAGATTTCACAAAGAAAAGGAAAGAAAAGGATGCTACACAAGCCTCATGCATAAGTGAAGTTTCAATAAAACTCATATGGAATGTATGTTACATACAAACCTCACATGAAACTGATGTTACACACACACACATACCTTATTTATATATTATATATTCTGAAACGTGCTGAGTTGAAGTCATGAGCTCCAGTTTCTCCACCTTGGTTTGCATTTAAAGGATCATCACATCTGGTCCCAAGCTAGGAGGAAGAGTGCTTGGCATACTGTGCATTCCCCGCCATCCAAGGGGCTCTCCAAATATGCAGAGCTAAAATACTTTGCTCTGGTTCTGGGCTCTCCCAAGGAATGGTCACGTCCTATACAGAGCCACTTCTCAGCTCCCCTCTGCCTATCCCAGGGTCCATAGTGAGATCCTCCTGCACGCTTCCAACCAGGTAAAAGCCAGAGTTACGTCTGGGACTTAGTGACTCCTCCAAGCTTAGTGTGCAATGCTGGGTTCTCAATGTGTTTCACCACAAGGGGCAATCCCTGGAAATGTGTGGATAATTTTGATAATGAGGGTATAATCAGCCTCACAGACAGAGGCTCACATCCAAATCTACATACATAGCATTGTGCATAGCAGGTGGTCATATAAGGATGACTCCAGAAACATCTTCATGCATTCACATGGAATGTATGTTGCACGCAAGCTTTTAATGGAATGGCTGCACGAATAAGGAATTTCTGACAGCACTTTAACCTGACTTGAGCAGATAACATCTCTCTGAACAAGAACATAAAGCTACAACCAGTGCTTAAATTAGGCCAGAACAGACCTGGGAATATTAGATACATTTTTTTTTAAATACTGACCAATCACTGCAGTTCCTGGGGTCTCTAAGTAGACAAAGAAAGAACTGAGTGACTGCTCTCTCAAGCATGTCATATGAGGCTGAGTATGGGGGCTGGCAGGTAAACCATGTCAAACTAATTGTACAAAATAAAAAATAACCATCAAACTGGCTTATCAGATAGGAAGAAAATAGTGTGTCATATTTATATGGCCGATGTCATCTTCTTGAGAAAGTAAAAATACAGATATGTCATTTGTGTGTACACTGAAACCAGTGATGCACCAAAGGATTAAATACAAATTATTCCAATTGTTGATACCACCCCTATTTCAACACCTCAGCGTGAGGAAACATTTAGCAGTCGTCAGCAACCCAGGAGCTTTAAGGATTTACTTAAGTAACACTGATCCCTCTAAAGATCTACCATATATATATATATATTATACACGTACGTGTAATTTTAAGCAGAAAAGGGGGGACGGGGGGAGATGATGAACCTTAAAAAGAAAAGAATGCGCTCCTACCTCATGCAGGTCACGAATATATCTTAGTAGCCAGCTCATGCATGCCACATGCTATGGTTTATCCATAATCTGTACAAGATGTTTGCATTTTCAGATGTGTACACCCTGTACATAATTTCTGTACAGGTTTCCTAACCCATTCCCCTTATTACTGTGTCTCAGAGTTCTTTTATTAGGTCTTATTTGAACACAAGATTTCCCAGTCTGTTAGTGACAATTAAGCACAGAAATATTACATCATCATATTATTTTTACAGTGTAAAATAAACTCAGACATTTATTGTTTGGGTTTTTAAATAAATGAAGACCTGCTTTTAAAGGCAAAGTCCCAGTGCCTCATTTATAATGCAGCCCACTGTAATTGAAAATATTTTTACACTAATTAACTCTTTTGATATGTTTTTTTCAGTCTTTGTACAGGTTTTGTGGGTCTTTTACAGGGTTTTGGATTTTTTGTACAGGTTTTTCATCTCCGAGGTGTGGCATGTGTGAGCCAGCTCGAGGATTTTCATTTGTAATGCAGAAAAATTACCTTTGATACTGGGGACACCTCAATCTTAAATGCAGATGGGTGAAGTCTAGTCAAAAATTTCCCTAGTTTAAAAAGTATGTTTTTTCCACAGTGGCCTGAAGATCTACCAAATCATTCACAGGGATCTACTGGTAGATCGGGATCGACTGGTTGCCGGTCCCTGATTTAGCACAATGAATAAAATAATGACAGACAGAAGAAATGCACTACTTATGGAATGAGTAAGTGAACTGATTTCAAACAAATTCAGCAAACAAGATTGTGTGCAGCAAGCAGGCGATCAATGAAAACAGCACACAGTAATGTCCCATATGTGTACTGTTGTAGTGAAGTTGTTCCCCTAAATATTTGTTTCCAATTAAAGCACTGGTTGCAAACAAAGGTAAAGATGCTCTCACAAAGATATGCATGGAGGCATATCTGGAGTCATCCTTATATGACCACCAGCTATGCACAATGCTACAATATATGTACGTGGAAGTGAACCTATGTCTGTGAGGCTAATTACATCCTCATTGACTCTTGAAATCATCCACACACTTCCAGGGATTCCCCCTGTGGTGAAACTTGTTGAGAACCCAGCACTGCACGCTAAGCTTGGAGAAGTCACTTGAGCCCCAGGTGTAATTCTTTGGCTTTGACTTGGTTGACTGCATGCAGAAGGAACTCACTATAGACCCAGTGATAGGCAGGGGGAGCTGAGATGTGGCTGTGTGCAGGACATGACAACTTAGGAGAGCCCAGAACCAGAGTACAGTATTTTAGCTCTGCATAGTTGGAGAGCCCCCTTGGATGGCGGGGAATGCACAGTATGCCACACAATTCTTACTCCTAGCTTGGGACCAGATGTGACGATCCTTTAAATGCAAGCCAAGCTGGAGAAACTGGAGCTCATGACTTCAACTCAGCACGTTTTGGAATGGCAGAAAAGCCACATGAAAAGCCTAGATCTATAGTGTAGATAATACCAAGGAGTCTTCAACTTGGTATTGTCTGCTAAAGAGCGAAAAGCTCAGCAGCCCTAGTTAAACAACAACCTCACAAAGCTGAGACCTAGTTTAGTGAAGCCTCTAACACATCACTACCGTACAGCAGTAATTGTTATGGGTCTATTTTATATTATACTTAAATAGTAACAACACTTTCTGGTTTGAACACTCATTTCAGTTTGGAGTTAGTCAGTAAAATATTATATACATAAATTGTCATTAAAAGTTTCAGAAACTATTGGAAAACTGACTGTTTTTGTTCAAACAAATGTGCCATACACTTCAGGAATAAATGCAGTTTCCATCATAAAATGATCTATAAATTTCCATTTTTGTGCATTGTGTGTGGCGCTACTATACAAAACACGGCCAAAGACCGAGTGAAATGGAGAGAGTTTATTACTGCCCTACAAGACGTCACAAGATGGTCATTGATGCTTTATCAGTCAGCGTCTAAGGATCCAAGTGTGGCCCTAACTAAGTTGCTGGTGGATTCTGTTATCAGCTATTCACTTATTCTCTGCATCCTCCCATCCTGGAAGTCAGATGTCTGCAGCTATGGTTGTTACTGTATCAGGCTATTTTGATTTCACTCTAACAAGTTGAAAAAAAATCTTATTTTCTATCTATGTGGCTATTAAATGTTGTTGTATCCTCACCACCTGCATGTGTTCATTCTCTCACCATCTCTTCCGGTAACATTTAAGAGTGTTTCTTATTAAGCATCTCATTTTTCATATTATCTTTCTCTCAATCGCACTTTATGAGAACAATACAGAATGTTACACTACAACGCGTGTCCTTACATTAACCTACTTTAGGGTGAGCGAAGCATCAATGCATTTCTTTTCCTTGCTTAAAATCAACCGTGCATTAATTAATTTTGGCTCAGCTATTAGTTTTATTCTATGTTCAAATATCTTGATACACCTCTTCTCTGCATGAATCAAGTGTAAGATATCTCTGTATATTCCAGTCTCATCTGTTGGTAGTCCCTTCCCAGGTTGGTTTCACCATAGTAACTTCATTTCCAGTCTTCTAGGACCTTTCTTTATGTATATGTTGTGTTAAAGATCCTTTCTAATGATTTATTTCTAATAAACTAAAAATCGGAATACATTCCATCTGCCCTGCTGACTAATTTCACAGTATGACTTTTGACACTACTTCATTTCACGGAATGGTGCTTAGTTCTTTTCCTCTGCCAGTTATTTGACTAGATATATATGGTTATACTTATCCCTTACTTGGATCTAGGGGATTGATAAAACATTCCTCCACTCTGCATCCTCCTCTTTTGTGTGTGTGTGTGTTTTACTAAGTACTAGATTCCCATTGGTAACCAAGAAGAAACCTTCCTCCAATTTTTATCATCCCCTTGTTTACCAAACAAGCTATTCAGGAAATCAACATATCTACTGCGAAACCATCCTATCACAAATTTCAATAACTGATACTATGCTCGAAAATTCGTTTTCCTTGCGATTTAATGTTTATATGGCGGCTCAAGTGGTACAATTTATTAACCCTTTTTTAGTTAAACTTCATTAATCATACTCCTATCTGACTGTGGCCAAGATTTACTAGAGTAATCATTATACCTTTAATTTCAATACTGTTCTCCTTATACCGTCATTAACATCCAATTCGAACAAATCGACTATATCATAATTTCATGTAATACCTAATAAATCTAAAATTACTTACACTTTTCATTTCCATCGTGTATTTATAAAATTGCTCCTCTTAGTGCATCTGCTGTGTTGAAGATATTTTCATTCTACGATTAATGTGTCCTGTAAAACAAGACTAAGGGGATCTAATCGACAAAATGCTATCTAGTATATTATTTTTTTGCCCTTTTTGTAATATTTTTTTAAACTTGTAAATACATCGAGGTTTTGCTTTTTTTAATTTTGTTCTTTTTCAAGATTTCTCCCAAATCTTTTTTTTGCAATTTTATTGCTAAACAAGGAACATCTCTACATATCATGTACGAAACACCTACACCACACTACATTAAAACTTGCTTATACACAAAAATGCAATAGTAGAGTTACCCGCGGTCTCCCCAAGATATAACAGATTCTCGAGAGACCCGCGACGAAACCAGGAGGCGGCCTAGCTGTGATGTCGCATGTGCGACCAATTCAAAAAAACAACCAAATCATCCCTTAGAATTTCCGTAAAAGATTAAGAACAATATGGGTCCCAACACCATATTCCAATACCACCTCAAATGAGGGATGTTAAACGGAATCCATCCTCGTCCTTTTCCCTTATAGTGAGACAACTGACTTGCTATACGATTCAGTGCCTATGTTACATGCCTATGTAGAGTTCTATTGCTGATTATGTTAAGCTCCTTGCTGCGAGCTGAATACTCCTACAATGTAAAAAAAAATGAGCTTGTATGATCACAGCTATGTCGGAGCTAAATGTACACCACTACACAACAAATTAAGCCAAATTAATAAATCGTTGGTGAAAAAAATGGCTGCAGCAAATACAAGTCACAAATATCAAGCTACAGCCAACATCACCCAAGAAATAAAAACTCATTTTATAAAGACCTTTCAGCACCAGTATGAACGTTGTACGCCGTTACTGCATAAATCCTTTGCAATTATAAATTGTCGTCTATGGCCTCGAGTCACCGCCCGTACGACAACGGAGAAAAGCGGATATTCTCTCACTAGTTCACTCCCAAACTTCTCACTCCCCCTATACAGAACTCTTTAACAAGCGAAACGTCATCTCATTTTATAAAGAGCATCCAAGCGTAACACTTACTTGTTATACAACCCCCGTAATAATACGGCTAGAAAATCTGTTTGCATAATCGGAATTTCAGCATTGACAAAATCTGGCCACTAACAGTGAAACGACAACATAAAAAATTTACGGCAATCGAATACGGATTAGATATCCTTGAAAAATCACAAGCGATTTCTCTTACAAAAGCGACTTAAGATTACAAACATGTAACGCCTGACCGACAGCCCCCCACGCAACCATAACATTATTAGCGTGCGGAAACAAAAAAGAACACAAAAGATACACACTTGTTTGAGTAAGTTGAATTTCTATATCTACACAAGCGATTGCGAATATTCGTTAAGTCCTGACATAAACTCTTTTATAACTTGCTAATACTGGTAATCGTTAATACCTATTTTGCGTTGCCGTCGTAGTAATATCGTTTTTAGAATATGTGTAATCTTATATCGAGAATACCAATTAGAGATATAGGTTGAGGATTAGGTTTAGGTTACCCCTAATTCTAAGGCCTGACTCACATACAATATAATTACACCGTAACATTATTAGACGCACTAAAACTGTTAAAATATTACCCCAGATTCAAGAGAGTCCAGAGTTTGTTGCTCTGGTGTTTCAGAATTATACTTTTAATCGGGTATTTCACCCTTTATAAGATAAAACCGTAAATTACAGACCAAATTAAAAAAAATTATAAGACCCATAAAGAATTCAACAACTAAACACTGTCTCTTCAGTGAGGAACGAACTAAGCCGTGAGAAATCGCGAGGGTCAGTTTCATTTGGCCCTCAACTTAATAAAAACAACCTGCGGTGGCGAAGGGTTACCAAAAAGGTATTCAGAAAAGTGAGCAACAGGAAAAATTTCCATGCATACTAAAATGGAATACTAAAACGTAACCCTTCGACACGCATTTATTGAAATGTAATGCTAACATATAACATACCTGCTTAACATATACAGCCAAGTTACATACAGTCCCCCTCCACATATAATGAATTGCTTTCCCCATCACAAAATATTAAACCTACAATATTACTATATTATATATATATATATGATAATAATATATATATATATTATCATATATAATCTAATTACTATTATCATATCTATAATACTATGACCTAACCATGTATTAGCACTCAAAGCGTTGACATGAGTTGTAATCACTTTCAAATAGCATTAATCACTGTAACAATTAATCAGCTGGTACATTCTGGATATCAACATCTATACACATATGGACATTGTCCTATCCAATGAATACATTGCCTTTGTCAAGATATATATCTAACATCGATATGTTGAATGTTATTAAGAAAGGTGACGACACTTAAAGAGCAAAAGAACAACGGACATAGAAAGCGGAAACAGGTAAGTGGACATAAAAGCAAACGCACTGTAAGTAGAAAAACGAGCTGCTGTGATACGATGTAAGAAGAGTGGATGTATAAAAGATATAGGACCGAGGGCTGAAGGCACATGACTATACTTGCGCATAAGTCTTTGCTGAACGAGATCCTATGTTTCCCTTGTGTGAGAAGCAGAGATGGTTAACCTGTAGATGGATTTTGACTAAAATTAAAGAGGACTTGATCTGTTCTGTCCCCACCCTCGACCACACATTTCGTTGTCCTGTCAAGTTTTTCAATGGAGATGCATACCAGTCAATTATGTATACAAGAGATGCTTGATTAAGGACAATGCATACATGAATGTTTCTTTCCAGTGAGATTTTAAGAACACCCTCAATACCATCGCCTCTCCTTGGTATTCCCTATGCCTCATTAGGAAACCACTCAATTCTCATGAAATTGTGTGACCTCCCTTAATGTGCTACAACATAATAAATGAACTGAGCTAAAGACATACATACAACCATAAAAATTACCAGTACAAAATAGCTTGTTTAAAGATCTTTCATCCACATCATTCGCTAACGGTTCTACTTGTGTATGTCTATTCTCCCACCTTTATTGGATTAGCGCAACTACCTTGTAAGGAGTGGATGTGTGCCAAAATTGTCCTTGTTGGTTTCGGAAAGATAGTGTCTAACTTTCTGGGATCTGGCACTGGTCAATTGGTGCAACAGTCAAGCACTCTGCGTATTGAATAAACAATTAAGAATGACTGCTTTTTTTTGTTTGAAACTAATCTCGAATTTTAGTGCAAATTCTCTAATACAAAAGATCACCTCAAACTACAAAAGAATCAACCCTACTCAAATACAAAGATCACTCAATCCCAAAATAATACCATAGTCAAAACACAAGATACACTTCCACAACGAAAGATCACTTCAATAAGTTTGATTTTCATCAGGTCACTTTCTTACTTTAAACTCAAATTAACATTGATTATTAGGGCATGGCCAGAAATTTGAATTCCCAAATTTCATCCTTGTATTAACATCTCAGAAACTAATATATGTCTCTATGTAACATCGACGCCCTCTCGCAGTGTGTTGTTATATCACTCACACAGAAAGATTCTTCTAATTTGGTACTGAAATTTCTTCAAGCTCAGGACCATGAAGTTAGTTAAAACTGTACTTCCTCTTCTAACAGCTCTTCTAACAGAACAGACACCCGAGAACCTCAGAATGAGTCTGTTTCAATAAGCTAATCATTAGCACCATGAGTAAAAATATTTAAAGTTGAACAATTACAAATGAACACCACAAAACAAAACCAATACGAAAATAATACTTTCAGATTGAGAAAAGGCTGTTAATTACACGAAATAGTTGAGAAGGGCTTGAAGATAATATAATAAGAGAAGCAGAGGTCTCAAATTGAAAATCAAAGTGAGAGAATTTTGATCTACGAAGCAGGAGAAACGATATATAATATGGACATGGAGAAAAGGTCAAGGGAGACTTGGACTCGCATATTCGACAATAACCAAATAACACAAAAAAATACTACAATAAAGTGAAAAGCACCAAAAATTATTCTCTTACAACATCCTGAAAGTACTAAAACGAATTATATATAAATTCTTAACTTCATTTTCTCTTCTAATATATTTATCTTAGAAAGGCCTGAAAGCAGAAGAAATCGCCAAGAATGCATATTTGTTTCTCAAGATATTGTTCCAGATGAGAAGAAAACATACAAGATTTAACTGTTCGTGAAAATAGTGGTTTTAAAGCGATGATTCGGAATCCTTGTAACACTCTATTTGATACTCGCACATACCTAACAGAGCCAATTGAATCCAAGACACAAGCCCCATGTCGAATCCTGGATGTATCTAAAATTAAAAAGTGTACACATAAAACTCATAAAATACAGCAAAAGGGTAAAAGACAAATACATACACCAAAATGTTAGCGCGCTTGTTGCTTTAACAGTAACGAAGAATTCTTATCTTACTTCTGATAGAGTTAAATCTCCTTAGCTTGAAACCTTGTTCACGGAGAAAATATGTCTTTATTTAGAGCAAACCTAGTCAACTACGTCCTTATCCTTTTCCATCTGAGAGAGTGAGAAATATCTGGAATCTCAAAAAGCTTCAGAAGAAATGATAAGCACCCAGACGAAAAGATGTCAAACTTTTCTGTGATCAATAATTAAAAAAGATTATAAAAACTGAGAAGGCATTACAGGGTATTCTTTCCTGGTGCAGTCTTTGTAAGAACAAACCAAATATATTGTAATTTTCACAGGCAATCTCAGTCCCCTATATATCAGGACCATTGTGAGTATGCAAAATCATCTCAAAACTTTGTGTATACCTAAACATTTATACAAGACATGCAACAAACAGAAAGAAAATCTACTCACCACATTATAGGCCTACACACCAACAATATCTCAAAAGGTACAGTTATAAATTCAATGTCAATAGCAAATACAGAGAAAACATTGGGGAAGCGGGAGAGGATGAAGAGAGAAAGGGCAAAGATACCAAAGATAAGCGAGGTAAGTACATGTTTAAAATAATACATCTGTCTTACACTATAAATTAGCGTTAATCTATCAATATTCAATTCTTAGGACATAGAGACACAGATAACAAAATTGCACAAGGAGCAAATACAAGGGTATACCCACTAAGTCCCACTTTATCGCTTTAGAAAAAGTGCATGCCCACTTGTCCAGCAATAAAAACCAAAAGCGACAACTACATATAAGAACATGATCAAGTAAACTTAATGCGAGAGCATAATAATTGATAATGTTCACTGATCTACTAGTTTTTTTACCCCTGAACAACAAGCACTGTTTAACAAAAAAGACAAACCCTGTCCATTTTAATGATCGCCTTCAATTCATAAAATAAGATATTGTAACTTTTTTAAGAAACCCATAAAAGAGAAATACGAAGGCCTTGCGACAGTCCTAACTGATAAATCTACTTCTTCTTTTTGAGTCCAAGCACATTACGCCAGTATGATGCAACGGGGCAACATTTCAATTTTAAAAGAAGACAATAACGTAAAGATCAAATAAAAAGTAACAAGATGCCAAGAAAGCATCTACAAAGATAATGAATGAACAATGCAGAAATCAATTTTAAAGAACTTGGGAGATGGAAGAAATAGAGGAAGGTGGTTACTGGTGTCGTAGATTTACATGTCACTTTCAACCTGGGGAATCCATTCCTTTAAATTCTGAGATGACTTCTTTGCTGATAGCCCAAATGAAAATTGTATGGGCCATGAGTCATTATTTTGCTATTACCGCCCCGCATCTTTGAATCCAAAATGCTCTGGGACAATCATGTTACAGAAATCTGATTTTTTTTCAGTTTCCAGATGTCGCCCACAGAAGCCCAAAATCACCCAAAATGTATTTGAAAGTCGCTCAAAGTGTGTTTGAAAATCGCAACAAAACTTTAAATTTGAAGAATATTTCAGTTTTTGGGTGTTCGGATTCAAGGATACGGACCTGTACTAACTTGGGATGGAAGGTGCCCCCTTGCTGATCTCTGCATGGCATAGTCTGATCTCAATCTATAGTCACCCATTGTCTTCAGTTAGCTACACAGCTAAATCCCATCAGTTACAACCTGATGTCTTTATAGACTAACTGATGTCCATTTCTGGTCACCTATCCATCCTCAGTGACCTACAGTGCTCACTATTTCACTTCTCATTCATCAGATGTCTATAAGTAGTAGAACAATAATGTCCAATAAGTCAGACATCTATTGTCTTCTAGCAGCTGCTAGCTCTCGCAAGGGCTTTGCAATTTCATGTAGCAGTAATCTAGGACTTTCACATCCTATCCACACAAAAATCAGAGGACCAACAGTGCCGAGAGCTAACAATTAGAAATCTAAAACAAATGTAACACAAAACGCTATGTGTATATGGGAATGGAGGATGGCTGCACTTAACTAAGAACTTTTCTGGTTCATACTCTGAGAAATGCCCCAAGCAGTTCCCGGAAGTGTTAGAGGAGCCAAAGAAAGAATATGACTACTGCACCCTCAAGCATGTCATACAAGACCAGTAGTACGAGGTTGTGCCTGGGGCTGGCAACCTCATCATGTAAAACTAATTGCCACAGAAACTATGGCTATATGAGCACGTGAATGCTTGGTGCAGGCTTCCTGCAAGGGGACCAGCTGTATACAGTGGTGGTTCTGTAAAGAGCACATAGGAAATGATGATGATGATAACTGATTCCCAGTGGTCTACAGTGCCCACTATTTCCATCCTCAGTCACTTCATGGTTATTAGTAGCAGCACTCTATAAAGTCTATGTACTGACTGTCATCTATTGTCTCCTGGTTGTTGCAAGCTATATGTAGTAATAACACAGGACTATCGCATCCTATCAACAAAAAAGTCATAGGACCCCCTTATATGACCACCAGCCAAGCACAATGCTATAGTATACAATGTGCACGTGTAACTGTGAGGCTAATCATACAATCATGGACTCTTCAAATCGTCCACACACTTCCAGGGATTCCCCCTATGGTGAAACATGTTGAGAACCCAGCATTGCACACTAAGCTTGGAGGAGTCTCTTGAGCCCCAGGCATAACTCTGACCTTTACCCAGAACCACAGCACAGTATTTTAGCTCTGCATATCTGGACAGCCCCCTTGGATGGCGTGGAATGCACAGTGTGCCATGCGCTTTTTCCTCCTAGTTTGGGACCAGATGTGATGATCCTTTAAATGCAAGCCAAACTGGAGCTCACGACTTCAACTCCACTCATTTTGGAATTGCAGAACAGCCCCAGGAGAAACCAAGATCTACAGTGTAGATAATACCAGACTCTTCAACTTGGTATTGGCTGCAAAAGAGCAAGAAGCTTTGCTGCCCTAGTTAAACAACAATCCCCTATCATTCCATATGGAGCATGGAGCTACCATTGCTGCTGGCTCCCTTACAGGAAACCTGGACCAAAGCATTCCACTGCTTTAGCAGTCGTAATTTGTTGCAATATGTTTGATACAATGAGGCTGCCAGCCCAATGCACAACCTCAAATTAGTCACCTCTTATGACATACCCAAGAAAGCAGTAGTCCAATTCTTTCTTAATACCCTAAGAGTCCCACAGGAACTAGACGGGGCAGACAAAGACGCAATGTGACAAAACAAAAGTATGACTATGGCTAAACAAGGAATTACCTTTGTGAAGAACACATAACAAAAGAAAACATGAGATCCCCGCAACAAAAGTTAAGAGACCAGACAAAAGGTGACTATAAGTAAGTGTATCAACTTGCACAAACAATAACGTAGTAAATGTTTTAGTATTTTTTCTTGTGCAACCCCCACCAGAAAGGAGACACACTTGTGTTATATAATAGTATAATGACAAATATGAGGTTATACATGGGGCTGGAAATCTCATGATGTAAAACATATTGTTACAGTAACTGCTGGAAATCTCATGATGTAAAACATATTGTTACAGTAACTACCCCAGCAAGAGGACCCGCTGCAGTGGTGACCCCCCCATGCTCCATAATCAGCAACAAAGGAAATCGTGACACCAACAAACTTCAAAACATTTTTATCCGATAAAATTTAACACACAAGAGGAAGGATTATTTTTACAGAATCACATGAACACAAGAGTCAGTGTGTCTGCCAACAAGGCTTTCCTAAGAGTATAATAAACATGAAAAAAAAATAAAGTAACAGAAACTGATTTTAAAACTGAATAACTATAACTTGCCTTTTCACAGACCATAGCAAAATTACACAGGATGAATAAACACAGAAATATAACTGCCCTGAGGAAGGCCCTGTTGACTAATAAATCAGCCCTTCTGTTCTTGTGATTTTAAAAAAATTGTCCCTTTCATCCCAACATGTGCAGACAAATGACAGCCAATTCACTGCAACGTTCAAAGAACAATGACTCTGTCTCATCAACCACAGATGTAGAAAACAAACATAATTTGCAGTTGATCTTACCAATACAGCCATGGTGACACTGGTTGCAAAGTGGCTTCTTCTTCATTCTTCTGATGAATATTCTCTAAAAGCAGTGTATCTCTTTGCAAGGCTGATCTAGTGTCTATAATTTCTGGGTACAGAAAGTATCCTGTGTCTGAAAGGAAATCAAGATACAAATATCATTACCATATTATTTCAAAGCTCCTGGGGATCTCTGAGAAGACAAAGATTGAATAGGATTACTGCACCTTCAAGCATGTTGTCATCATCAGTTGCCATCTCCACAACGAAGGTTGGCTGTAATGGATCTCCAACGTCTTCTGTCTCTTGTCTTGGTGGTGCACTCTTGCATGTTGTAGGAGGTGATTAATATGACACTGTGTATGGTGTCTGGCAACCTCATCATGTAAAACAAACCACCACTACATGAGCACATGAAAACCTCTGGTAAAGGCTTCCTGCAAGGGGGGTACTAGCTACAGTGATGGAACCACGCTCCATGAGGAGTAAACAGGAAAATTATACTGATGATATTTCAAACTGTATCCTTTTTTAAAAACTGGCCTTTGTGTTTTTGTTACATCACATATAACCCTTCTGAGTGAACATTATCCATGCGCTATCATGTGTACAGTAACAAGAAGAGACATGGCCGCAACCAGATGATACGTCAAAACCTAAAAACCCAACACCTACAGACCCAAGTAGAACAGTCCCAACCAAGATAGTCTGGCCATGTCTGCAGATAGGGAGAAGATCAGCTACCATGACAAGCATGGGAAACTAAAAGCCAGTGATCTAGACCTCCAGGATGACCCAGAGTCAGCTGGGAAGACTTCTTCTTCTTCTTCCTCGTTCGTCCTGAAAAGGATGTTGGTTGCTTTGTGTCTGTTTACGCCAGAGCTGTGATATCTGCGCCTTTCGGCCGACACATCCGACTTCACCACAGCATTTTTTGGGACCGGGTTTGCCTTCCCTCTTCGATCCCTACTCTCTCAGCCAGACTGCAGTGATGCAGCCTGTTTCCAGGACCACCACGTGGAGGTGGAGTAGGGTCTTGGTCAGCTCTGGTTCGCTGACCCTGACGCAAGCAGTCAAGCTATGGGTCGCTGACTGGCTGGGAAGACAACATTAGACAATCTCTGAAGGACCAATGACTAGAATGGAACCAGGCCAGGAGGAAGACAGCCGACAGGACAGTATGATGCTCTCTCTTCCAAACCTCTACACCTCATGGTAGAAGAGGAACAACTAAGTAAGTAAGTATCATGTATACAGCACACTTTTTTGCTCAGACACTCCCAACTACCATATCACAAGTATACTTTTTAGTTTGACATTATCCAACAAAAAAGTGCTGTGGATTTTGCTGAACAATAAATTGTTATCATTTGTGGCTTAACACTGTTCACTGTTTTTGCATGTCACATTAATATCTTCATTATCTTGTGCTCATTGAAGTCTGTTTCCACTAAAAATTGGTGCATGTGCAGAAGCCCTAACACTGTTCACTGTTTTGCCATTTCACATTAATATCTTCATAATCATAATCAGTTCCCAGAGGAGTATAGGCCTTCATCAGATTCATGCACAGCTTTCCTGAGCTGTGCCATCTATTCAAAGTCTTTCCATATCTTCTATTTCTCTCTCATGTTTGTCCCGTTTCCTTCTCTATGTGTGTTTTTAATTTTATTTTGAGTATTTCAGAATAAGGACTACCTTGCAGTGCTATCACTAGGTTTCCTCAGTTGTGTCCTATCCTATGACAGTGTACTTCTTCTTCTCACCTCTTTTACTGCCACTTGTTCCCATTAATAAGTCACTTAATAACTAAAAATGCCTAGAAAGGGTCATAAATGATGACTGCTTGCTACGAACCAAACGTGAATGCTGAGCAACAGATCAGACAATGTAAATGGAGAACAGTGAACAAACAGGGAGGAAATTGACATCCAGCATAATTCACCAGACACTGACTTGAAACCATATGGAAGAAAAGACAGCAAGGAAGACCAAAGAACACATGGACGAAGGTTAAAATGAGATGATATAGCCAGAGAAAAGCAGACAAAGTTGCAGAGACATAAAATGAAGTGAAGCATGTGACTCTTGGCCTATGAACTCAAAGCAGCCAGTGACACTGGCCAAGCCAGTGACACTGGCCAACTTAATGTTTTAACATACAACTTCAGAGCACTTAACTGTCTGTATATTTACACTTTTTATATATTTTTTAAATTATGCAGTTTACTATTTATTGTTTGCGAGCAACAGGTTTCCCTCTTGTTTCTATATGTACACTATCAGTGGTAACAGTAATCATAGCATAAGCAAAAGAACTTACCAAATGGATAATCTTCATGCCAGACTGTGAGAGATGTGCTCTCCCCTTTGCTATCTGAGCTTTCAGAGTGCTGCTCTTGTGCTAATTGAGGTCTGTTTCCACCAAAAATTGGTGCATGTGCAGAAACTGTAACAATACAAATATATTAAATGTTATGAATAATTATTGCTAGACAGAATGCAGAACTATTCTAGAGCTGGAGGGACAAACAGTGGTATAAAAATAAGGATTCTATAGGCATAAGGAGATTTCACTGGACTGGGAAATATTTAGAAATCAAAAGATATCAAGTCCAACACACAAAAATAAGAATCTTCAACTCCAACGTCAAATCTGGCTCTGAAACATGGAGAACAACAAAAATAAGAACCAAGAAGTACAGACGTTCATAAATGGGTGCTTGCATTGAATAGCTGGTACTGATGATAAGAACCAGACAAGTGCCGGTGGAACAAGAGATGAGAAGAAAACACTGAGGATGGACTGGACACATACTGAGGAAACCTGCTGATAGCATTAAAAGGCAGTCCTTGTTCTACAATCCCCAGAGCAACAGAAGCAGAGGCAGATCAAAGAACACATGGAGAAGTCAACTGGAGACAGAAATGAAAATGATGAGGAATACATGGAAAGAACAGCGAACGCTACCTCACAAGGCTGTGTGTGGTGTTCCCAGAAACGGGGTCTTCCAGCTCAAGCAATAAAGCAGAGATGCATGTGTCACTCAGATGATGTTCTCGAGCAAGTCGATACTTTTGGCCCTAAAATTGTCTAAGGATATTAGGTTTAGCATGGACTTGAGGTATAGCACATATGTATGTGTACTGGCACCAGACTGTATCAACTGCATGTTCCTATGGACCCACTAGCTTTGAGGGGCATGTTGCATGGGCATTGACCTCTTTACCCACGTGCCCGCCAAGATGTCATCTTGGGGGAGCGTTCCTATAGTCAACAATGACTGAAAGGGATACTCTACTATTACTACATGGAAAGACTTTGGCCTAATGGCAAGCAACAGGAGGACTTGGCAAGTAAGTCTGTCAACACACATATACACCTGGAAGCTCATAAAAAAAATGAAGACAGGTCATTGAATGTTTTTTTCCTTAAAACTTCTACCAGGAATGGAATGCAGAAAGTTTGCATGGAAGGCTAACAATCTAACCACTAAATCACTGATGTTCCTTGGTATATGTGGATTTTTAACATCTTAACTTTTTTGATGATCGCCTCCCTCAGTCAGCGTTGTGTTCGTTACTTGGTTACTTGCAGACACACCAAACAAATTATTACAGAAGTTCGCTGAATTTTATATAATGAAACATCTCAATATGATATCATTAGTTAGTATAAAGAAGCAAAACCATAAAATGTCAACCAGGCAGTTGCTGCTAAAATGAAACAATAATAAACAATAAAGCAATTTGCTGTTGCAAGAGATATTAACCTTTAGCACGCTGCATTCTTTGGCGAAAATTGTCGCCTACAGCTGCATTCTTTTTCACAGCGTCCCGTTTTTATAGTGGGTGACTTGTAATGTCTATAGTTTTTGTGTTTCTTGGTCAATTGCTATAATTTTTGGAATTTTTATAAATAAATGAATGATGAATCTGATGATATAAAATTTGTTTGTGTACATGTTAGATATGATAGGAAGAGAGGAAAGGAAAGATGAAAAAAACGAAAAATAATGTAAAAAAAATAATAAAAATTTTTTTTTTAATTTTAAAATTAAAAAAAAAATTTTTTAAAATAACCAACACACGAAGAGTCCATTTCCCTTGCACCTCAATGAAAGTCATTTGACCAATAGACCAATACAAATCAAATGACGATCTTTTTGTTACACCCATCATCAGTAGCAAAGGAATAAACGCTCTCGTCCGCCGTGATATTCGATCAAAACCCTAAACCTTTCCATAACACTTAATCCTAACCCCTAAAAAAATACATACCAGGAAAGCCATTCTACTTTCGTTTCCATCTCAGCCATCAAACATATTCTGAGAACCGATATCAGCGCTTATAAAGACAAAAATTTCATCCTTACCTCATGGCGTCAGAATCCCATAAAATTAGAGCGAAAATGGCCGCGTGTTCGATGCCGATTCATTTCGATTTTAAAAATTTACAAAAAATAAACGTGGATACACCCATCACTTTTGTAAGATCGGAAATGGAAGCTAACTCTCTTGCAAATAACATTACAACTTAACATCCAGGGGCTGAAAATCACGTGTACACAAGTCATGTGCTAGAAAACGATGATAAACGCTGTCGACATATGTCGACAACAGCTGGGAGAACATAGGTTGCCTTCGTCGACATATGTCGACGGCAGCGTGCTAAAGGTTAACTGATGCTAAAATAATTCAAAATAAAAAACAAAGGCAGAACCAGCTCAACATGCCTGTGTTTGGATATGGTCTCCAAGAAACCTTAACTTTTGGCTCCATATAATGACCTATTCTGTTGTTGGTGAAGGACTTCAAAATAGACTCCAGCTGTGGTGATGCTTGTATATACAACAGTTTTTGATGAGATCCTAGAGAGGAACAACAAGAATATTCTGAATATTTTTAAGTTTCCAGAAATCAGAGAAAATGTGGAAGAGTTCTCAAAACAGTAAATTAAAGTGACTTCCACAAGATGTTATTTTATTTCCAGTAAACATCTGTAGGGATGGGAGACTCATAAAAATACATACTTAGATGATGGGCTACAAATATTAGCATGTGTATGCTAATGGTATAATATCATCTTTGATGCTAATGGTATAATACAATCTTTGATGCTAATGGTATAATACAATCTTTGATGCTAATGGTATAATATAATCTTTGATGCAAATGGTATAATACAATCTTTGATCATCATCACCATAACCCTCCACTCCCAAAGGAGCATAGGCCTTCAACAAACACATGCCAAGTCCTCCTGTCACATGCCATCATCTCAAGTTCTTTCCACGTTTTCCTCATCATTTTCACCTGTTTCCAGCTCTCTTCTCCATGTGCTTCTTGGTCTACCTCTGCCTCTCTTGCCCTGGGGGTTCCAGAACAAGGACTGCCTTGTAATGCTATCAACAGGTTTCCTCAGTGTGTGTCCTATCCATCGCCATCGTCTTCTTCTCATCTCTTGTTCCACTGGCACTTGTCTAGTTCTTGTCATCAGTTCCACATTGGTAATCTTGTCATACCATTTTAATCCCTCTATTCTACGCAAGTACCCATTTATGAAAGTCTGTAACTTTTTGATTGTTGTTCTCCGTGTCTCAGAGCCATACAATAGGACTGACTTCACATTTGAGTTGAAGCTTCTTATTTTCGTGTTGATATCAGATTGATCATATATGCATAAACAAGAAGTTTAGATCATCACTGCAGGATGTAAAGGTATATAGAAGAGCAGATGTGGCATCAGATCACCACCTTCTGATAGCCAAAGTAAAAATGAAACTCAAGAGATATGCAACAATGCAAAATTATAGACAACAATTTAATGTAGGACATCTAAGAAATCAAGAAACAAGAGACAAATTTGTGGTCACAATATCCAACAAATTCCAAGTGCTCCAACAGCTGGAAGATGTAGAGAATACAGAAGACTATTGGCAGCAAATCAAAACTGTACGGAATGAGACATGTGAAGAAATACTGGGGAAAAGGGAACGACAACAAAAAGCATGGATAACAACAGAAACCATCAATAAGATAAAAGACAGAATCTTTGATACCAATGGTTAAATATTATCTTTGATGCTAATGGCATAATGCAATCTTTGATGCTAATAGTATAATACAATCTACACATTTTCAACATATTCATCTACATTATAGACACTCTTTCTTATTCATTTTTATCTTACTTATTCTAGGCATTGTTACCTCAATCACTTACACTTCTTCTTCTTCTTCGATCCTTAACCACCGACCGTCAAAGCAGTCAGTGGCCATCACGCCTAGTGGCGTCTTGTAGGGCAACAACAAATTGATTCCACTTTGCACGGTCGGTGGCCATCCTTCGTACAGTGCCCCAACTCTGGTTCATTCTTTGCATCTCAGCCTCCACAGTCCTCCGCCAAGTTGTTTTTGGTTGGCCTCTCTTTCGCTTTCCTTCAGGGGTCCAAAGCATAGCTGTTCTTGTGATGGCATAGGGGTCTCTTCTGAGGACATGACCAACCCAGCTCCAGCGTCTGCCAGCTATGATGGTATGCATGTCCTCTTGCTTGCTACGAGTAAGCAGATCTTGGTTGGTGATGGTATTCGGCCAAAAGATTCGGTGAATTTTTCTTAGGCATGTTGTGTGAAAAGAGGACAATTTTGACATTTCCTTCTCTGTGACTCTCCAGCATTCCGCACCATAGAGAAGCACAGAAAGCACGCAACTCTGGTATAATCTTAATTTTGTGCTTGTGCTGTATTGGGAGGACTTCCAGATGTTATTTAGGCTAAAGAAGGCTGTTCTTGCCTTATTCATTCTGATGTTGATGTCTTTGCCTACCCCACCGTCTGGTGTTACTATGCTTCCTAGGTATGTGAAGGTATCTGTCTGTACCAGCTGCTGATTCCTTACTGATATGGGCTCAGGGTTGCTCACATTGAGCGTCATGACCTCAGACTTCTTTAAATTGATGTTCAAGCCCACCTGCTGGCTAAATTTATTAAGTCTATCCGTTTTTTCCTGGATGTGTTGATGTGAATGTGCCAGCAGTGCAATGTCATCTGCATATTCCAGATCTTCCAATGTTGAAAATGTAGTCCATCTTATTCCTCTTGGACTGCCCTCTGTTGTCTGGCGCATCACCCAGTCTATGACTGTTAAAAATAGAGTGGTTGATAAGGGGCATCCCTGTCGTACTCCTGTCTTCACCTCGAAGGTTAGGTTGCTCTGCCCAACACTGCACGTAAAGTTGGCATAGAGGCTTTTTATGATTGACACTATGCAGCTTGGAATTCCATAAGCCCTCAGTATTTTCCATAAACTGTCCCTATGTATGCTGTCAAAAGCCTTTTCAAAATCAACAAAATTTATGTAAAGCTGTCTTTGCCATTCTGAGCACTGCTCTATAATGTTCCTGAGAGTGAATATATGATCTACACATCTTCTGTTCTTTCTAAATCCTGCTTGTTCTTTCCTCAGTTTGTAGTCTACTGCCTTTGAAATTCTCTGTATAATTATCCTGCCTAGTATTTTGCTGGGAACTGAGAGAAGTGATTCCTCTCCAATTATTGCAGTCTGAAAGATCTTCTTTCTTGGGCAATTTGACAATTATTCCTTTGTTCCACTCTGATGGTGTTGTCCCCGTTTTCCACACTTGTGCAAATAGTGGTTCTAATAGTTCTGCTGCTAGCTCAGGGTCTGTCTTAAATAGCTCTGCATTTAAGTTATCATGGCCCGGAGCTTTACCGTTCTTTAACCCTTTGATTGCTGTGATGATTTCTTCTTTTCGTGGAATGTCTGTATTTACATCTAGATCGTTTTCAGCCTCAGGAACATTCAATTGTGTCTCTGGTATTTCCTTGTTCAGAGTTTCTCTGAAGTGCTCTGCCCATCTTGTTTCCTGTCCCTCTGCTGTCTTGATGAGATTTCCTTGCTTATCTCTTACTAATGTAATATTGTTTGCACCTTGTTTTCCGCTGATGAATTTAGTTATTTTGTATACTGTGCTTTGTTCATTTCTCAGTGCTGCCTCTTCTGCCTGTTTTGCAAGATCGTCTAGGAAATTCCTTTTGTTGGCTCGGGTTTGGCGTTTAACTTCCCTGTCCAGTTGACTGTACTGTCCGCTATATAGTTGCTTTAACCTGGGGGACTTCGCTTCTGTTTTCTTTCTTTTCATTTCCTTTCTCACCTTTATAGTGTTTAGTGTTTCTGGTGTTATCCAGTCTTGCTTCTTCCTTTCCTGGAATCCTAAGCATGATTTGCTACTTTCCTTATATATTGTTGAAATGGTGTTAAAATTCTGGTCTATATCATCAATGTCTTTTCCTGGCTTTTGGCAAATTGATATCGTTTCTTAATGTCGGCCGCAAAAGCTTTTCTGGTAAGGGGGTCCTTCAATTTGCTGATGTCAAACCTTTTCTGTGTAGTTACAGTTGGTCCAGCCCTTCTTAGTTTCACTTTCAGTTTTGCAACTACTAAATGGTGATCGCTTCCCACATCTGCACCTCTTCTTACCTTCACATCTTGTAATGCATGTCTCCATCTACCGTTAACCATGATGTGGTCTATCTGGTTTCTGTCCCGACCATTTGGTGATTCCCATGTTAACTTGTCTTCTTCTTCCTCGTTCGTCCTGAAAAGGACGTTGGATGCGTTGTGCCCGTTTACAGCGAAGCTACGATATTTGCGCCTTTCGGCCGACACATCCGACTTCCGCACGGCATTGTTTAGGACTGGGTTAGCCTAGTTAACTTGTGAATTTCCTTATGTGGGAAAAGTGTTCCTCCAATGACCAGGTTGTTAATGCTACAGAAACTTATTAGCTTATCCCCATTTTCGTTTGCTATTCCGCTGCCGCATTTCCCCATTGTTCTTTCATTATATGTATTGTGTGTACCAACTTTCGCATTGAGGTCTCCCATTACTATAACAAGATCATATCTAGGTGTGTCCTCCATTTCTTTCTGCAGTTGTTGATAGAATTCATCCTTGACCTCCTCATCGCTATCATTCGTTGGTGCGTAGCATTGTATTATTGTAGTGTTGGTGAATCTCCCTCTCAATCTCAATCGTATCAGTCTGTTGTTGATGGGTTTCCATTCCAGTAATGTCCTTTCTATCCCTTTCTGTAGAATAATGGCTATGCCTTCACTGTGCTGTCCATCCTCTCTTCCAGAGTAAAGTACTGTTTCTCCTGTTGCTGTTTTAACTTTTCCTGCCCCTGTCCGTCTGCTCTCGCTTATCCCCAGGATGTGTAACCTATAGTTTCTCATTTCTGCCGTGACCTGTCTTAGTTTACCTGTCTCGTACATTGTCCTGACATTCCAAAATCCTATTCTTGTATCCTGTTTTGCGGTCAGGACATCCGTTTTCATGTCAGTGGCTTCCTTTCGGCTTTCACCACTGACAGTCATACGAGCCACAGACTCCGAATGTCCATCCCGCAGCAAAGTTTGTTCATTTGATGTTGTTTCCGTAACTTCATTGTTTTTTTTACATAGACAGGGGTGTCAGCCCTATGCTAAAACCCCCAACCTGGAGGACCAGGGTACCAGCTTTTGTCTGACCCCTACCCACACAGACCAGTCCAGCTTGGTTGAACCTACCAGGAGTAAAACTCCCACTGGCATAGCTCTGGGGATTGTCAGGGTACGCAAGCTGCCATACCGCTACAAGGTATAGGTACCATTGATGGCAGAATCACTTACACTATGCAGGTTTAACACAATCACTCATTCTATGCATTTTAAATAAATTCAATCACTCACTCTATGCAGATTTAACACAGTCACTCATTCTATGCATTTTAAACTAAGTCAATCACTTACTCTATGCAGGTTTAACACATTCATTCATTCTATGCATTTTAAATAAATTCAATCACTTACTCTTTGCAGGTTTAACACATTCATTCATTCTATGCATTTTAAATCAATTTGATCACTTACTTTATGCAGATTTAACATTCACCCATGCTTTGCACATTTAGCTCAAACATTTACTTTAAGCAGGTTTAACACACTCATCAATTCAATGCACTTTTACCTCTCCCCATGTAATTGTACAACATTCCTTTACTCTATTCACTTCACTTTTATCTTATTCCCACACTTTCATCGTTCAACTCACCTATATAAAGTAAAGGCTGAGGCAAGCTCACATTCTCCATGTCTTCTGGAGTATATGAACGAAGGGTTGGAACATGACGGCCATCAAACAAGTTCATTGTTTTCAGTTTGCTGTGACGGAGCAGCCATGCCTTGGCGATAGGACTGTCAAACTGGCAAGAGCAAACAAACAAAAAAATACTCCCACCTTATACTTTTTTCCCCCATTCAACAAAGCAGACAAAGATAAATACCAATGATCAAGGACAAATTTGTATGTGTGCCACTGAGATATCTTAAAAACAATGCATTCACAGGGAAAAACATCAATGTGTTGAGGCCATAAATACTTCATAAATTTCAAAAATATATATTTAAAAATCTTACAATCAATTAAGGGCAAAACATTTCTCAGTAAAAATGAAGAGCAAAAGAGCAGCCATGAAAACATTCCACACAAACTGTGATTTAGTCACATGACCTCACACCTTGTACTCCCATGAGACCTGGCTGAAATCTGCCTTGCTTAGGGCTACAACTCTTCCTTCAGGTACAAGTAACTGGAGGTTTTCATAGCTGACGTCTTCAGTGTTGCTTTCTTCCCCTGAACAATCATCTGCTGGATATAATATATATATAATAACATAATATACTACACTACTTAGCGTTACCTTTTTTTTTCTACAGAAAATACAAGTTTTTGTTATTATCATTGTTCACATATTAGAATTTTTTACATTCAAACTTTTTTCTATCATTACTTTATCAATATCACATACCAGCATCCGCAAGCCTCGTGGCACGTACAGAATTTTACAACTACTTTGGTTATAGATGTAACGTTACTATTTACAGTTAAACATGCTTTTTTTTTTAAATCAATAACTACCTCTCAAGATTCTTCTTCTTCTTCTTTGATCCTTAGCCGCCGACCATCAAAGCAGTCAGTGGCCATCACGCCTAGTGGCGTCTTGTAGGGCAACAACAAATTGGTTCCACTTTGCTCGGTCGGCGGCCATCCTTCATACAGTGCCCCAACTCTGGTTCATTCTTTGCATCTCAGCCTCCACAATCCTCCGCCAGGTTGTTTTTGGTCGGCCTCTCTTTCGTTTTCCTTCAGGGGTCCAAAGCATAGCTGTTCTTGTGATGGCATCGGGGTCTCTTCTGAGGACATGGCCAACCCAGCTCCAGCAATCTCTCAAGATTAGACCTTATCAATTCATGCCAAGTTCTCCTATTCTGTGCCATCAGTTAAAGTTCTTTACATGTCTTCATTGTTCCATTTATACCAGTCTCTTACCAGTTCTTTTCTTCATGACGTTTTATAGGTCTCCTTCTATGTCTTCTTGGTCATTCCACAACATGGACTGCCCTGTATAGCACTCAGCTAGTTTCCTCACTGCTGGATTATCCAATACCACTATTCCCCCCCCCCCCTCCACTTGTTCTATTGGTATTTGTCTGGGGTTTTTATTTTCATCAAGACCATATTGGTGATCTTGCCTTTTCTATTCTTATTTTATGATCACTGTTCGTTCCTCCATCTTTGTTATGTTGCTGCCAAGACATGAGTATGCATCATGTATAAAATTATATATATATATATTTACTTTCTTAATCCTCTTCAATGTCAACGGAACACTGGTCTTTCACCAGGAGATATCGGAGGTTTGGTTTTGGGCCAGTCATTTTGCTATCCCCCATGCAATCCAGATATCACAGCATTTACTATTTTAAATTCTTTTCCTTTACACACAAACGGTGTAACATTAAAATTCCTTAATTACCATAATCATTATTAATTTCATTGTGCTCCTTATGGAGCATGAAGCCACTGCTGCAGCTGGTCCCCTGGCAGGAAGCCTGCACCAAGCCTTCAGATGCTCATGCAGAAGTTATTTCTCTGGCAGCTTGTTTTACATGATGAGGTTGTCAGCACCGTGCACAGCCTCATATTAGTCACCTTGTATGACATGCCTGGGGGTGCAGAAGTTGTCTCTTCTCCGGGATCTACACGGGGCCTAATTAGGACAACATAATGGAAAACTGAAAAGAACAAACAACCTGAAAAACTTGAAAAGACTGGAATGCTGTGTCCTTCCGTGTCATCATTATCGTCATCATTTGTATCTGATGGTCTTGCAGCTGATGGTAGGCTGACATGATGCTGACCCACACTAAAGTTCCACCTAATGATAAGACCAAAAATATATATTTCTTAATCTACAAAATTTAACCCTTTATACAGTAAATTAGACATTGATCTGAGACATAATCAGGTTAGAGTGGCGTGTTATAAAAACTCATGAAATATTTGAACAGGAGTGCATTGTTAACGCCATCACAATAATAGGTCCAGCTTTATGAGGGGAGGTAACCAGTTTCCTTTCTCGCTGTCTCTGCCTTCCCTAATTCAAGAGCAGAATCAGACAGACTAGGCAGAAAGACAGACAAATAGATATGAAGGAAATTAATTTTCCAAGGGTTGAGAATTGGACACACAGTCTCTTCTTGCATTCTGCCCTTCCTCTCGCTCATCTTTTATTACTGTTATTCGGATATTCTCCAACGTACTTAAAGTATTCATTTAAGGGCAATGCAACATTATAAAGTAGTATAAAAGCATACATTAACAGTATCTGATCACAATTAAGAAATAAAGTATATTGAATTGAGAAACTAGATCATCAGACCCTCCATACAATATCTCTGTACATTATGTTAGATAATAATTCAAAACATAATCAGTTAGGGTGGCATATAATTGTCGCGAAAGGGTGTTGATGTTATTGAAATCTAAAGTTATCCTGGACAAAAAATATGTATCAGATGATACCAGGATAGTGCCAGATAAGAGACTGGTCTTACAAGAAATACCCCCTTTTCTGAAAAAAGAATAAGGGTGTATTGACATCAAAGGTAGAATCAGCTATATAAACCTCCAGGTGTGATGAGAGTGGATGTCCTGAAAGTCTATTTGCTCCCTTTCACGATTCTCCCCTGATATTATGTGTTATTATTATTATTTATTATGGCTAATTATACTAGGGGTACTAATTATGGTCTATCTATATATATATATATATATATATATATATATATATATATATATATATATATATATATATATATATATATATATATATATATATATATATATATATATATATATATATATATATATATATATATATATATATATATGTGTGTGTGTATCAACAAAACTTGGAACTCAATTTAAATAATTTCAGCAAGTCTAATGGTACATATTTACAATTTATTTAACCTATACCGTTTCTCTTTTCGGTTAGGTAAAAGAAACTCAAATGTATTTACAACACAAAATAAATAAACATAGAAACTTTAATTATCAAACAGAATCCTGTACTTAAGTTTCTATTTTTCTACACAGATTAATATTATAATTCAATATGGTTTGTCACTAATGTTGAACTGTGAAGGTAGTAATAGATACATTCTGTCCATAAGTAATCATCCTTCAATGTGTTTTTATTACTTTATTTTTTTTTTTCCATTGGTATATGATGAATAGGCTGACCACTGGCTTTGTGTTGCCACTTAACTTGTATTGTAGAAATCAATCACACTCCCGCCATGGACTAACACGTCTGTGAATTGCCAGGCAGTGGAAACTGGGAATCTGGCTCCAATGACTTCAAGAGCACTTGCTCCTCAGAGTCCAACAGAGATAGATGATTCATATACTTCTGGTAGTTTGGAGGATAAAACCCTCAGGCAAAACACACAAGCTGTTAATTGGCATCTAATGTCTGCTCTACAGATGTGGATGGCAAAGGTACATGACGTTTACTCTTTTACCGCTTCTGTTCAGCTGTGGTTTTTGAATTTTGTGGCCTCAATTTAGCCAAGGGCAAGGTCTTATATACTAGCACATCCTCTGTATCAGATGGCATGGGGCAAAAGGGATGTTAAAAATCTCAAAATGAGGCATAATTTTGCTCTGTGTTCAATTAGTAAAAATTAGTATTTCAAGTATCTTTCTTATTTATGGGGCGATTTTGGTCATCTAAAGCTTGAATTATACTGTGAATTATTCTGTATTGATCTATCTACTGATTGGTTAGTTTGCAAAATGCATTTTAATATATGCATGCTTTAACTAGCTAAATTTGGACTAACCTGATGTAACGAAGCCCTTTCACTCAATATTTCTATCTTACTAAAATACTATTCGAGAAAGTTTTTACACCTACCAATAACGTAACATTCCCGTTGTTGAATTATATAATCCTTCCCGGTGATACTTCTTTATTCTTTCCAAAATTAAATGGCATTGTACCATCGGTTACACAAAATGGGCCTCTAGGTTCAAGCATAGTACGTTTCACAACACACACTAAGAATGACGCGTTTTCATTGGCTAGTGTATCAGAGAGTTCACAACATATGGCGTGCGGTATGGTCAGATTTACTCCTAAGTATACAGAAGACCGTGTTGTTAGACAGACTAAATCACGACAATAATGAGCACTCAAGAGTTACAGAGAAGGAAATGTCAAAATTGTCCTCTTTTCACACAACATGCCTAAGAAAAATTCACAGAATCTTCTGGCCGAATACCATCACCAACCAAGATCTGCTTACTCGGAGCAAGCAAGAGGACATGCACACCATCATAGCTGGCAGACGCTGGAGCTGGGTTGGCCATATCCTCAGAAGAGATCCCGATGCCATCACAAGAACAGCTATGCTTTGGACCCCTGAAGGAAAACAAAAGAGAGGCCGACCAAAAACAACTTGGCGGAGGACTGTGGAGGCTGAGATGCAAAGAATGAACCAGAGTTGGGGCACTGTACGAATGATGGCAACCGACAGAGCAAGGTGGAATAAATTTGTTGTTGCCCTACAAGATGCCACTAGGCGTGATGGCCACTGACTGCTTTGACGGTCGGCGGCTAAGGATCAAAGAAGAAAGAAGATAATGAGCATTCATAAGTATTTGAACAGCCTACAATTGTATGAGTAGGTACTGTGCTTGTTTTTCATGTCATGTGAAAGATTGTTCCAAAAATGAGCAGCTGAGTAAGTCAAACTTTTCTTAAAAAGGTCTAGCCTGGGCTTGGATACCTGTAATTTGTTTAAGCACTGACTACGTCTTTCACTGCATTAAAAAAACGGCCACAGATAGGTTGGAGCATTCTGTGACAAGATTTTGTGAACGTATTTCACTTTGTTAAATAGAGAAAGACAGCCGACAGTATAGTATAGCATTCTCTTTGGCAAACCCCTACACCCCAGGACAGAAGCGAAACACCTAAGTCAGTAAGCAAGTCCATGTTTTGGCCACATCCAATGATAAAACTAAGGACCTTACATCTGTCTCATCTACTGTTTCAGGTAAATGTTTACACATATATTTCTTGCATGCATTTTTAGTTTCCACCATGGGAATCTCTCACACTCACTTTTCATTTCCATTTTTGATGTCTACAGATCGAACAACCTGTGTGCTACGAGTAAGAACTACAATGTTGCTCCCATCAAGAGGTTCATTTTCTGTTGTCCCTTCATAATTGCTGCAGCCCTCACTTCCACACATAAATTGAACCTGAGATGGAAAGATAGAAGACAAAAAAAAAAAAACATGGCTAATTAAGTGAACAAGAGGCAAAAAGTACAAAATAATTTTTTTTTAGAAAAACAAAACTGGTAATTAAAAAAAAACTGTGACAGTGAGATCTGACAAGTATTAAACCATATATTGGTATTCTTCTTCTTCTTTCGTTGGCTTGAAATATATTGTCTATATCTGTAATGTTGTTTCTTGTATTTTTTTTTTTTTTTTTTTTTTTTTTTCTTTTTGCGTACGCCCGCTAATACTCGAGGCGAAATCTCAGGTTATTATTTTTTTATGTCTAACCTGACATTGATTTTACGTGAGTATCCCTTTATTTCTTGTACTGAGACAGGTGTCCCTCGCCATTCAGGCAAATACTCTCCGATTTCGGAGGTACCCATTGCAGCTGGGTCGGCTCAGGAGCCGCCAGTCCCTGGTCGACGACACTCCTTCAAATGTCCTCGCCAGGTCTCGAGTTAATCCAGTCCAAATCCCGGTCGACGAAAAATCCTCAAATGCCGTCGCCCGGGTTTGATCCTGTATCACCCGGTCGCCAGAGCGGTGTTGTAACCACTACGCTAGCGCGGCTCCCTCTAAAGTTTCTTGTATAAACTTCACTGTCTTTTGTAGTTCATACAGAGGTCCGTATAGTTTTGCTTCCAGTGTTGTTTCTCTGGGCCAGTGGGTTTGCCTCAATATATCATATTCGGGGCAATCTTGAAGTACGTGCTCCGCAGTCTGGGGTGCCTGTCCACATGTACACATGGCTGAATTGCCAATCTTGAATTTTGTATACATGTGGCTGCGGAGGCGGTTGTGTCCTGTTCTGAGGCGCAGAATGACTATTTGTTCTGATCTGTTCATAGCTTGGTAGTCATCCTGCGTTGGTGTTGGTGGCTTTCTGATAGATTTGATCATCTTTTTCTTCTGATGGTACGTAACTGGTACATCCGGTTGCTCCTCTGCAGCACCTTCTTTAGCCAGTCCGTCTGCTCTCTCATTTCCTGGTATTCCACAATGAGACGGTATCCACTGCATGGCGACCCTGCGCTGGTTGCACAGTTCAGAAAGTAGGGCTTGTATGCCTGGCAATTTTCTGGACTGAAGTGCTTGGAGTGCTGATCTTGCATCTGTCAGGAATACTACAGGCTGTGGACCAAGATTGGTGTTCAGTAGTTTCTCAGTTGCCACCTTGATTGCCTGGATTTCTGCATCATAGTTGTTACAGAATTTCCCCGTTGGTACTCTGACCGTATCCCTAGTGTTGTTTGGGTATTCTATGTACACCCCTGCTCCTCCATTCTTTACTGCATTTTGTGCTGATCCGTCTGTATATACTCGGACCCAGAGGTCCTGTGGGTATTCATCATCCAGGAAACTGAGAGTGACTGTCCTACGTTGCACGCTGTTCTGTTCATCCCTGTCGAATATTTCTTTCACTTTTGTGTGGATGTGTACTGGTAGTCCATGCTCCTCTCTCCAAGGGGTTTGTTCTGGCACAGACTTTAGGGGGCTGTTAACTTCAGGCAGGTCTGAGGTTTGTCTACGAAATCGTTTGGCCTGGTGGATAAAGCTGCTTCTTTTCAGTCGCCCCATTGCTAGGTTTTGGAATCTGTCCTTCATTGGATGGCTCGGCATACAGAGGAACTTTTCTGCCTGTGTTAGCACTTTCGTGTCTCTGCGTTCTCTCAGTGCTTGTATCCTCCCCATTTTCTCCATCTCCACTATAGGCGTTGATTTCATTGCCCCCGTGATGACCCTAAGCACCTGGTTTTGCACCTTATCTAGCTCTTGTAATGTGGTGTTTGATGCTGGACACCACGCAGCTGACCCATATTCCAGGTGTGGTCGTATGCCCTGCTGGTAAACTTTACTAAGTATTTTCCCGCTGGCTCCCCATGTGGTTCCACTTAGTTTTCTCAGGATGGCTAACTTCCTCCTGGCCTTTGTTGCTGCCTTGTTGATGTGCTGCTTCCATGTCAGCCTATCATCGAATGTAACTCCGTGATAGGTAGGTTTTTTTATCTTCTCTCAGGAGCTCTTCGTTTATCTTGATGACACCAGCTTTTTGTTTAGGAGAGAGGGTGAAGAGCGTAGTGCTGCACTTGTCTGTGTTGATGCTGACACACCATCTATTTGCCCATGAGGTTAAGGCATCTATAGCTCTTTGTAGCAGTTTGGTGGCCACTGTTGCATGCTCATCTGTGCACCATATTACCAGGTCATCAGCGTACATTGCCACTTTCATTCCATGTGGTAGTTCAGCAACCAGGTCATTGATGTAGACTAGGAAAAGTGTGGGGGACAGAACCCCTCCCTGAGGGACGCCATGACGCAGTAGAATTTTCTTACTCTTGAGGCCATCTAGTTGTACTCGGGCTCTTCTGTTATGCAAGTATGCTTTCACCCATTTGTACATCTTACCATTCACTCTACAATTTCTCAGTTTCTTCAGAAGCCCTTCTTTCCAAACCTTGTCAAATGCTTTCCTTAGATCTATCCATGCTGCTAGTACCAATTTCTTATCTTGGAACGCATCCTCAATCTCTTGGGAAAGGTAAGTTGCCTGATCTTCGGTGGAATAACACTGCCTAAAGCCCGCCTGCTGTGGTACAAGAAGGTTTTCACTTTCAAGGTACCACTGTAGCCTGAGGTTGATGATACGTTCCATTGTTTTGCAGAGGCAGCTTGTAAGGCTGATTGGTCTGTAGCTGGAGGCAGTGGAACTGTCTTTTCCTGGTTTTAGGAGTGGTATCATGATTGCTTCCCTCCAGGTCTGTGGAACTCCGCCTGAGTTCCAACAGATATTGAAGATCTGCAGCAGCTTTGTTTTTGCTGCGGTTCCCAAGTTCTTAATCATTTCATTGGACACTCCATCAACTCCTGGCGACTTTCTCATTTTCAATTTGGATATTGCAAGCTCCAGTTCTCTGAATGTAATTGATGCCTCCATAACTTCAGGTATGGTTCCATCTCGTCCTGTGTATTGTTGTTTCTCACGAGTCTCCTGTTGCTTCTCTGGGCTAACTTCGATGTTGTTGTCTTTAGCAAAGGAGTCTGCAAAGTGATCAGCTGCCTGTTTTCCCATGAGGATGTTTCCATCTTTGTACAGAGCAATCCTTGAGTTTCTCCCTGTACCTTCATCGTTAAGTTGTTTTACCAGCTTCCACAGTTTCCTCGTATCTCTTTCGAAGTTCAAGGACTCTGTTTTCTCCTTCCAGCTTCTTCGCCTGGCCTGCAACTTGGCCCTTTGAAATTTGGCCTTAGCTTGCTGGTAGTTATTGTGGTGTTCTTGGCATGGACTGGTCTCTGCCTGCTTTCGAGATGTTTCCACGTCGTTGTGCAGCTGCTCTAGTTCACTATTCCAATATGGTTTGTAGTGCTTACGAGCCCCTCTAGGTATTGTTTCACGAGCAGCCTGTAATATGCATCTGCTGAATTCATCGACTAGCTTATTGATGTCTTTGTCTACAGTCAGATCTCTAGCCAGTATACTAGTACGGTGCTGGTACATTGTCCAGTCTGCCTTCTTGTAGTTCCACCTAGAGAGAGTGCTGCTCTCCTTGACAAGTTCATTTTCCACAATTAGGAAGACTGGCCGGTGGTCGCTGCCTCCAAGTTGTTTCCCTACAACGCGTGTGGTGTTCCACTCCAGGCCGGGTGAGTGGAATGCCAGGTCTGGTGTAGAGGTGGTGTGCCATGATCTCGAGTAGAAGGTTGGTGGGTCGATTGGCTGGTTAATCAGGATAAGCCCATTGTCATCCTGCCAGTTTTCAAGCTCCACACCTCTCCTGTCCATGTGATCATAGCCCCAGCTCTGTGAGTGGCTGTTGAAGTCTCCGCATACAATCAGTCTTTCTTTTGCTGGGATTGTATCTAGTGCCAGTGGGCGGTCACTCGGACAGTAGTAGTTGAGCAGGTGGAATTCTGAACTTTCTGTCCTGAGATGAAGCATCTGGTATTCCGCCCCCTCCATATATGTTTCAAGCTGACATGCACTGATGTTATTCCTCACGAGTGTCAGTATTCCACCCTTTCGCCTGTCTATTCGGTCAGATCGGTAGCACTGGTAGCCTCTGATTTTGAAGGCTATGTCCTTGTTGAGGTGGGTTTCTTGCAAGCAACATACATTTACTTGCTCTTCATTCAAGATATTTTCGAGCTCTAATTTTTTGCTGTAGCCGTCTTTTTTACTATTGACGCCTTCAGCATTCCAGTGCATTATTTTAAATGGTCTTTTCTTTGCTTGGCCAGTAGCTCTATTCTCATGCCCCCTGGCTCCACGGGGCAATTGAGAAGGACCCCCAGTAGTAGGGGTTGGGCCCTTCCGAGGCAGAGGGCCCGGCACTGCACCTGCCTGGGTGTCCGTCACAGGGTGAGCGCCATAACGTTTTGCAGATATAGGCATACTTCCATAGCGCATGTGCGTGGCATCCTGATTGCTGTGGTGCGCCTCTTGGCTGGTTGCCTCCGTCTTCAGCACCTTGACTTGCTAGGGCAGACTGTGGTCTTGCTCGAGTGTAGGAGGGCCTGGCCAGTCTTTGTTTTTCACCCGCTGATGGCTGTACTTGAGCCCCATCTCCACGTCAAGGAGCTGGCCTCGATGGGGATATATTGGTATAAAAAAAGGGTTGAGGCAAGAGCCTATTTAACATCTCAGATAGACAGAAGAAATGCTAGACTGTCTGTGAAAGATTAATAACAACCTTTGATATGCAGATAGTATAGTTTTGTTAGCTGAAAGTGAACAAGAATTGCAAGAAGTAGTGAAGCAAGTACAAAAGTTAAATGAAGTCATGTAAATACGTAGGGCATTAATGCTGAGAAAATAAAAACTTTGATAATTAGCAAAAAAGAAGAAAAGACAACTTTAAAAGTTGTAATAAATGGGAATATACTAAAGCAAGTAAAAAGTTTCTCACACCTCTGGCACATAATAACAGAGGCTGGTAAATGTGAAATTCAAGAACTGCTAACTCTGAGCCATCAAGAACATTTGCATACCATCATAGTGTTAGGCACTGAAATTGGGTTGGCCACATTCTCAGAAGAGACCCTGACACCATCGCCACAATTGCCATGCTATGGATCCCAGAAGGAAGATAAAAGAGAGGCTGACCAAAAACAACTTGGCAGAGAATTGTGGAAGCAGAGATGCAAAGAATGAACCTGAGTTCGGGCACTACTTAAATGATGGCTGCCGACCGAGCAAACTGGAGACAATTTAATACTGCTCTACAAGATGCCACCAGACATGATGGGCACTGATTTCTTTGGCAGTCAGAGGCCAAAGCTATGTTCAACAGACAGATACTAACATCAAGTGTTACTGCATGGTGAAAAAACATGGATAATGAGCAACTGTCCAACCATTGGTACAACTTGCTATTTGTTTATATTAACTATGTTAATGTGTTTTTGTTCATGCAACTCCTAACAGAAGCAAACAGGTGAACCCTTCAGCACAAATGAATGTATTTACTTTATTTAGTTTTTATGAGTCACAATACAGAAGTAATCAAAATATTGGTTTTTAAAACAATATCCTGACCTGTTGACATGACAATGATAAAATGGCAATCAATCTCAATGGCTGTCTCAAGGGATATAACTGTTTCAGCTTACTTGGATTTGATTTTCACTGATAGCCTTACTCAAACACTGTTAGTGGGCAAACCATAAAAACTATATAATAAGATATAACAAGCAAACTGCCAGTTTACTTGTATCAAACTGAATGCAACTAATCATCAATAATTATACATTAAGTAGAGTCAAAGAGATGGCAAATAAAAGAAATGTAAAATAAACTACCTTTCCTGTGTGCAGATTGACTCCAAAGTTTCTCAGATCTTTACTCCCAACTATCATAGAATCATCACCAAGTTTGTAAGTAGATGACAGCAGTGACTCAGCTGACACTGGAATAGCCTCTACTTTATGTCCATCAAATTGATAGAGTGCACCATCCAGTGAAGGAATCAGGCGCATTTTCTTACCATTGCGAATCATCTAGGGAAAAAATAGTATTTTGCAGTGTTCAGGTATCACAAGAACAAATTTTCACTGAACCTTGCTATGCATTTTTATTACAATATATCTAAGGTAAATTTTTATACATCCACATACATACTTTATGAAAGCAGGAAAGTCAAAATGTTATAAAACAGAAAAATCTCTAAAATCTATTGTTATAATAACAGCCGCTTCAGTCACAAATGACTCTGGAAATGCACCCCTGAGCTGACAGCCCTCGTTGCTTTATTTTCCCCATGTTCCTTTCGACGTTTTCTTCTCTCTTCTGCTTACCATGAAATCTTCTTTTCACTCAATCTGAGGTGGCGCTGTAGAGAGCATCGCCACATGGTGCGATCGGCAGCTTCATCCTCCCAGGTTGCTAGATTTATGTCCAATGCCCTCATGTCTCTCTTGCACACATCTTTGAACCTCAGCTGTTCTTTTGCCATCTGCCAGTTGTCCATAGAAGATTATCTTTCAGGACGCAACAATCTTCCATGCCAGCGTAGTGTGAGCAGTAATTTATTGTTATTAACTAAACTAAAGACCTACATTTTTAATCTAGCATGATGTGTCATATCATATAGGTACTTAGCAAAAGTACAACCTTATCATCATCTTCATTCCACATTTGCTCCTGGTGGAGCATGCATCCACCACTGCTGCTTGTCCTCTCACAGGAAGTCTGCACCAACGCATTCATGTGTTCTTACAGATGTGGTTCCAGTAGTAATTTGTTTTATGATGATCAGATTGCCTCCTGCTGTACCGCTCTATATGGGGTTTCCTGTCATGATGATCAGATTGCCTCCTGCTGTACCGCTCTGTATGGGGTTTCCTGTCATGATGATCAGATTGCCTCCTGCTGTACCGCTCTGTATGGGGTTTCCTGTCATGATGATCAGATTGCCTCCTGCTGTACCGCTCTGTATGGGGTTTCCTGTCATGATGATCAGATTGCCTCCTGCTGTACCGCTCTGTATGGGGTTTCCTGTCATGATGATCAGATTGCCTCCTGCTGTATTGCTCTGTATGGAGTTTCTTATCATGATGAGGTTGCTGGCTCCACGCACAAACCTCATACTGGTTGCCGTGTATGCTATGCCTGAGGAAGTAGTAGTCCTATTCTTTGGTTCCTCGGCAGCAGTTTCTGCAGCAATTAGTTCTAGATGATGAGGCAGCCAGCCTCATACCAGCTCCAGCTGCCTCTTATGTCATGCTTGAGGAAGCAGTAATCCTGCTCTTTGTCTCCTCAGGAGACCCCCCCCCCCCCCCTCAGAACTAAACAGGTCAAAGTCAAAGTATAAACTTGTGAGTGAATACTCTAAGAAAGGATGAGAGACTTGTGTATATTATAAAAACTAAACAGCTTCTGTGTCTCATGTAGTTCCTAGGAATCTCTAGGGAGGCAAAGAAATATGACTACTGTTTAAGATGCAACTAATCAGGTTGTGCAGAGGGGGGAAGGGGGGCCTAGCAAACTCATCAAATAAAACAAAGTGCTATTTAAACCACCCATGTAAGACCACACAAATGTTTCCTTCAAGAAAGCCAGCTGCACTGATGGCCCCCATGCTCCATCAGATGTGAAAAGGGAAATAAATGAAGCAGTATCTGTACACAACTCCTACCTCCATGTTGGCCAGGCTTGAAGAGTACAGCGGTTTCCCATCAGCCTGTACTGACCAGACCAATGATCCTTTTTTCTGTAAGTCCAATGCTGATACTTTTCCATCTAAAGTGCTCACTATTATGTAAAATCTGTGAAGATCGAGATTAGGCAATATAAATGGCAAGAATTCATTCATCTACTCAACCATTAACAATAACTTTTAGGTACTTCTGGTTATAACCATCTAGTAATAGCTGGAGATCCCTTTCATTGTCTTCTATTAAAAATATCATTTGCGTATCTGATATTATTGATGTAATCTTCAACTTATGCTCCCCTCAAATTATTAATATCTCGACAAACAGAAATGGAATTTAGTAGACTGAAAAACAGCTTGATGATCAAGATTTTTCAGACAACCAAGCTCTACTGCCTCATAACTGTAACCTGTCATAAGACAAAATGAGAATATTTGATAATAGGTCAAGGCAACTGGGTCTGGGAATACAGAGAAAAGATAAAGATTATGAGAATAAATGTGACAAATGATAGGCAAACTGTACTGGGAGATACACCCCTACAAGATGTGAAATCTTACGTATTTCCTGACAGCAATATAGACAAAGTTGGAGAAATAGATAATGATATTTAAAAAAGAACACAAATAGCTTTCACAGCATTGGGAAATCTGTAGAAATAAACAATCTTCAACTAAAATGTCAAAACTGCCCTATTGTATGGCTCTGAAAACAATCCTTGTAGGCATCTTCTCTGCTGAATCACAAATTAGGGAGACACACACCTGGTCTCTTTTAAAAGGCTATTGATTAGTGTTATGTGTAAATTTCATAACAATGGTTGTCGCTGATCGACTTCCTGGTTGATTTGTTTGGAGACTGTTGTCTTGGTTTCAGGAAGTGACGTCATTACATTTGCTGGCCACCTTTGCAGACGTGAACTTTTGAAGTCTGCTAACTAAAGTGTGCCTTGGCTAAGCATTCCGTGTATGGCACTCAAGGTGTTGGACGCATGTGTAATTTGCTCCTGAGAGTTATGTGATTTTCCTATATCTTCATTATGTTGTACCAGCACTAGCTTACCCATATACCTCCGTGTGGTAAGACTAGTTATTTTATGAAAGATATGAAGAGAATGCTGTTAAGTACGTGAGTTACTTATTAATAAATAAACTATGTGAAAATGTCTTCGACGTGGTTCTAAGTACGGGACTGTACTGCAACGTTAGAGACCGTCATATTGATGCCTTATATGCATGAACATATTCTCTCTACATATTATTGGAGCTGTCAAGAAGTTGAATAAATTGTTATGTGAACTGTCCAACCTGGCCTTGAAGTGTAATTCATGTTTTTCAAGTATACGGCTTTTTGGGCGGGCTATGAACAGGACATACCCCAAACTGTGTTTGCTTCTACATTTAAAGAAGAATCATTGCCACACCACATAATATCATTTAAGCCACATACTACAAAGAGAGCCCGGAGCCCGTATCAATTAGTTAAGATCCAGCAATAACTGGTAAGTTGGGTTTTTTTTTTAATCTGCAAAGTATAGCCTCAATCTGTTTATTTTTTAAAAAGCAAGTTTTTTCTGTGTCTAAGCCTAACCCTAAATGGCTAACTGTAACCCAGTTTCCAGCATGCTCTTTCATACATGCCACATGCTATGGTTTACCCATAATCTGTACAAGGTGTTTGTGTTACAGGTGTTTCCGTTTTCAGATGTGTACACCCTGTACATAATTTCTATACAGGTTTTCTAACCCACTCCCCTTATTACTGTGTCTCAGAGTTCTTTTATTAGGTCCTATTTAGCACAGGATGTCTGTTACGTGCAGTCTTTGATATCTTACAATATTATACATTGGTATTCTTGTTATCTTCGCAAATATTTTGAAAGCAAAATAGTGCTTAAGGGAAAGTCATTATTGTGTTACTTCCCTTGAAAGTTGTGTCGGCTCTTTCGATCAAACTCCGCGGATAAATCCATTTTACTGCGATTTATTCGTTGTTTGGGTAATAATAGATTGTTCTTGCTTCAGAATATCTATGGCCTGAATTTATGTGTATTGTTTGTCTGAGTAGGACGAGTCTGTCTTATATCTGTATATCTTTACATATCTAAGTCGAACTATATGTTCTGTTGTCTCTAGAGAGGTCGAAGGCTATTCGGCGGATGTGTCGCTAGAGTGTGGTGTGATTTGGCTTCGTCCTGAGAGGGACTGTGTGTTTCCTATGTCGGCCTGTCGCCGGGGAAAAAGTGATCTCAGTATTTGTGGGGAAGGTGATAGTCGTCTAAACCTATCGTGTATGCTTTACCCCAGTGTTTAGTCGTATTGCCAAGGAATGGCAGTTTCATATTTCCTATACCAAGGTAATCAAAGATACTCTTATGAACTCTCGATCGAAGCCACCATTTTCGATAGTTACGATTTGAATGTCTAAGAGAATATATTTGACTCGATGAAAACGACTTCGATTCCTAGCAGCACTATATCCTGTAGATTGCAGTCAATTGTTCATGATCAAATCTACAGAGCAATGAAATGTTTTATGAATGACTAACTTTAGGACAGATTCATTATCTGTATCCAAACGTGAGTGACAGCTCACGAGTGAAGCCATCTTGGAACCAAAACATGTAGTGACTTTCAAGAAGAGAAAAGGGATGCCCGTATTATCGCTTGATCAGTCCAGAGATCACTGCTACACATGAGAACCCATTGCTAGCGGTTCAATATTATTATATGGAAAAATATGTGCTGAACATTATGTTGAAGAATCGTCGCTAGACGAGATTAGGTTTAGAAGCCATCTGAAATATTGTTTATAAGCTGACGTGCTCAGTCAGTGAAGTCAGATGATACATGTATGGGCGATACTGAGTGCTTGGCTACTGACAGTCCATTATACACTTATTCTACATGAGTGCCCATGTAACATTGCAAGACCATTTATCCACTGTACTATGATGTATTATGGCAACCTGTGATTTGTCACTATCTGTGCTGTCGAGTGTGTACGTCCAATTAAACTTTAGAAAAGGTACACAGTCGTTGGTGTCGATGACTTCCAGCCATACATGAGTGTGAGAAAAGAACATTTTTTTTGTCAACACCACGAACCTTTATCATCATTCGCACATTATACACTCAATCCATGTCTACACACCACTGCGTAGGTCAAGTTGACATTCCATACACTACAGTGGAGCAAACAACACCATAGAGATCTTATCAACTGATGATGATGATGATGTCTGCTTCCATCCACTTATATCTATCTTTTGGTGGATATCATTAACGGGAATAAAAATCCAACTTTATCAACCTTATCAACTGGTGGACCAGCTTTCTGGGTTTGACCTCGCAGAAGTTCAGAAGTCAACAGATTACCGATACCAGACCGTTTCCTGTGGCTGATACGGCACACTTGCAGTATTGGTTTGCTCTTTGTCAACACTTCGTCACGTGACCTGTCAGGTGAATGCAGTATGTAGGTCAGCGTTGTTGACATTTTTTACATTAGACATTATAGAGTTTCACAGAACAGTTGGATCAATTCTTCTCAATGTTAACAGGAAGACAGTATGAGTGAACTAAGAAGTCCTATTTTCATCGATGGATCTTCTTGTTTTCCATATATGAACTTTAATATTTAAGGCCAGAATGTTTAATTGAATAAAGTGGCAGTTTGTTTATTTTCATAAAAATAACTTTGCCATTACTGTAAGACTGAGCCTATTTTGCAACACATACTATCATACACATAATTTATATATATTTATGTTTACATGTTATTTGTTTGTATAGTATGTTAGTTTCTATGTCAGCGGGTTGTGTTTAAGGTTGGGCGGCGTCCTCACAACAGAATATCCCACGTCATAGAGGGTCCGTTGTGGGCGTTTTCTATAGGTGCAATTTTCTTGATTGAAAATTTGCTGCGACAACTGTTGCTTTTGTGTTAGCTGTGAAGTCTGTAATTATTGTTATTTTTGTAATATTTCTTTGTTCTTTAGTTTTGTTTTGATTTGTTTGTAATTTGTTGGTCTAACCTTTTCTATCTTTCAGTTCTATTCACAATTTATATTCATATATTGTGACGTCATTTGTGTTGTTATTCTTTGCAGATTCAGTGATTATTTTCATTGATTTCCCTATTTGATTTATTTTGATTTCTGCAAACGTTCTTGTATTGTCAGTCCTATTTGTACTTTATGTATTCTGTTGGTTGACATATGTTTTATATAGGTATATTTCATAAGACACAATTGCCTGTGCACTGCACTTGGATTATGGTATAAACCAGTACCTGATTATTATTACTATTATACAAGACCTTATTAAAGGCTTGTGACCCACAGATATTGGGATAGTATACTGATTAATCAAGTCATTGAGAACTTGTGGTATTATTATTGATTCAGGTGATTAGTATTATTGTTAGACATCATGGCTACATTAGAATACTTCATTACACAAGGGAAAGCCCTTGATAAGACTGGTCAACAATTAGAACAATGGGCAGTTGCTCAATATGACAAAGCATTAGCTGCAGAAGAGAGAAGAGCTATGGCGGAAGAGAAAAGATTAGAAAGAGAAGCTGAGGCTGCTGCTGAACAAAAGAAATTGCAGATGCAGGTAGAGGAAAGGAGATTTGAAGCTGAACAAAAAAAATTGGAAAGAGAAGCTGCGGCTGAACAAAAAAGATTAGACAGTGAAGCTGAACAAAAAAGATTAGACAGGGAAGCTGAACAAAAAAGATTAGACAGTGAAGCTGAACAAAAAAAGATTAGACAGTGAAGCTGAACAAAAAAGATTAGACAGGGAAGCTGAACAAAAAAGATTAGACAGTGAAGCTGAACAAAAAAGATTAGACAGGGAAGCTGAACAAAAAAGATTAGACAGGGAAGCTGAACAAAAAAAGATTAGACAGAGAGGCTGAAGAAAAAAAAGCAATAAGAGAACATGAATTTGAGTTGGAGAAATTAAGATTGACAAGTATGAGTAATGTTAATCAGGCATCTAGTGGTAATGATAAACCTTCTACTTACAAGGTTAAGGTTCCACCGTTCAATCAGTCCAGTGACGATATTACATTCTGGCTGGATAGATTTGAACGTTCTTGTCGTACACATAATGTGGATAAATCACAATACGCTAATCAATTATCAGAAAACTTGAAAGGTGAATCTTTGACTAGATTATGCCTTGTAGGAGAAGCAGATAAGGATAATTATGATGTCATTAGGGCGGCTTTGATAAAAAAATATCAGCTAAGTGAGGAAGGCTATCGCCTTTTATTTAAAACGATGGTACCTGAGACGGGTGTAGAATTCTCAGAATTCACTGCAAAGGCACGTCTCACAGTTGATCGTTGGATTGAGCTTTCCAAAACAGAAAAAACGTATGAAGGACTTATGGATTTGTTGCTCAGAGATAAGATTATGTCATGTGTGAACAAACCTTTCCTTGAATTTATACATGAGCGTAAACCTAAATCTCTAAAAGAAATGGAAGAATATTGTTCCCAATATGTCACTGCACACCCCGACGTGACTTTTGGCAACACTAAGATTAAGGAGAGTATGCCAGTTGCTTCAGCAACACCATACAATCCCAATTATTCACACAGATTTCAGGGACCTCAAAACAGATTTGATAAAAAAGGTAACCATAATAGTTATCAAAACCAAGGTAACCAATCATTTCAGGGTTCTTCTTCAAAGAACTGGAGACGACCTGATAGCTCTCGACACAGGGGTGGTCATAATTATAGGAATTTCCGTAGAGGAAGTAATTATAGAAACTATCAGGGTTATCCGTCTTGGAGTCAACAAGATCATAATTACAGAGATACTCATTATAATGAATATGATAATGGTAACCAAGGGAACTATGACTCAAACCCAAATAGGGGTTACAATAGAGGTAACAATAACTACAGAGGTGATAATAACCGAGGTAGATCTCAAAACAAAAGACATAAACCACATTTTCAGGCAAACTCTGCACAACAAGAGTCCCATGAAGCCTATAAACAGAGTAAAGATAATAATGATGCTAGTAATATGGCATGTGCCGCTTTTGATTTTGGGAGAGCATCTCAGTGCCCCCAATGCAAAACGTTATTTGAGCCAACCACAGTGTCTACTTTAAGCTGTGGCCATCCTCTTCCTGCTCTTCCAGCATCAGTCGCGCATGATGGAAGAGGTTCTCTTGTCTTACATAAGGGTTTAGTGAATAACAATCCAGTCTCTGTGCTATTTGATTCTGGATGCACCACAATTGGTGTTAGGCAGTCACTCGTAGATCCTTCCCGTGCCACTGGACAAGTAGTCAAATGTGTAACATTTGGCGGCACATTAGAGAAATACTCTACTGCTATCATTAGGATTGCTACTCCTTTCTTTACAGGAGATGTACACGCATGTCTTCTTCCGAATCCGATCGCTGACCTCATCATCGGTCGCATTCATGGAGTCAAGGAATGCACTCCGCAACAAATTTCCACGTGGGAAAGGCAAAACATGCAGATTGCTAACGCTGTAGTCACTAGAGCTCAGGCTCTTAATATGCCTCAAACTTCATCTACTGAAGATAATGAAGTGCATAACCAAGATAATCCCTTGGTAATTTCTCGTGACTCGTTTATAAAACAGCAAGAAGATGATCCCACTCTGAAGAAATTCTTCATTCTTGCAACTAAAGGTGATCCGAATAAAGACACAAGTCGTAAATCGTGGATTACAAAGAAGAATGGCGTACTTGTACGTATGGTTCAAGACTCCATTACGTCAAGTCATTCTCAAATCCTGGTTCCCAAGAATTTGAGAGTTAAAATTTTGCAGCACGCTCACGACTCTCAGTGTGCTGGACACATGGGTTTTTCCCGTACTAAGTCAAGAGTCCTTGCGGCTTTCTTTTGGCCATTGGTAAACAAGGACATACGTATTTATTGTCGATCTTGTAAAGTATGTCAGGAAGTTAAATCCAAAGGTCCACGGCATGCTGCACCCATTCAGGCGGCGGACATTCCTATTCGGCCGTTTCAAAAAATGGCCATAGACATTATTGGTCCATTTAAGATCAAGTCTGCCAGAGGACATCAGTTTATCTTGACGTGTGTTGATATGTGCACACGTTGGCCAGAGGCTATTCCTCTGAAGAGCATTACTACTGCTGATATTGCAGATGCTCTTTGGCTTATATTTTCTCGTCTGGGGTTCCCCGGAGAGATATTGTCAGACCATGGCACCCAACTAATATCAGATACCATGTCTCAAGTAATGTCTACTCTGCAGATAGATAGATCTTTAAGTAGTATCTACCATCCAATGTCTAATGGTATGGTCGAACGCCTTAATAGAACACTTAAAAACTTACTGGGGAAGATAACTGAGGATCATCCTCAAGACTGGGACAGAGTTTTACCTGCGGCCCTCTTCGCTTACAGAGAGGTACCCAATGAACATACGGGATTTTCTCCCTTTGAACTCGTCTTTGGCGCGCGTCCGCGTGGCCCTATGTCGTTGCTTCACGATCTCATAACATCTGACAATATTGACGATGACACAAAGTCATCCTACGAATATGTCATCGCGTTGAGACAAAAAATTATCGAAGCATGCAAATTAGCAACTTCTTCTTCTGAATTTGCGAAACAGAAGGCAAGGCAATTTGCCAATAAGAAGAGATGCTTACGACAACTTTGTCCTGGTGACAAAGCATTTGTATTACTACCTTGTAGGGAAAACAGATTACTTATTTCTTGGAAAGGTCCGTACGATATAATATCGAAAATTTCCGATGTCGACTATATTGTCGATATTGATGGGAAGCATAAAACCTTCCACATCAATATGCTTACTGAATTCCATGAACGTCCGGATTATTTGCAACCCATTTTCCAAGCAACGGACAATTCTCCAGTACAACATGGTCATTACTCATCACTGTCCGTGATACAGGATGAGGAAACAAGTTTTTCAGATGTAAATCTTCCTCTTCCAATGATCCCACTTCATTCCAGTGAATCATGGAAGAACGTTACTGTCTCTCCTGATTTGTCTCTAGGAGAACAGCGACAAGTTTCAACTATGTTGCAAACATTTCAGGATGTACTCACTGACATCCCTGGACAAACGAATGTCATTCAACATGACATTGTTCTAACTGACCATACTCCTATTAGGGTTAGACCTTATCCTATACCTATACATTTTCAAGCACAGGTCGAGAAAGAGTTGGATGAGATGATAGATTTGAAAATAATCGAACCATCCACCTCTGCATATTCTTCGCCGATGGTTATTGTGCGTAAAAAAGACAATAACATACGTCTTTGCGTTGACTATCGAAAATTGAATCAAGTAACTAAGTTCGATGCCGAACCTATGCCTTTACTGGAAGAGCTACTTACTCGACTCTCCAAATCTCATTTTTTCACTAAACTTGATTTGTCTAAAGGATATTGGCAAGTTCCTTTATCTGAACGCGCCAAACCTCTCACGGCTTTTTCAACACCTAGAGGTTTGTTCCAATGGAATTTTATGCCTTTCGGTCTTATGAACGCACCAGCTACGTTCGTACGCATGATGCGCCGAATCCTATCTTATCGGTCAGATGTCATTGCATATCTAGACGACATCTGTCTTTTCAGCGATACTTGGGAAGATCACTATTCAGGGTTAGATGAATTGCTGTCTACTTTGCGTGAGCACAACCTGACAGCGAAACCCTCTAAAGCCTATATTGGTTTTAGCGAAATTTCTTTCCTAGGCCACCGAGTTGGTCATGGTTTCCTAAAGACAGAGGACCATAATACTAGTAAGATACTTAACATCTCAATCCCTAAGACTAAAAAACAGGTGAGAAGTCTGTTAGGTCTTATTCAATTTTATGGCAGATTCATTCAGAATCTATCCTCTATCATGGCACCTCTCTCAACACTTCTAAAGAAAGGTTCGCCTAATGTGGTCCACTGGTCTCAGGAATGCCAATGCTCTCTGGATAAGATTAAAACATTGTTTTCAACACCACCTATTTTAGTGCTACCTACTAAAGATAAGACATTCGTTCTTCGTAGTGACGCTTCATCCACTGGGATTGGAGCGGCACTAATGCAAGAGTACTCTGGAACTCTGCATCCTGTAATGTATATTTCCAGAAAACTTAATGCGGCAGAAAGGAATTATTCGGTTTTAGACCGTGAGCTATTAGCTATGGTTTGGTCGATCCTCAAACTACAGAGATTCCTTCTAGGCGCACATTTCATAGTAGAAACCGACCAAAAAGCTCTTACTGCTATACAGAGTAAGAATTTGAAGAGCTCGAGGTCTACTCGATATGCAATTGCTCTTCAACCTTTTCATTTCTCTGTGCGAGCTATTCGTGGATCAGATAATGTGATGGCAGACATTCTGTCAAGATGCCCACATGATTCCACATAACTATTAGGGCTTAGACTTCTTGATATGTCTAGTTCTATAGTAGTTCCTTTTCTATATCATGATAGATACACATTTGTAATTTAATAATATAATGATTGTATCACTACATAGCGGTTCATTGATGTTTATTCACCGCTGTGCTTTGATGATTTTTTCTTCATAAATCATAAATTTAAGATATCTAATACGAAATGATGATATGAATTTTTTAGGCATTGTGTAATTGCCAGAATTGTATTATACTTTGATGACACCTTCCTGGAAAAATATACTTGTAGAGAAATAATTTCTCTCAGTTTATGAGACACATTCTCACCAGTCGCTCCATAAGTCGACTTAGCCTCATATTAGGCGTTATAGGTATTCCTGATATTTTCATCTGCGCATTATTCATGCGTTGTGAGCCTATTGTACGTTGCTCCTAGATGTATTTCAAAAAGAAAAAAAAATGTTCCATTTTTTTTTTTCCGGGAGGTGTGGTAAGACTGTTACGTGCAGTCTTTGATATCTTACAATATTATACATTGGTATTCTTGTTATCTTCGCAAATATTTTGAAAGCAAAATAGTGCTTAAGGGAAAGTCATTATTGTGTTACTTCCCTTGAAAGTTGTGTCGGCTCTTTCGATCAAACTCCGCGGATAAATCCATTTTACTGCGATTTATTCGTTGTTTGGGTAATAATAGATTGTTCTTGCTTCAGAATATCTATGGCCTGAATTTATGTGTATTGTTTGTCTGAGTAGGACGAGTCTGTCTTATATCTGTATATCTTTACATATCTAAGTCGAACTATATGTTCTGTTGTCTCTAGAGAGGTCGAAGGCTATTCGGCGGATGTGTCGCTAGAGTGTGGTGTGATTTGGCTTCGTCCTGATAGGGACTGTGTGTTTTCCTATGTCGGCCTGTCGCCGGGGAAAAAGTGATCTCAGTATTTGTGGGGAAGGTGATAGTCGTCTAAACCTATCGTGTATGCTTTACCCCAGTGTTTAGTCGTATTGCCAAGGAATGGCAGTTTCATATTTCCTATACCAAGGTAATCAAAGATACTCTTATGAACTCTCGATCGAAGCCACCATTTTCGATAGTTACGATTTGAATGTCTAAGAGAATATATTTGACTCGATGAAAACGACTTCGATTCCTAGCAGCACTATATCCTGTAGATTGCAGTCAATTGTTCATGATCAAATCTACAGAGCAATGAAATGTTTTATGAATGACTAACTTTAGGACAGATTCATTATCTGTATCCAAACGTGAGTGACAGCTCACGAGTGAAGCCATCTTGGAACCAAAACATGTAGTGACTTTCAAGAAGAGAAAAGGGATGCCCGTATTATCGCTTGATCAGTCCAGAGATCACTGCTACACATGAGAACCCATTGCTAGCGGTTCAATATTATTATATGGAAAAATATGTGCTGAACATTATGTTGAAGAATCGTCGCTAGACGAGATTAGGTTTAGAAGCCATCTGAAATATTGTTTATAAGCTGACGTGCTCAGTCAGTGAAGTCAGATGATACATGTATGGGCGATACTGAGTGCTTGGCTACTGACAGTCCATTATACACTTATTCTACATGAGTGCCCATGTAACATTGCAAGACCATTTATCCACTGTACTATGATGTATTATGGCAACCTGTGATTTGTCACTATCTGTGCTGTCGAGTGTGTACGTCCAATTAAACTTTAGAAAAGGTACACAGTCGTTGGTGTCGATGACTTCCAGCCATACATGAGTGTGAGAAAAGAACATTTTTTTGTCAACACCACGAACCTTTATCATCATTCGCACATTATACACTCAATCCATGTCTACACACCACTGCGTAGGTCAAGTTGACATTCCATACACTACAGTGGAGCAAACAACACCATAGAGATCTTATCAACTGATGATGATGATGATGTCTGCTTCCATCCACTTATATCTATCTTTTGGTGGATATCATTAACGGGAATAAAAATCCAACTTTATCAACCTTATCAATGTCCCAGTCTATTAGTGATAATTAAGCACAAAAATAGACTAAATGATGACACCATCAAATTATTTTTACAGTGTAAAATAAACTCAGACATTTATTGTCTGTGTTCTAAAATAAGTGAAGACTTGCTTTTAAAGGCAAAGTCCCCATGCCTCATTTATAATGCAGCCCAATGTAATAGAAAATATTTGTACACGAATTAACTCTTTTGATATTTTTTTTTCAGTCTTTGTACAGGTTTGGCGGGTCTTTGTACAGGGTTTCGGATTTTATGTACAGGTTTTTCATCTCCGAGGTGTGGCATGTATGCTCTTTTCTTTTTGCAAACAATAAATGGCTGCAAATCTCACACCAATACAAAAATAACAGCTAACACTTATCCTAAACTCAAACCTTTCCCTCTGTCACACTACTTCAAAAAATACCTACCGACTAAAAAAAAAACAATAGGGTTTCCCAATGTAGCAAGGTAACTATAACGCTGTACTGTGATATGTAAGCCTGACTGCAGATGAAAAATAGCATGCATGCAAAATACCGACTTAAGCTAAGTATCATGTTTCGATAGCCATTTGGGAGAAATCGGACACATGTCCTCAAAATTTGCAATTCAATCCATCTTCTCTGTTCAGCGAACACATACTTCAGCCTGCACTCCACATTTCACTGTGCTATTCTAAAAAAAATACTCTACAGCTGCGAGTCATTGAAATATACAAACATGGTCTCAGCAGTAGGCTATCAGTGCCACTAATCTAGCCTCAATGGGACTATGGGGTTGATACAAATCTGACAGTGACCTTTCGCGGTAAATTAGGTTAATAGAAATTGGTTTTTCAGAACCAGTGGTCCTAATTATGTCATACTCCCCACCTGGTCTCTTATGTAGTGAGATCGGATGCCTAGCCTTCTCGGATAAGGGCGAAAAAATAAGAGGTCCCGTGTGCAAGTTGCAAATGTTAAAAATCCCACGGCAGTTGGAAATCGTAAAGAGTAGGCCTATCGGTCCACTGCCCTGGCAAAATTTAAAAATTAGAAACCTACACACCACAAAAATATTTATAGAATGTGTGATTCCTGTCTACACATACTGAGATTCTCGCCGGTGCTACGGAGTTCGTGCACTGTACTGAGATCCTCCCTGTGTGATCAAAGGGAAGAGATCGGAGCATTGATGGAGTTGTCCGTGTGCAATGAAGATAGTCCTTAAAACCAAACCAATAGAAATGACCATTTAATAAAGTTTTGCCTCGTTTTGGCGCAGCGCGTCCCGTTCAACCAAGCCGGTTATATTAGGGCGCATGTCCAAATATAAAAGACCTTTAGGTCTGAGACAGTAGAAATGACCAGATTAGTTTTTTTTTTTTTTTTTTTTTTTAACATCACAGGTTTAATCCTGACATTGTACGCCCGCCCAAGATTCCTCCGAGGCGAAAAATCTCAGGTTATTATTAATGTCTAACCTGACAAAGAAAAAGATTTTATCGAACTGATCAGAGACCAACGGCTTGTTTCTGATCGTCATTATCAAGCTGAAAAGTTTATATTTTGGCCCGTTTTCTTGTACAGACAGAGGCTACTACAGGTTTGGTGAGCCCTCGCTTCTTCTTCAGGCAGATTGGGACTCTCCGATTTCGGTTCCAGTACCCAAATTTCCTCTCAAAGTGTCTGACACTGGGTTTACTTCTTGGAGCATTATTTCCAATCCCTGGTCCTTTTACACGTCAAACTTTTGAAATGCTATAAATAGCGTATCGACACTTTTGCCAGCTCATGATTTTGTACCCACATAAGGTTATGTACTTAAAATGTTTATACAATACCAAAAAACCTACCTCTGTCTTAGTACTTATCCAGTCCTATCATTTACTAGACACAGTATTAAGGTCTTTGTCTTGTGTGGACTGACCCGCTATACTGTATAATAGGGAAAAATCCTCAAAAGGACGTTGGTTGCGTGGTCTGTTTGTACCCAGTCGCCCGGGTCCGACTTCAGATCCGAAGGTCCCTAATAGGTCGGAAGTGACTGCGCCAGAGCGGTGTGGTTATGTCCACTTCGCAAAGCCCGGATGGCAAAAATTCGCTCATAATGCCGACCAGGGTTTATTTAAGAATACTTACACATCACGGTTTGGAAATTTGGTCCCACTACGCGCGATTATAATCGGACGCCTTTTGTTATGATTATAAATCTCACAGATTACACATCACAGTTTGAATCCGCATTATACTTCTTTTGTAAAGAAAAAGATTCTGTATCGACTGAAACATCAGCATCCTCTACTACATTAGACCAACGGCTGCCTGTTTCTTCGTCATTATCAAGCTGAAAAGGCGGCTTTATATTTTGGCCCGTTCCATCAAGAGTGTCAGCACTTCTTACAAAGTGACCAGTCCATGCCAAAAATGCCGTCACAGAGGCTACTACTTTAACGGCTTTGGTGAGCCAACCGCTTCTTCTTCGCTGGCTCATGTCTGAAATATTGGGAGAAAATATCCGTGAACATTTGATGACTGGACACGTTCCAGAACCAAATCACATTCCTCTCAAAGTGTCTGACACTGTGTTTACTTCTTGACCGGAAGCATTATTTCTTACAGTGTGATTGGACAAAAAGCCGGAAACAGGCTCGTGGTACACGTCAAACTTTTGAGCTATAAATAGCGTATCGATTTACACTTTTGCCAGCTTGTATGATTTGTATGATTTTGTACCCACATAAGGTTATGTGTTATAAATGTTTATACAATACCAAAAAACCTACCCTCTGTCTTGTACTTACTGTTCTTAGTCTACTATCATTTACTAGACACAGTATTAAGGTCTTTGTCTTGTGTGGACTGACCTATACTGTATAATAGGGGAACTTCTTCTTCCTCGTTCGTCCTGAAAAGGACGTTGGTTGCGTTGTGTCTGTTTACAGCGCAGCTGCGATATCTGCGCCTTTCGGCCGGCACATCCGACTTCAGCAATACTGCGTCTTTAGGTCCCTAATAGGGGAACAACAGAAGTGATTGCGTCATTAATAGGCTAGACTGCCCATGGTAAATTTCCGGTGTTATGTCTTGCGGTTCGCACTAATGACCCGTCATCGAAGCATCATTTTTTGGTGATGCCTAGATGGCAGGGAGGATAGTGTGATTCGCTTGCATAGCTAGGCGGGGTTGTCGCACAGAAGGTCCTGGGTTCGAGTCCTGGTTAAGCCACTCTCGTCTGTTGTTTTTCTGTTGTCTAGTGTTTTACTTCTTTATTTCTTACGAGTGCCTGAAAACATACCTTTATGTTTGTCTAATATTTATTTACTGTTTACAGGCCTCGGGTTTCCTTCCTTATGTGTTATAAATGTTTCAGCCCTATGTTCCACGGGGAACGGAAATGAATGATATATATATATATATATATATATATATATATATATATATATATATATATATATATATATATATATATATATATATATATATATATATAATAAATTCTTTAAGCACCAAACACGGCGCATAAGGCAGAAACCAGTGCTCTCCAGGTTGTTCGTTGTGACGCCACTCCTCTTAGCTCTTGCACATTATTTAGGCCCAACGTTCTTCCTTCTCTTATTATTGTTCTTCTGAGTGTTTCTTTTGGTCTTCCTTTTTTCCTCTTACCCTCAGGAACCCAAGTGAGCGCCTGTAGTGGTATTCTGTTGTTTTGCATTCGTAGGACATGACCGATATATGACCATCGTCTTTTCCTTATATAGTCGGAGACATATTTCTGCCTAGAGTCTTCTCTTATTTGTCGATTAGTCTTGAATTCTTTCCAACTGATGTTCATGAGTTTTCTAAGACATTTGTTCTCGAATGTATTCAGCTTGTTCTCCAATGATTTTGTTATTTTCCAACTCTCACAGCCGTATGTTAACACTGAGATAACATTTGAATTAAACAGACGAAGCTTGGTATGTATATTCAATGATCGTAATTTCCAAATGTTCGATAATCTATTGAAGGCGCTAGCTGCCAAAGCAATTCTAGTATGGATTTCTCTTGTTGTGTCACCATCCTGAGTCATTTTACTGCCTAAATAATTGAAACTTTCAACTTTCTGTAGTTTTTTCCCCGTTCAAGATGATATCAAAGGTCTCGTTAGAAAAGTTCATAGCTTTAGTTTTAGAGGCATTTATTTGGAGACCTATTTTAACCGAGAGATGACACAAATTATTTATTGCTTCTTGGGATTGTCTTGGTGTTGAACTTAAGAATGCTACATCATCTGCGAAATCCAGGTCCCCCAGGAATTTTCCATTTGTCCATTTTATACCTAATTGTTCATTGTGGGTATAGTTTCTCATAACCCAATCAATAGCTATTCCAAAAAGTAGTGGTGACATAATACAGCCTTGTTTCGCCCCTGTTTCTACTGTAAACCATTCTGTATTCCCTTTATTTGTTCTAACACAACATCGTGCATTGTCATATAGCGCTTTGATTATATTCACATATTTTGTTGGAAAACCATAGATTGTAAGTATCTTCCACAATGATGGGCGGTGTAGACTATCAAAGGCTTTTTGAAAATCGACGAAGGTGATAATAAGTGGCGATTGCCTTTCCACTGATTCTTCTATAATTGTTCTTAGTGTGAATATTTGATCAATACATGATCGTTTCGGCCTGAAACCCGCTTGTTCTTCTCTGATCTTTTCGTCAGCATGCAATTTAAGTCTTTCTAACATCATGCAACATAATAATTTTCCAGGTACTGATAATAGAGATATACCACGCCAGTTATTACAGTCTGATAGATCACCTTTCTTCGGTAACTTTACAATAATACTGTCAATAATACATATATATATGTGTGTGTGCGCGCGCGCGTGTGCGTGCGTGCGTGCGTGCAGACTAAATAAACTGTACTGTTGATTAAAATTAGATTTAAAACAAAAAATTAAACAAGTTATCACTATCCCAACAAGAGGCCAATAAGATCAATGACACAAAAGCTGACAGATGGTTTTCGAGCTGACTTGAACGTTAACACGTGTGTCTGTGGGGAGGTGAGAAAAAAAAGGGGGGAATGCAAATGCATTTAGTTGGGTAGAGCACAGGATGCGCCCTTCTATTGCTAGGACGCGGCACATGAAAGGGGAGATCTTTCTAAAATCCTGATTAATTAAACACTATATTACTTGAAAGATTATTGTTATGTCTGCACAAGTTAACTAGTTTACTTCCCACTACAGTCTGTCTTTACAGTATTAAATAAAACAAGAGGAAAAAAGGGGGGAGAGGGTAAGAGATTGTTGACGTCACATAAGAGGAGGGTTGGGTTTTTGTGACAAAAATGTGACAATGGGGGGGAAAGGGGTTAAAAATTGAGTGACGTCAAACGTGCAGCACCCCCAGGTCTCCGTAGATATTTCCATCATCAGCTGTCATCTCTAGAACGAAGGTCCGCTGCAATGGATCTACAACTTTGTCTGTCTCTTGTCTTGATGGTGCACTCTCATAGGCTCTTTCCTGCCCATCGTTTTCCACTTGCACGTTTGCCTTTCTTTCTTATTATTTTGCTAAACTCTTCCTTCAGTTATGGTCCTTAGAAAGTTGTGTTTTTATATGGACAGAATATTTTAGCTGTCGAATGTTTATCTCCTTAATTAATTAATTTTTCTCATTTCTAAGCTTTCTATAACCTCTTTGTTTGTTTTTTTTTGTTTGTTTGTTTTGTCCCTCTCTTTCCATGAGACACATCCCATTCTTCTATATATCCGCATCTCAAAGGCTTTAATTATTTCTTCCAATTGCATGTTTATTGTCCTTGTTTCTACAGTTTAAAAACTTTGTCATCAACAAAAGCACCGGTTATACAGACGCTAAAAGATATGGAGCAGCAAAGTGGACAGAGAACGAAAATAGTTAAAACAAAAGGAAGTCCCCAAGCAGATACTGCAGTAGGGGAGTGAATTGTTAGAAACTACAACAATAGTAGGTCCAGCTTTATGTAGTGAAGTAACATGTTCCCTTCCTCGCTGCCCGTGCCTTCCCTCACTCAAGAGCAGAGTCAGGTACCTGGTGATGCAGTAAAACCAGATAATACTTAGGTTATTGTAATCTCTGGTAAAACTGTCCATACTTGCTGGTTTTTGCTTTTTCATGTTTCTGTTTCTTTGAGCTTACATTTTCTACAGGATGACAAGAATTACACAAGTGGAACTAACAACAAGAACCAGACGACTGCCAATAGAACAAGTTGTGAGAAGATGACGCTGTCCTAGAATATGATACACAATGAGGAGAACTGTTAATAGAATTACAAAGCAGCCCTTGATCTAGAACCCACAAAGTAAGAGTGACAGGGTGAAGTTGGAAAAAAAAACATCTGAGACTGTCACGAAATGGATTTAGGACTAGAGACTGTCTACATATAGTGACAAGACAATAGTAAGAAGAAAGACTGAAATGATAGATTCAGATAGAAAATATAGTGCAAAATGTGAAAGTTGAGACCATTGGCTCCGAGGTTGAGAACCGAGGTTGATTCTTTCCTCGCCACTTCGGACGTTTAAATTGCTATGGCCTCGAACCACCTCTAACTACCCTATGGGATAAGGTTCAATTAAGATTCACAAACACCAAGGTACAGACAACATATAGCTACTGTACTAAAGGAAATGACTGATGCCAGCTACAATTTATACAAGTTTATTATACACCTATAAACAACTCATATACATAAAGTGCGAGGATGCACACCTGAAAACAAAATCAAGCACAGTTAAAAATGCATCAACCCCAACCCTTCTCCCACAATTGCAACCTGTATGGAGAAAGAAGGTAAGGTTAACTGAAATGAACTGCACTGCACTTGATGTCGCCTACACTCCAAACTAGCTGTTCTAAATTCTAACTCTAACTCTAAGTCCACTGATAGCTGGAACGACTGCGAAGTGACTACACAATCTCTGCACAGACTCGGTTCTACACAGCCTATCCTGGAATCTCCTGAACACAACTAACTGCACCTCTAAACTTCAGCAGCTGTCCTCTGCTATAATTCACCAAAACTAACAGTTCTGCCTATCTGTGCTGACTTCAGTAGAGAGAATGTTTACCCTCTCTCTCTCCACTAACTCTGGAATTGATGACTGAGGTTTACCAGAACCCCACTGGATTCTGGACTGGAACTGTAGCGGACTTCTACCACTCTGAAATTACCTGCCCGAGTACCTATAACTGGGCCGTCGGCTTTATTATGGCCGTGAAGAAGCGAACATAAAATTACCACAACGCTGGCAGCCTGCCAAATCTGCGTGTGTAACGAGCGTCAGAGCTCAGGATTTATCCACAAAAATCCTATTCGCTGGAAAATGTCTTCCCCTGGCTGGGAAAACGTATTTTCTTCCTCTCCTTCCACTACTGGCAACTAACGTAAAACCCTTGCGGTTCTGCGAATGCCCCAACTTTGCCGTGGGAGAAATTTTGTGGTCTCAAAATTCCGCTCTCATTCCCACAAAACCGGTACCTGCAAATCTCGAATGTCCAACTGAAAGGCAATCAACAATTTGCTTCTGGCACCCAGCTGGTGAAGTTTTTTCATAAAGAGAAAGAAGCTATGAAATATAGGCCTTTATACTGAGATCAAGCCCCCAAGGCGCGACTTCATGACGTCATTAAGAGTAGTGTTCTAAATAAATGGCACTTGCATTTCACACTGCATTTAGCTCAGTCAGATTATTCTGAATAACATGTGATGGGTACGTTATGTGACAATGAAACGAGATTAAGTGTAAGCCACAACAACAGAAGATAAACAATTTAATTTAATCCACCTCTTGAAAAACACTCGTATATAACACCTACGCAAAAGATCTTTAAAAAAAAGGACACTGATAAACTTTCAATAACAATCAATATGTATTCATTACTGGCATGAATGAATATGTGTCGTGATTCAACTACAAGGGAACCAGGAATCACAATCAATTTAAATTACAAGTTATGTACAGAATGTATTTAATATGAATATTGTAGTGACATATATTATTACAAATGTTCTATGTGTGTCAGTTGTGTAGTAGTAAAAAGAGGTAATACTGGTTTTGTTTTGTTCAAGCTCTGTTGGTATTTGTCATCATGACTTCAATAGTTTGTCTTTAGGGACTAGTATTGGAGATGTTCACAGTTCCTGATTTTAAGACAAGTAAATTCCCCTCTTAATGTTAATTTTAAAAAGTCAGTTCAAGATGAGGGGACATAATGTTGAGCTCAGCTGGCCAAGTTAGCTTATCTGGCGTGATGGCGGCAGGAAAGGACTCCTCTGCTCGAATTCTCCTCTGGGCTCTGGAGACACCTCACTGATAGCTAAAAGGACCAAGGAGTATGCTGTCCGACACTGGATTCAGCAAAGCTCTGACCAGGTGCTGCTCAGTACCATCAAGACCACTGTCCCTGAAATCAAGAAGGATGTACCTCTACTTCATAACTAATTTATATTTTCTTTTTACACTGATCACAATACATCACAAACATTGCGTTCAGAGCGTTAGGCCAACAGTCAGCTTCATCTGAAATACTTTATACCAGCATTACCCCTTAATGGTTACTACGCCTCTGCACTTCCAGCATTATTTCTTTAATCGAGAATCATCCAGGTGTCAGTGTACTGTTTGGCCATTCCATGCCGTTTTTTTCTTCCTCTCCGACACCCTCTGTTCAGGCTGGAGCATTACAGGCTTACCTCACGTTTGCCACTGAACTACACATATATATACAGGCATAAATCAACAATTCACATTCAATTTTCATTAAAAGATATTGAATGGTTCAAGCTTACCACAATTCATACGAATAAACACAGATACGTTGATTAGCAATGAATTCTGGCACAAACTGGCACAAATTTCCATCTGCCTATGTTCCAGGCTTTTATTTAACACAATTATGAGCTGGCTTCAACGCACTGTTGCTTATCAAGATCATTTAAACAAGTGGTCTCGAACTAACGCTCCCAAGTGTGTATATCAGCGAGACTGGCCAATGAGCCACGTTTCGACAAGTGTTTGAAAAAATGTTACCTTTTCCCGTTTCCCCTAACAACGAAAGATAGTATTTATAGCCCGACCAATCGTGGTTAGGCTTTCATTTGTTGCGCTCCAATCAATTTGGAGTTTACATGGTAGGCTATTTCTGTAACGTAAGGTTTTTTTCAAACACGTTATAAAAAAATTTTATGAGCAGAAATGATTTCATGCTGTCAGGCAGCCTCACTATTTTATTTTGGGTATAATTTATTAATTCCTGGACTATTGGCGTAACGTTTTACATATTATTTGTCAGCAAGCCCTAAGGAACCCAATTTTCCCACTTTAAAAGAGCTACGTGGCTGCGTTCAAAATATGTATTTTCTACCTCCTGTTTCGAAGATATGCTGTCTGGGTACTGTTATGTGTTCAAACGTAAACCCATCTATTGTTATCTTTCTAATAAGAGTCTGTTATGATTTATAAACCTAACTCTGGGAAAGGGTAGTGTATTTTATCACTGTCCGTCTGAAAAAAAATTAGTGCTTGTAGACTTACACGCGTGATAGTAGTAATTGTGTATCGCGCGACGCGTGTTTAATGTTCGGCTTTCTGCCTCTCCCTTCTCGCTATCCTTTTGTCCATCTGTTCGTTCGTTTTGGTAACGTAATATAATTAATGTTAGGATTAATTTAGGTCATTACGCAGTACGTCTCAATGTTTTTCCTAGAAATGCAGCACACGTTTCATTGAAGAAGGCGGGTAATAATACAGTAAGCTTTTATATCAACGTGAAAGCGTTACAATTTGCAGACGAAGCAGAAAACAAGGGGGATTTCGAGTACATTCTTTGTGACAGCACTGTTATTTTACCATTGCTCTTCTCTTTATTAATTTTATTTGTAGGCTTTCCGTATTTTGGCTAATTTTATATCTCTCCCATTTCTTTAAAATGTCACCCAGGCTTGGCAATTTTTCATTCCAAAGAGAAAGAAAGCATGGCAAATTAGGTTTCTCTATGCTCAAGACCCCCACCTCCGACTTCATGACGCCATATGGTTCGGTCGTGGTCTATTCCCATCTCCTCTGCATTTCAACTGCAAGTTAGCTCTCAACTGCCAATTCAGAACCTTAGATTGTTCTGCTGTAACGTGCATGGGTTTTAGACAAAGAAAGAACAAGATTAAGCCTTAGCCTATACTGCGGAATATGAAGCGCAAAAATGGCCGCAAATAATTTAACTACCGAAAAAATGCGTATATGGCCAAACGCAATATTTCTTTAAAAAAAAAACACTAGCAAATCCTGATCTAGCATCTATAATCTTTCTTCTAGAAAAATACTGTCTAATTCCCTACACCCCCATTCTAAACACATAGATCAAACTCCATCGTGATCTCATCTTGAAAAAACGTAAATAATAGAAGGAGAAGAAACATGGAGAAGAGTTACCCGTAATCCCTCCTAAAAATAGTGAACAAATTGCAAGGAGAAAAAGACATGGGCCAATTGAAAAAATAAATTACAGTATAGTATCACATTACTCCCCCCTTTTGAAGTACGGGATTCCGTGCTAGATTACTGGAACTTGTATTCTTTTCAGACTGGCCCCTATCTAGGTCTCCAGAGCTGTTGGTATGCCCTAAAGTTGTAAGATCACAACTGGTGAATACCGCCTTGCGACCGCAACACAAATGGTCGCTCTTCCTCTTTTCTCTCCCTCTGTCTTTGAATCGCTCTGCAACTGGCAGGCGGCTGGGCCAATCAACCATAACATACCTCCTTCCTGTGTGCACCTGGCCATGTTTACCTAATTTTCTCCTCCAGGGTTTCTTCCTGATAAGTGTTCTTGGCCTTGGGGGAGTACAGCTCCCGCACAACTCCCTGACCACTGTACAGGTAATTAGCGGGTTATGTGCTGTCCGATAAAGGCTATTCGCTGGGTGTTTACGTTTGTATGGCCTGTACCTGGTTGACCTGAGATACCTGCGGCCGACTGTAATGTCCCTCGAGCGAGAATCACTGTTCCAAAATTGGAAAAGTTTGTTGGCCAAAGAAACGCGCACCTGTTTCTTCTTCTTCCTCTCCATAACTACTCCCATGCTCCGGTGGGAGAGTCGATCTCTCTTCAGACCTGTGCCCTCCAATGGCGGGTCTGGAACTTCCCTTGCCTTGTCCGGCGCAATGCTGGCTTGGTCAACTGACATGACCGAATTGCTATGTAGAGGCCTGGCGATGGCGACTACCTTGCTGCTCATCAGCGGGTTTGAAACCGCTGGTACCTTAAAATGAAGATGCCCCATCTCGGGTTCCTCTGGTGTCGAGTTTCCGATCTCTTGCTTGGTTTCTACTGAATTCTCACTGATCCCAGTAGCTTCTATCTTGGGGAAAAGATAGGTAATATCTGCCCCTGGCAGTGGTTCTGTGATCGCTCTTCCCCTACCAATATGAAGCGGGACAGAGCTCTCTAAAGTAGCTCCTTGCAAATGCGTAAGGCCGCTTTTCTCACTCTTTTCTGGCCTGAAAAGTTGGTGAGATGAAACTGTAGACCACGGGAGCTCTCCGTCTAACACCCTGGTTCTACCTTCAACCTTGCCCTCCCCTGTGAGAGTTACTGGCGTCAGTTGGAATGTGTCCTGCAGTGACACTTGACGGTTTAAGATCCCGTTAGATCGCGGAGAATCTGAGATAAAGCTCTCAGTGACTTGTTCTACTGTTCCTTGAATACAGTTCTTGTCAGTATGTCCCTCTCCTGAAGGAGCTAATACCATCGGGGGCCTAATTCCCGACGACAAAGAATGTACTTCCACAATCACCACTGTTTTGCCATTAGGCTGCACAGGGATGTCAGGCAAATGCGCCTCTGCCTGTTGTTTTTCGCTGTCCCGCTGGGGAGCTGGCGAAACATGCCTTATTAGGGATTCGAACCCTGACCTCGACTTTCCGTGTCGAGTATGTTGTGCTCTCTCACGAGCATGGGAGAATCGGTAGCCATCCGAATTATAATGCTTGCTCGCATTATTCCCCCTGTTATGCAGTTTCCACGCCTGGGATCGCTTCGTAATCTTCCCAGCGTTGCAAGGTCTGCTTTCCTTACTTAACTCCCTCCCTTGTTTGGGCTTCGGGTCCATTTCCAACGGAAAGTCCTTTTCCTGGAGTTGGGGCGCGGTTTGAGCCGACACGTTTGCTATGGGCGCAAGATTTTCAGAGGGGTGGTCCAATATGGGCGACATAACTTGAGAAATAGAGTGGTTAGATTCATCGGCTCTTTCTTGTTGCTCTTTTTCCCTTGCTAGTTGCTCCATCGCCTTTGCTAGTCGATCCATCTCCCGTTTCTTGGCGCTTTCTTGTCGCTCTCTCTCCCATTTCTTTAAAATGTCATCCGAGGCTCCAATTTGCAGTTCCAGAGAAACGCATGGCAAGTTCATGTTGTTGTCTCTCTGCTGCCTGCTCCTTTTCCTCCGCCTCCAGGTATGCCTTGGTCTCGGCCTTATCTATTCCCATCTCCTCGACTGCCTCCCGCCAAGCAGCTCGTAACTGGACCAATTCCGCCATCTTACTTGTGAACTGCTGTAACTCACCACGAGGGGAAATGACAAAAAAAAGGAACAAGAAAAATTTACTGTTACCTACTAGGAATATGCTGTCGCAAAAACCCGCACTCAGACTAGCACCAAGTCTGACTAATAACTACCTGAAAAAAATTCAAGTTATCCAGCTACCCAAAACCCGAATTTACTTTCCTGTCAAGAAAAAAATTAGATTAGCCATCAATTACCTCTAAGTCATAAACAACCTTACTACAACTAACATCTAAACTGACTACAACCTGTGGAAAAAAAACTATAGCTGGATCTGTCTTAATATAGCTCAAGTCTAGGGGATTATTAAGAAATCTATTTCCAGAACTTTCTACAGAGACAATCTATGAATCTAGAAGTGATCCCAACAAAGATGATCCCAAGGACGACGCCACCCACTTTGTCAAGATCACAGAATTGAACGTAACAAAGATGATTCACCGGACGATAGCACCCACTTTGTCACGAAATGGATTTAGGACTAGAGACTGTCTACATATAGTGACAAGACAATAGTAAGAAGAAAGACTGAAATGATAGATTCAGATAGAAAATATAGTGCAAAATGTGAAAGTTGAGACCATTGGCTCCGAGGTTGAGAACCGAGGTTGATTCTTTCCTCGCCACTTCGGACGTTTAAATTGCTATGGCCTCGAACCACCTCTAACTACCCTATGGGATAAGGTTCAATTAAGATTCACAAACACCAAGGTACAGACAACATATAGCTACTGTACTAAAGGAAATGACTGATGCCAGCTACAATTTATACAAGTTTATTATACACCTATAAACAACTCATATACATAAAGTGCGAGGATGCACACCTGAAAACAAAATCAAGCACAGTTAAAAATGCATCAACCCCAACCCTTCTCCCACAATTGCAACCTGTATGGAGAAAGAAGGTAAGGTTAACTGAAATGAACTGCACTGCACTTGATGTCGCCTACACTCCAAACTAGCTGTTCTAAATTCTAACTCTAACTCTAAGTCCACTGATAGCTGGAACGACTGCGAAGTGACTACACAATCTCTGCACAGACTTCGGTTCTACACAGCCTATCCTGGAATCTCCTGAACACAACTAACTGCACCTCTAAACTTCAGCAGCTGTCCTCTGCTATGATTCACCAAAACTAACAGTTCTGCCTATCTGTGCTGACTTCAGTAGAGAGAATGTTTACCCTCTCTCTCTCCACTAACTCTGGAATTGATGACTGAGGTTTAACAGAACCCCACTGGATTCTGGACTGGAACTGTAGCGGACTTCTACCACTCTGAAATTACCTGCCCGAGTACCTATAACTGGGCCGTCGGCTTTATTATGGCCGTGAAGAAGCGAACATAAAATTACCACAACGCTGGCAGCCTGCCAAATCTGCGTGTGTAACGAGCGTCAGAGCTCAGGATTTATCCACAAAAATCCTATTCGCTGGAAAATGTCTTCCCCTGGCTGGGAAAACGTATTTTCTTCCTCTCCTTCCACTACTGGCAACTAACGTAAAACCCTTGCGGTTCTGCGAATGCCCCAACTTTGCCGTGGGAGAAATTTTGTGGTCTCAAAATTCCGCTCTCATTCCCACAAAGCCGGTACCTGCAAATCTCGAATGTCCAACTGAAAGGCAATCGACAATTTGCTTCTGGCACCCAGCTTGGCAATTTTTCATTAAAAGAGAAAGAAGCTATGAAATATAGGCCTTTTTATAATCAAGACCCCCACGCGCCGACTTCATGACGTCATATGCGCGGCGTGGTTCTAAAGCCAATGGCAGCTCTGCATTTCAACTGCAGTTAGCTCTCAGCCAATCAGAACCTTAGATCGTTCTGATGTAACGTGCATGGGTTTTAGACAAAGAAACGAGATTAAGCCTAGCCCTATACTGCGGAAATGAAGCAAAAATGGCCGCAAATAATTTAACTCCCGAAAAATGCGTATATGGCCACGCAATATCTTTAAAAAAAAGGACACTGGTGCAAATCCTGATCTAGCATCTATAATCTTTCTTCTAGAAAAATACTGTCTAATTCCCTACACCCCCATTCTAAACACATAGATCAAACTCCATCGTGATCTCATCTTGAAAAAACGTAAATAATAGAAGGAGAAGAAACATGGAGAAGAGTTACCCGTAATCCCTCCTAAAAATAGTGAACAAATTGCAAGGAGAAAAAGACATGGGCCAATTGAAAAAATAAATTACAGTATAGTATCACAGAGACATTGAGAAGAAAATCTGAGACATATATTAAATGAATTTTTTTTTAACATGGAAAGACCTTGAATGAATGGCACAGAACATGAAGGCTTGTCATAAATTTGTTGAAGGCCTATGCTCCTTACGGGGCTGAGGGGTACTGATGACGAAGGTAAAACTGATACATAGTTATGTTAGATAGAATATTGCGTCAGTTTATTTTTTTATTTTTTTTAACACCCGAACAATAGGCCTACAGGGTGTTTCAAAATTATGTACGGTATACACACTTTAAATGCTGGCAACTCAATTATCATTTGAGATAAAATTATGGCATTTTCACATTTAAATTCACACATGTTTAAAGTGTTGACGACCTGCAACAATGCATTGTTTACAGCGATGAACAACTGACTGCCATTCTGTAATGTTATTAAATGAATAGTGAAACATCCAGCAACCTAAGAGGGTAAAGCTGCCGATCGCACCAGGTGGCGATGATCCCTACGTGCCACCTCAGATTGGGCTAAAAGAAGCTCTCACAACACACTGAAAAGAACACCAGGAGATAGCAACTGAAGGCTATCACCTCAGGGGCGCATTCCCATAGTCAGTCATGACTGAAGGGGTTACTGCTACTACTAGAAGTGAAACTTGCAGTTTTAATTTGATGTCTCATGTCCCTCACTGTGTGCGTCTTGAGATGAGCACAACCTTCTATTAAAAAAAAAATTTAAAAAAACTTCACAAGTAATAATCTAATGGCACTATTCATATGTATATAGCATTACTTCACTCTTTTCTTACAAAATAGCAAACTATTATGTAAAGTCATTTATGAGTTATATGCATTCGAAGTAACAAACATGTGGAGCACATACCAGGAAAAAAAGCGACATTGAAAGAAGATTTAGTACAATGCTGTGAGCTTGTGTATTTTAATCGTCAGTTTAATACAAATAAAGTTAGTTGCTTATCCTTTACAGGACGTGGCAATCAACCCCAGCTTTTATTGGCTGTTTGTGATTTTTCTAGGCAATTTTTTTCATTCAGTAGTTTGCCATTGCTAATCTTCTCTTCTTCTTCTTCCGTCCTTAGCCAACGACCGGCAAAGCAGTCAGTGGCCATTACGCCTAATGGCGTCTTTAGGGCAACGACAAATCAATCCGTTTGTCGTTGTTTCCGTAATCAAAGTGACTGGCAAACGGGTGATCAGCCCGTTGGGCCATTGCTAATACAAATACAAATAACGCGTGATAAAAGCAAAGATTCTTTCAACGAAATATATTTGTTGGCAGAACAAATGTTACATGATGTATGTCATTAAAGGTAATTAATTGGACTCGATCTAATATTGACCAATAAGCTGCCTAAGAAGGGAAATTTTCAAGAGTGCACAAATTATAGAGGAATAATGTTACTATCAGTGCCAGGAAAACTATTAAACAGGATCATCCTCGAGAGATTAAAAGAGTCCATAGACAAGAACTGAGAGATGAACAAGCAGGTTTTCGACAAAACAGATCCTGTACAGACCAGATAGCCACTTTGAGAACAATAGTTGAACAAAGTCTGGAATGGAATTCACCAATATACATTGCATTTGTGGACTACGAAAAGGCATTTGACAGTGTAGACAGAGAATCACTTTGGAAAATGATGACGCATTATGGAGTTCCCCTGAAGATCATTTATTTAATAAAGAAAACACATGAAGACATGACATGCAGAGTTGTTCATGAAGGACAACTTACAGAACCATTTGAGATAAGATCGGGAGTGCGAGAGGGATGCCTCTTGTCTCCATTTCTTTTCTTACTAGCAGTAGACGGGGTTATGGAACATCAACGACTCACAACAGAAAAGGAATCCAGTGAAATCTAACTAAACAGGTAGATGATCTAGATTTTGCTGATGACTTGGCTCTTCTGTCTCATAACCGTAATCAGATGCAGGACAAAATGAAAACACTAAATGAGAGGTCACAGCAATTGGGTCTGAAAATACACAGGGAAAAGACAAAAATAATGAGAATAAATGCAGGAAATGATAACAGGGTTGAGCTTGAAGAAACACCACTACAAGATGTAGAATTGTACACATATCTTGGCAGCAATATAAACAAAGTTGGAGGGACAGTCAGTGATATCAAAATAAGAATACAGAAAGCAAGCGGAGCTTTCATTGCATTGTGAAATAAATGGAGATCAAAAGAAATCGGGTCCAACATAAAAATAAGAATCTTCAACTCAAATGTGAAGTCAGTCCTATTGTATGGCTCTGAAACATGGAGAACAACAAAAACAACAACTAAAAAGCAACAGACTTTCATAAATGAGTGCTTGCGAAGAATAGAAGGATTAAAATGGTATGACAAGGTTACCAACGTGGAACCGATGACAAGAACCATACAAGTACCAGTGCAACAAGAGATGAGAAGAGTGCAAAGGCAATGGGTTTGACACACACTGAGAAAACCTGTTGATACAATTTAACAACAGTCCTTGCTCTGGAATCTGCAGGGCAAGAGAAGAAGGGGTAGACCAAAGAACAAATAGATAATAGAACTGGAGATAGAAATGACAATAATGACGAAGAAATGAAAAGACTTTGAGCTGATAGCTGCGTCAAAAGTATCTGGCATGTGTTTGTTGAAAGCCTATGCTCCTCGTGGAGCTAATTTGTATTTACTGATTGATTGAATATGAATCGATCGGATATTGCCCCATACCCCTTCTCGTGTGTGTGTGTGTGTGTATATATATATATATATATATATATATATATATATATATATATATATATATATATATGTTGATGTTGTATATATCTGTTTCGATGTTTAGTTTGTTTCCCACTAGAGTTACTTGCCCTTATGGGAACTCTTCTTACTACTTCCTACTTCTAAGATGGCGAATTAAACATGTCGAGTTTGTATCCTGTGTGTTCCGGCTTAGTGATTATGCTTTATAATATGTAATGTATGACAGCCAGCCACGTCTCATTATATTTAATAATATTTACTACACATAACAGTACATATCAACATGGTGGCAGCGGTGTTTATTTCTACAGAATTCGGACTATTCTGCTGAATATCTTGTAACACGTGTGCTGAATGTCATTAGGCTTGAGGTGAGATTACGGGTTATTGCTTGCATACCATTATTAGACATTTCGTCATGGTAGAACGGCCCTTATTTCGGTTACCACCCTGCCTAGACATAAATAACGTCGAACCAGACACATTTCGTAAATGGAGACGACAGTTAGAACTATATATGGATGCAGCAGAAGTGGCCTCTAAACCTGATCCTGTTCGGCAGGCAATTATTCTACACTGTGCTGGACCTCAAGCTGTTGAAGTTTTTGATCAACTTGCAGAGGAAGGAGACCACTCTAATCCTAGTAAAATTCTCGATTTGCTCCAGAACCATTGCAGCTCACGAAGCAATGAAGTATTACATATGTTCAGATTCTGGAACACACCTCTTCAAGAGCCCTTTAATTCCTTTTTAACTGAGCTGAGAACTAAGGCAGATTTGTGCAACTTTAACGACAAGGATCGTATGATAAGAGACAAAATTGTCTTTACTGTCAACAAAAGGTTACAAGAGAAACTCTTGAGAGAAGCTGATCTCGATGTAAAGAAAGCCATTCACATATGCAGAGTCTTCGAGCAAACTGGAAACGACATAAGAGAGATGAGTAATACAGTACAACCTTCTGAAGCAAGGGTTGAAAAGGTACAGAAAAAATCACTCAACCATAAACCTCCCAAGAGAGACACTGGGCATGCTGCTGGTAAAGCCTGTCAAAGTAACACTGACAGTGGGTACTTTGAACCTAGAAAGGAGTATCATTACTGCGGACAGAAACATCTATTAATTAAGAAAAAGTGTCCTGCATGGGGGAAGTTTTGTTCAAATTGTGGGGGAAGAAACCATTTCAAAGTTAAATGCAAGAAAGTTCATACTGTTCACACAGAGTCAGTGGAAGATTCTGAAGTTTTTCTTTATTGTGTGAAATCTAGCAAAGCTTGTACGTCTGCACAACTCATTGTCAATGGAAAAATGGTAAAATTCCAGTTAGACACAGCAGCTGATGTGAATAAAATCTGTCAACGCTTTGTGATGCAAGAACAACTGTTACCCACAAAACAGGCTTGTTATGTGGAATGGTACTAAGATGACTCCACTGGGAGAAGTTCTATTAACTGCTGAGAATCCTAAGACAGGGACAAAACACAATATAAGGTTTACTGTTGTGAAAAATAGATTCACATGTTTGCTGGGCAACAACACACTGCAGGATCTACAGTTTGTGACAGTCAACACAAACAAATTTATTGCTAAGGTGGCTACTGACAGTTCAGATAATGATCATAACTCTGATAACCATCTAGGTGTCCTGGGTGAAGCTGTGTTGCATATTTATCCTAATATTCGTCCAAAGGCACTGCCGTGCAGAAAAATACCATTTTCACTTAAGAGCAAGGTAAAGTCAGAGCTTCAAAATCTAATGAACAGAGGTATATTAATACCAGTAGAGGAACCGACTGAATGGGTTAACCAAATGGCTGTTGTTGAAAAGTCTGATGGTTCTTTAAGAATATGCATTGATTCTAGACCCCTGAATGAGGCTTTGCAGAGGGAGCATTACAGATTACCAACTTTGGATGATGTATTGCCTGAACTCAATAATGTCAAGATTTTCACAAAGCTGGATATCAAGGAAGCATTCTGGCATATCAAACTTGATGAGAAGTCTAGTAAACTTACAACAATGATTACACCTTATGGTAGGTTCAGATGGTCTAGATTACCATTTGGCTTGAATGTAAGCAGTGAAATTTTCCAGAGGCATCTAGCACAAGCTCTTGAAGGTCTTCATGGTTGCATCAATGTTGCTGATGACATAGTTATTGCAGGTTGTGGATCAAACAGACAGCAAGCAATTAAGGACCATGATCTGAAGCTCAAAGCACTGAAACATAGGTGTAAAGAGAAAGGCATTAAACTGAATGACGCTAAAGCTCAAGAGAAGAAAGAAGAAATTACCTTCATGGGTCACCTTATTACTGCTCGAGGTGTTGAACCAGACAAGAAAAAGGTTGAGACAATACTAAACATGCCCGTTCCCAAGGACTATCATGAGGTTCGCAGATTTTGCGGCATGATACAGTATCTAGCAAAGTTTCTCAACAATCTTTCAGAAGTTCTTCATCCAATAAGAGAACTTACACGTAAGGATATTCCCTTTATCTGGTCTGCTGAATGTGAACAAGCTTTCAAGAGTGTCAAGAAACTGATTACTTCTACTCCAGTACTCGCATACTATGATCCTGATGAATCTTTGTGTATTCAAGTTGATAGTAGCAGCTATGGACTTGGGGCTGTCCTCCTACAAAATGGTCAGCCAATAGAGTTTGCTTCTAGAGCTCTAACTGAAACAGAACAACGCTGGGCTCAAATTGAGAAGGAACTCTTAGCCGTTGTATATGGTTTGGAACGCTTTGACCAGTACACTTATGGAAGGAAAGTTACAGTCATCAACGACCATAAACCTTTGGCAGCCATCGTGAAGAAACCTCTGGGTCAAATTCCTCGAAGACTGCAGAATTTATCGATGCGCAGCCATCGATATGACTTTGAATTCCAATGGGTACAAGGTTCAGATCTTCTTATAGCCGACACACTGTCCAGAGTTAGAATTCATAATGTCACATTGGATTCCTTAGCTGATAGAGAGAGCAATGCAGGAGCTGATGCACCTGTAAGATTACCTGAAATACCAGATGTGATGATGGAAAAGATTAAAGCTGAAACTCTCAAAGACAGCGTGCTTCAGAGGTTGAAGTCGACCATTTTGCATGGGTGGCCTACGAAAAAGTCTGATGTACCAGCTGAGCTTATGCCTTATTTTGACATTCGTGAAACTCTGACAACAGAACAAGGCATAATACTTAAAGGAAAGCGTATTCTTATCCCAAAAGCACTGAGGCCTGAAATCAAGCAGAAGCTACACGCTGCTCATCTTGCATTTGACAGCATGATGCGCCGGGCCAGAAGTTGTCTGTTTTGGATCGGCATGACGGCTGAGATTCGACAGATAGCTGACAGTTGTCCAGAATGTCAAGAAACGAAGGCAAGGAATACTAAAGAACCTTTAAACCAACACTCAAGAGGTTTATCACCCTGGGAGAAAGTTGGCACTGACATCTTTATTATAGAAGGCCGATATTATTTAGTCCTGATTGACTACTTCTCCAACTTCATTGAAGTAGACTTTCTACCTACAATGACAGCACAGTTAGTCATCAGGAAATTGAAGTCTCATTTTGCTCGTTATGGTGTTCCTAAAGTTATTGTATCTGACCAAGGTACTCAGTTTACGTCTGCACAGTTCAGATCATTTACTGCTAGATGGGGAATATTTCATGTTAAATCAGCACCAGGTCACCATAAAGCCAACAAATTAGCTGAATCTGCTGTGAAACTCATCAAGGGTATGATGAGAAAGACTGTTCAAAATAATACAGATGCATATGAGGCACTACTTGAACTTCGTAATACGCCGAGACAAGGGTTTGATCAAAGTCCAGCAGAAATACTGTTCAACAGGAAACTGCGTACGCTGATAGCTTCTGCAGTGAAACCCGTTGCATCTCACAGTAGAGTTATTGAAAGTAGAGGCAAGAGAGACAGACCAGTGAAGACGTATCATGATAAAACGGCTCATGATCTATCTGCCCAAGTTGTCTCACCAGCTCACACCTGATCCCGCGGACTTGGAAACTGATTTCTCCTCTCCAGGTCTACCCGAGCAACAGGTTGCTTTGCCAGACATGGAGAACACTAGTGTAGTGAACAGTTCCAATCCTCCAGAAGTTGATCCTTCAACTCCAGCTACTTCTAGTCCTGGGAAAGCTGGCAAAGAACATTCTCTCCTACCATCTAGCCCAAGAGACCTCAAAGAGATCGCAAGAAACCCTCTTGGGTGAATGACTTTGTTCACTCAGAAAAAAGGGGGGATGTTGATGTTGTATATATCTGTTTCGATGTATAGTTTGTTTCCCACTAGAGTTACTTGCCCTTATGGGAACTCTTCTTACTACTTCCTACGTCTAAGATGGCGAATTAAACATGTCGAGTTTGTATCCTGTGTGTTCCGGCTTAGTGATTATGCTTCATAATATGTAATGTATGACAGCCAGCCAAATCTCATTATATTTAATAATATTTACTACACACAACAGTACATATCAACAAGCTCCTGACCGGGTTGGAAGGAAAGTCCTCAGGTTCCCCAGCCTCGCAATGACATGTCATTGGGCCGAAGGGCTGAAAGCCCAAGTGCTGCTGGTTAAGAAAAAAAAAATATATATATATATATATATATATATATATATATATATATATATATATATATATATATATATATATATTACACACATATGTAAATAGCATATTTACTTAACTGGACTTGAGTCAAATTTGTTTTGTTAGCTGCTTTCAAACGGAGGGCGTTTGAATGCAAGAATAGCACTCTTTTAACTTTTTTTTGTGTGAAGTGAAGTGAAAAGTGACCATATTTTGATGTTTGCTATTATCTATCCACACATTTCTGTCCCAGTGTTACCTTTCTCGAACCAATTGGGGGGGGGGGGGGGGGGGGGGGGATGTAGCCGTAGTTAGGTAATACGGCCCTTTCATCATTAACGCCTGCGATTTATTCATGATCTATCCTTCAGCTAGATGCCACCCACTGGGTAGTTTTGATGACATGTCATGCATTTCACTAGCAGTCCTGTCCATTTTCGAGGTGAGGAATCACATCTGCTCTCTGCTCTGGTGCGAAATCTGGCCATGTGCAATGTGAGTAAACAAGATGGTTAGTTTGGAGTAATAGCATAGACAAAAGAGGGGGTTTCATAGACAGGCATAATTAAAATCTGCTCTTTGATAGATCCTCACAGGCCGTAATATCTTTTGCACAGAATAATTGACATTTTAGCTCCATGTTTGAAAAAAGGAAATAAAGAAGGTGAAGGATTAAATTATGCCAAGAAAAGGAGGTTGAGGTGGAAAGTTGAAGGCAAATGAATGTGAGAAATTAAGATGAAAGAATGAACGCCTGAAAAGAGAAAAATTGACCAAAGTCATTGCCACATTCCATATCATAATACACTTTATGTCAGTTGGGTCCCAGCTTCTGGATTTATCACGTTTGCCATCAGAATACTTGTATATTTTATCACGCTGTAAACCAATCTGCTCAACATACTTAACAGTTAATGCCCAAAAAAAGTGAATGAAACAGGCAAGAGTAACTGTTCCAGCAAAAATGTATGGTTATTAATTAAAAAACAGTCCCAACTAAAATGGTTTGACCATGTCTGCAGAATGGGAGAAGATCGGCTACCACGACAAGCATGGGAAACAAAGAGCCAGGGATCCAGACCCCCAGGACGACCCAGAGTCCGCTGGGAGGACAACATTAGACAATCTTTGAAGGACCGAGGACTAGAATAGAATCAAGCCAGGAGGAAGACAGCCGATAGGATAGTCTGGCGTTCTCTCTTCCAAACTTCTACACCTCCCGATAGAAGGGGAACGACTAAGTAAGTAAGTAAGTAAGCATTAATTAAAAAGTAAAACAATGGACAGAATAGTTTGAGCAGGTGGGTGAAAAAGAACTAGATTTACATGGATTATATCTTCCATCATAAAATGAGTGATAACAGTGGACCAAATATCCCTGTTTGCTGTGACAGAATGGGGAGACCCCTATCGATCTCTGCGTCACTACGGCAGTATCAGTGCATTTGTGGTACTGATTTTATTGCGTGCTTTCAATTGTCGCACTTTCTTTCTATACTATGTGGCAGATAGTTTATATTTTCAGGTATTCTTTCACTAATTTCAGTATATTGTGTCGTGTCTGTTATCTGACACTCCTTGTGATGATGAACACCTCACATTTACAAGGAGAGGTAGAGATAATAATTACGAGAGGCAGGTAGGTAACATTCCCTTGTACCAAGCTTGGCCGCTACGGATTAACACGTACATCGCCAAGCGCTATCTGCCTAATCACCGATAAGACGTGTGCGCGCATCACCAAAGCTTGGAATACGGGAAGACAACTGATAGACAGACACAGACAAGAGATTACTTTCTGATAAAGTAATGAATTGTTACTTTTGAAACACGTTGTCATATGAGGTTAACGACATGTTCGCGAGTCTGTACTCAAGGTATCGTATATCTTATTGTCGTAGATTTTAGATAGGAGTATTAAGACTAGGGTTGGTCCCTTCAGAATAGGTTGGAATGAGTGATAGTCACAGTGAGAGCTGGTGAAAAAAAAAACCCACAATAGAATTTCCCACACGTGAGATGATAGAATGTGATAAAGAAGCTGTCTTTGAGAATCGAGATAATCTTCTCTCTCTCACCTATCTTCTACGACCGCTTTTAAAGGCGTCAGACAGTCTACACACAGATATATATATTAATATATCTCTATCTACTCACGGGCACGCACATACACATGACGACAGGTAAACACACAGACGTGGGAATCTATCACAATGAATTTATATGTATTTGAACGAGCTGACCAACGCACTGATTTAGTTCAAGAGAGAGATTTTTATTATTATCATCAAAAAAAATCTTCTCACAACACCAAAAATACATCAAGGAAAAAAAAAACATATACAAATAGTCATACAATTCAAGAAAATGCTACAAGGATGATATCCCCGTTATGATCTTAGCTCTAGGTTTAGCCCACAGCCCCGTTAAGAGAACAGATGATGGCCCAAAGAGTTATAGATACGTAGGGTTTAGGCTAAGAGTTTTTCTTCTTTTCTCGTAAATGTATGCACAGAGTTGATAAAAATCTGATTTAACCTAAGAAGTAAAGAAACTCTAGCAAATAGTAACAAATTCTGCAGGTTAAACAAAAAGAATTAAGACAGTAAATGTGGGTGACGATAATACATCGGTAAAATAACACTCAGACCTGTGTACTCTCATTCATCCAGCCATGGCCCTTGCAGTTATACTCACAACTTTGCTCGCTGCCTCTGGGAACATACTCAATTCTAGGACCTTCACACAGACCCGAAAATGCAGTCCTTGACCAAGAAATCCCCAGTTTCCAAAAAGACGTACTAAACTCTCAGGGAACGATTCCTGGGTGTTCTAATTTTTCGAATGTCTGATTAAGTCACAGTAAAATATTGTCCAGGCACTAAAGTTAGCCCTTCTTGCACAATGTCATTAGCTTTGGTTTTCCATAGAATTTAAGGGGGGATGTCAGGATGGTTGTCTATACTTTCGAAGGTACTATATTTTGTCACCACAATACTAGTCACAATCTCTTGTCGGGATGGTTTAAATGTTTCTTGTAAATATTCTCGCCGCCAGGCAGCATGTACATTTAAAATTTGTGAAGCAATTTGAACTGGCCTCAAAAGCCCAATATTATATTTTTCTAGGTCTTTAGAAACCGTTAGTGGGATTGTTATTACTGTCTCTCTCTGATGGCATATGCAACTGTCAGATCCAGTGTTACTTGAAACAAAGAAAACCCACGTGGTTAAAGATGGAAATGTCTATGCTTCTCAAAATATGTCTCTCAGGTTACTAAAAATCGGCTGGCAATTTGGGTTACCACTATCGACACTGGGCAAGTTTATCAATATAATAAATCTTACAGATACGCGATATAATATCATTAAAATATATTTATATTCTCCAAATTTACAATATGTACTCACATATTAAACTTACATTTTAAAATAGCAAGCCCTTACAGCTGACCGCTTGACTTTAATTAAAACTTCCCATAAAGGGCGTTATAGTATAAAAATCAATCATCAGGAATTTAGGACTAATCTTCGTATTTGTCCGTGTAACACAGTGCCAAATGTAAGCCTCTAGCATTTATAAGTTAGTTATTAAAACAGTATTCGACTGAGTATTTTACCAGTTAAATTAGACACTTATTTCAGCTACCAATGTGTTTAACCCCCGTATCAAAAAGTGGGGGAATGTAAACAGGTTATAAGTTAGGTCAATATGCCCTTTTTCATATTAGACGCCTGCGGGATTTTCAAGGCCCTGAATCTATCCGTTAGTAGATGCCACCAAATATAGTTTTTGAGCACCCATATAAAGATTTCGAATATGTCATGTTCACATTATTTGAACTGGGAAAGAACTTAGGCTTCATTTATCACATCTTGCTCACATCTGCCTAGGTGATCTAGAAACTTCCAGGAAATAGTTCGCTATATGTGAGTACAACATCAGAATCTTTGAAATTTTCGGAACACTAAATCACTAGGCAAAAGAAGACAGCTTAGATAGAATGGCATAATTTCCAATCTCTTCACAGTATTTACGGTAAGGGGAAACGACTTACTTTTGTAAGTTTAGTAAGCTAAAAATATAATTTTATTTTGGTTATTTCCAATGCAACTCGACGATCTCTAAGAAATAACAAACTTATCAAAAATATTCACTCTGCACACACAGAACTAGTTTAAAATGAATCGGCGATTTAAAACACTAAATCACTTCTACAAAAACTAGAACTATTACATATAATATAATACCACTATTAATATACCTCAACCAAGAATTACTAAGGTTAAACCCACTTCGACCAAACTAAGGCCATCTCTATTTACAGAGATTATTTAGGAAATCGAAACGAAGGTTGTTCTAGTCTAACTGCAAAAATACTGATGAAATGAAATAGTTTCAAATATATGTGGGTTTAATATTATTTTTAACCACAGACCAAAGGATGGACTTTTATTTTCGTAGAACGAAATGCTCTCCCCTTTCCGGCTTAAACGATTTCGTGTCACACCTAACTCATGTCGTGACTGACTGCCACCCACTGACCAAGAGCTGTACGCGTGTCAGTTTCAAAATCTCAGACAACCTGTCTCCAATGCAGGGCAGTTTTCAGTTTTTCACACTACAGGCTGGGACCTACATGGCCAGCACAGTGAGCGCCGTGTCAGTTTGGGGATTTTTCAGACAAATGTCTGAATACTGACCGGTGCAGATGTAAAGTATCACACCTCACCGGGACTTATGCCGAGAAGAAACTCGCGCGCTCGGTGAGAATGTAGACGATTTGCTACGTCCTATGTTCAGCGAACCGACTTATCACGCCTTCTGACGCCCTGCAGCCCTGACATCTACGTAATATCGTCCTAGCGCGATTCTCAGTTTTGAAAGAAAAAAAACAGGTAAAAGTTTAAAAAACCATACTGAAGAAAATATTTTTCGCAAACCGAGTGATGCGAAAAATAAACTACAGGGAAAAAAACAAGCATGGAAAGAATATAAATGAAAGGATTAGGGTGAGAGAATAGGAAGAAGATGTAGGTAATTTAATGACATAAAGACCTACGTGACACTTATTGATGATTCATGAACCACCACTGCACGGGCTGGTGATTGCTTTACTCTTCTTCTTCTTCTTTGATCCATAACCGCCAAAGCAGTCAGCGGCCATCACGCCTAGTGGCGTCTTGTAGGGCAACAACAAATTGATTCCACTTTGCTCGGTCGGAGGCCATCCTTCGTACAGTGCCCCAACTCTGGTTCATTCTTTGCATCTCAGCTTCCACAGTTCTCCACCAAGTTGTTTTTGGTCGGCCTCTCTTTCGCTTTCCCTCGGGGGTCCATAGCATAGCTGTTCTTGTGATGGTATCAGGGTCCCTTCTGAGGACGTGGCCAACCCAACTCCAGCTTCTGCCAGCTATGATGGTGTCCATGTCCTCCTGGTTACTCCGAATAAGTAGTTCTTGGTTGCTGATGGTGTTTGGCCAAAAGATTCGGAGAATTTTCCTTAGGCAGATTGTGTGGAAGGAGGACAGTTCCGACATTTCCTTCTCTGTTACTCTCCAACATTCCGCACCATAGAGAAGCACAGAAAGTACACAACTCTCATACAGCCTTAATTTGGTGTTTGTGCTGTACTGGGAAGACTTCCAAATGTTGTTGAGAATAGCAAAGGCTGTTCTCGCTTTATTCATTCTGTTGTTAATGTCCTTGCTTGTTCCACCATCAGGTGTTACTATGCCTCCTAGGTAAGTAAATGTGTCTGTCCTAACTTCTGGTTCCTTACTGTTATTGGCTCAGGATTGCTTGCTTTATTGCTAGTTTCTTAATTAGAACTAAAAGCAGAAAGTAGTCCGAAGTTCCTATGGAGCAGGAAGGAAAAGATGAAATAAATGATGTACATTCTAAGTATAATACTTACATTTTCAAAGCAGCGTAAATGTCCATTTAAACATATTCACTTTAAAATTAATGTAAGTTTTCAAGCTTTAAACCAGTGTAAATGTCTATGTGAAAATATTCATTTTAAAATTTTCAAACATTTAAAATCAGTGTAAACATAAATGAAAACATTCATTTCATAACCCTCCACTCCCAAAGGAGCATAGGCCTTCAACAAACACATGCCAAGTCCTCCTGTCACGTGCCATCATCTCAAGTTCTTTCCATGTTTTCCTCATCATTTTCACCTCTGTTTCCAACTCTCTTCTCCATGTACTTCTTGGTCTTCCTCTGCCTCTCTTGCCCTGGGGGTTCCAGAACAAGGACTGCCTTGTAATGCTATCAACAGGTTTCCTCAGTGTGTGTCCTATCCATCGCCATCGTCTTCTTCTCATTTCTTGTTCCACTGGCACTTGTCTAGTTCTTGTCATCAATTCCATGTTGGCAACCTTGTCATACAATTTTAATCCCTCTATTCTACGCAAACAACCATTTCTGAAAGTCTGTAGCTTTTTGGTTGTTGTCTTTGTTGTTCTCACTGTCTCAGAGCCATACAATAGGACTGACTTCACATTTGAGTTGAAGATTCTTATTTTCGTGTTGGATCCGATTTCTCTTGATCTCCATATATTTACCAATGCAATGAAAGCTCCTCTTGCCTTTTGTATTCTTATTTTGATATCGCTGTCTGTCCCTCCAACTTTGTCTATATTACTGCCAAGATATGTGTACGATTCTACATCTTGTATTGGTGTTTCTTCAAGTTCAACCCTGTTATCATTACCTGCATTTATTCTCATTAATTTTGTCTTTTCCCTGTGTATTTTCAGACCCAATTGCTGTGACCTCTCATCGAGTGTTTTCAATTTGTCCTGCATCTGATTACGGCTATGGGACAGAAGAGCCAAGTCATCAGCAAAATCCAGATCATCCAACAAATGAAAACATATTCAATTTATATTGTGAACACTTTTCAATCAGTGGAGATGTAAATGTAAACAGACTCTATCTGTATTATTAACCTTTCCATTTAAATGTAATGTAAAGCTAAAGCTATTCTATTTAAATGTAAAGAAAGTTTTATCCTGAGGGATTAAATTAAATTCTCATCGAGGGTACATTCTGAGATAAATGGGATGGTAGAATAGAAGAAGGGGGGCACATAACTATGTGTCAGAAAACACCTTACTCAGAAGAGCATTTGTCTCTATTCTATTACCACAGTTATTGGTGGTACCAGCAGAAAGTACTATCTCTAGAACCAAGTGAAGGTAGAAGTGGACTGACGTCGTGCGAGACTCCATCATAAGAGGGTCTTATAGACAGACGCAGGACCAGCTTGGCCATTACTCCTTGATGTTCTAGGAATGTGCGTCGCCTTTAACCTTGACCGGCAATGCGCAAGAGCAGTGTACACAGAACCCATCAGTGGGAGCAGGAACTACTATTGGCAGCTAAGTGAAAAATATACACTGCCAAAGTGAACTTTTTCCCCATAATCTCTACTATTAATCAATAATGAAACTTTTCTTCTAAACTATTCAATTTATTTTCAAACTGTTAAAACGTAGAGTGATTATTAAATTTTGTTGATTGTAATGTTACAAATTTAACTTCGATTTAATCATTTTTCGTAATAGCAACTTTACTATTTAATCATTTTAAAGAGGAAATGTCATTAACCTTCTATCTACATATCTGCCAAGAGCAATCTTGTGTGAAGGTAGACACCTTTGAAGCCCATATTAGATACTCTTGAATTTTGGTCACTGTTGGACCACTACTGCAAAGCAGGGGAGGCAATAATGTCACATTTGCTCACTGGGGAAACATTTTACACTGGTGTGGGAATTTACATATCCAAAATTAATTTCTCATTAATTTAATTTCTTTTAATTCTTTTTCTTGCACAATAAAATAAAAGGTTTAGTGTGTAAATGTTACAAAATGCTGATTTCTTGTACTCATTAGAGTCCTGATACATATATAATGTTATTTACACACATACACAAACTGCAGTTAAATTATCAAACTTTATCAATAACCTTTTGAGCACCTTTAGAAAACTGATGTTTATACTAGAAAACCATTATTAATTCAGTCTGGTCATTATTTCATATTCACATGAATTTGAACCATATTTTTTAAATGAGGATCCTGAGATTTGTGACTGGGGAAGAAGTGATAAAAAATTATGCAAAAAACTATGTGACATCGTATATGAAAGGATCCTGAAGCACCATATTATTTTGTACCCATGAGTGTTCTCAACCACCATTCTCACAACTGAGTGTTGAAAAGTGCCAGATATCTTTAAAAAATAAACATAGCTCTGACCATGTCTTTTTAGCTGTCACCTGTATCTTCAGTAGGCAATAAAATAAAAGTTTGTGTTATACTATGTAACAGTAATTATGAAGAAATTAATAAAAAATGTGAGCATATTGGAAACCTTGATGCATTTTAGAAACAAACATGAGTGTTTTCAGGCATGTCAAAAGAGGCAGCTAATATGAAGTTGTGCATGAGGCCAGCAACCTTATCATCAAAAAGAAATCACTACAGAATTCACCACTGCAGAATTCACCACTGCAGGAGCACATCAATGTTTTGATGCAAGCTTCCTAGGTACCAGCTGCACTGGTGACCCCATGTTGCATAGGTCAAACGGTAAAATGATGCTGATCCTTGAAAGACAGATCTCTTTTCATGCAATGGCAGATGGACAAGAGTCAATGTGAAAGTCAGTAACACTATCACAGCATTTTATTAGACAAAATACTGGGCTTTGCCATCTGAACGTCTACATTATATTACACTTAACAGTACAAGTCTGTAACTCTTCATCCGAAATCCTCGGGGACAGGTTTTTTTTTTGGAAACCGGATTATTTAAGTTTTCAGATGTCACCCCAATTGTTCAAAAAGTAGCCTAAATTAGCCCAAAGTTGTCAAAAAACGCCCCAATTGTTATAGAAAAGTAGCCCAAAGTAACTTTTGATTTTCAGATTTTTTTCTGGTGTTATAGACCTGTACTGGAATGTAAACCAGTTTGGCGTAACATAAATGTATATACTTAATCAAAGTATCAGTTTACAAAGATAGACATGCTTTTGCTCACACTGAAATGTACGTTTGCCACCATAAAAACACTTACTTTTCATGTTTTTTCCCATGGGAGAATGATACAGAGAAAGCATTAATATAAAGAATACAGATAAAGTAGAGACATAAAAACTGATGCAATACCTCAAGGTAACTTGAATGACAGGTTGTTTTGTAACATTGCTGTCATGTATAAAGTAATTAAAAGATTTTACACTAGGTGGAAAACATACAAAGTTGTGCTTGGAATGCCAGTTTATGAAAATAAAATACTCTTAAATATGCTACTTTTTTTCCTTGTTTGTTTATTCATACTCCTTCCAGACAATTATTATGCATCTCAAAACTGATTTTAAATGTAGTTAAGTGTATCTTTGAGACTTGTTATTATCTATATTATCTGACTCAAAATAAACTTAAGTTAACGAACATGTTTGGAATTTAAAATCAGTATTTTGAAGATGTTTACAGTTTTTAATCATTTCCCTTCTGTCTTGCTCATTGACATCTGATTTTTTGGTGTTACATATCACAAATGCGCACAACACCTAATATACATCACGAATGCGCACAAAACCTTATGCTTTGTATCACTTTTGTAGACTACTACATCTTGATCTTAAGGAGTGATATAAGAGAAAAAATACTCCTGTTTTTAAAAAAAGTACTTGGTTCTTGTAACAGGTAAATAGCACAGCTGAATCATTAGGTAAAATAAATTTGGACTGAATGAGATGATGCCTGTTATTTTTATGCAATTGCTAAAAGTACCATCCTATGGTAGCTATGAATGCAGACTGCCCAGCCGGCAATAGACATCAAGCTCTTTTCAGCTTAAATTTGTACCTATTATGTAGAGTTCTGAACATGATAAGCAAACATAAATTTATGAAGTTGTATTATGTAACACAGTTCTGAATACTGTATGAATAGTTTTTATGGCACTATGTTTTTACATTCTTAATATTTTTAATATGAATCAATAATATGTGACTGAAAACCCCACCCATGATTAATAAGATACACATGAAACTGTTTTACAAAACATTAAGCAAGTACAGTATGATACTAATAAAAAATAGGTTTGATAGGTAGATAGTCTATCTACCTATCAAGCTTATCCCTCCGATCCTATCATATCTCTCCCTTTTTTTAATAAAAAATAGTGCCTCTAAATTTAGGTAGGTGTATCTTCAATTTGCTAATGATTGTTTCATAGATTACCACTGTCTCTATCATGTTAATGACTATTTAATAGCTTACTTTTGTGTTTAACTTGCTATTTATCGGACTAATTGTGCCACTACTAGGACAACTCAAATTTTTATCTAGGACAAAAATTTGATAGTGAAGCATTAATTTTTGGGTTTATAACCCTCCCCCCAAGCCACAATCAACATCACGAAGAACTTGTTTGCAATTAAGAGAGGTAATGCGAGGGACATCAAAAGGAGTTATGCGTTCATGCATTGAACGGAGGCGGTCTCTCATGAAGCGTTCAGATTCAATGGCTTCATGGTAGTAGCCATAATATTCTCCCCGGGGGGCACGTGCTGGTTCCATCCAGCCATCAGCTTTTGGCCATCGGTACAAGAAGACATCACGTGATGGCATGCTGTGAAGATGACGTGTATAACCATCTAATCGCAAAGCAGGCACTCCAGAGGGTTGAGTACCAATACTATGACCATAATAGCCTGTAAGATGGGAAATACAAAACATTTTTATCTGAAAATACAAATGTTCATTGTTGTCGACTACAGCCGATTGACTAAAACTCAAGTTGGACTAAGTCACCACAGTGACTTGAGAGTTTTTATTAGCGGCTCGTCTTGACACAAGTCTTGTTAGGGCAGACTTGATGATAGCTCTGCAAATATTATTTAAATATTATTTGGATTATCAAATTATGTTCTCAAAGTCTGCATTTTGTTATCCCTTATCCTTCTTATTGTTTATTTCCCTTTCTTCCACTGCAAACAAATCAAATAACTATTCTGTTAATTACATTGTCCTCCAAGCTATAATATGACATAGAGATGCTAAAATGTGTACTTTTAATTGATTTTCTCATGAAATATGTTTTCTTGTCAAGAAATAACTCTATCTTCACACAATGTTTACCAAGGGTGGCATTATTATGTTACTGTTGAAACTTGTGCCAACAATTTGTCTAAATTTGCTATATTTTTTCAGAATTTCTCTTAACAAGTGAAACCTGCTGCCAAAGATACACAGCTTACATTTGATCATTAATCTACTTTTTTGGATTCGCGTGCCCTGACTCTTTCTTGTATGTTTTAAATACTGAGCTCTACACATCTCTTTGATGATCTCTAACAAACTTTCTGCATATAGTTCTTTCAGATAAATCTTCTTCTTCTTCTTCTTCCATCCTTAGCCATCAACCGGCAAAGCAGTATGTGGCCAGTACGCCTAGTGGCGTCTTAGGGCAACAACAAATTGATCAATCTATCACTGTTTCCACCACGCCTAGTGGCGTCTTTGTGGAACAAAAACAGACCAAACAATCTATCATTGTTTCCGTAATCAGATTGGTTGGCAAGCAGGTGATCAGCCCACTGTGCGAAGTTTTTACGGGATGGGGTAAACAGCCCCATGCCCATACCCTCCTTAGTCGCTTTTTACGACATGCGTGGTAGGGTGCAGTGTTACTATTCTTTGCTCCCCTTTCGGGCCCCGGTAACACACGGGTGTTTCAGATAAATATTGTCCATTTTTGTCTTTGGTTTCCTCTTTGTCTTGTACTGTCATGTGCTGTAAAATATATTTTTTTCTCTCTCTGTCATCTTCCATTCATTCATAATCATCATCAGGTGGCGTACTAAGGGGAGTGAGCAGGAGGCAGTCTGCACTGGGTGACAGCCAGGACGGGGATGCCATTGGACAGTATTATGATAGTACTTACTGTTAAAAATATACTTGCAAGTGTTTTTCTTTATGGCAGGAGGGTGTCAAAAGTAGGATCCGCCCAAGGTCACAAATATATCAGGGATGCCTCTGATCATCATCATTTCTTTTTTTTGTTCCCAGTAAATAAGGAGCCACTTGTGCAGCTGGACCCCTTACAGTAAGCCTGTACCAAAGCATTCTAGAGCTCCTCTGCGGCAGTTTTTTTGCACAATGCTGATGCCAGTCACATGCACAACCTCACAATAGGCCCCTTAGAACTACAAATTCGACATATCCAAATAATCCCTGCTTTTCTAAATTTAGAATACAAGTCCATATCCTTTTATACGAAAGCCGTAATACTCTGATAATCGAAGTTTTTTTGGGTGACCTTGGGCAATTTTAAACACATTTTTCGTGATTTTTTGCGATTTTCGATCAACATGATTTGGGTGACATCTGGAAACTGAAAAAAAATCAGGTTTCCAAAGCACAGCTGTCCCCAACAATGTTTGATAAAATGATACAGACCTGTATCAGTACTGATAAAATTTAATATCACCTTACAAGAGATGGTTTCATATAAAGTTCTGAAACATACAAAGCAACAACAAAAAATCATCAAAGCCAATTAACATTTCAAGAATATCAAATCTTCTTGGTGATATTAACTGCAAAGGTAACTGGACAGTTGGCATATAAGGAAATTAAAAAGCCAGTAAAGAAGCTAAGAAAAGTAGAACTTATAGAAATCAAATAAATGTGGAGATGCGTAAAACAGAGATCAAAAGCTTAACGAAAAGAATAATAACTAACGAATGGACATTAGTGTGGGATGAAAACCTGAAGGGCAGACATGCATATAAATTGTTCAAGACTCCAACAAGAATGTGGCAGGTATCTTCTTCTTCTTCGATCCTTAACCACCGACCGTCAAAGCAGTCAGTGGCCATCACGCCTAGTGGCGTCTTGTAGGGCAACAACAAATTGATTCCACTTTGCACGGTCAGTGGCCATCCTTCGTACAGTGCCCCAACTCTGGTTCATTCTTTGCATCTCAGCCTCCACAGTCCTCCGCCAAGTTGTTTTTGGTCGGCCTCTCTTTCGCTTTGGCAGGTATCTAGAGAACTAAAAATTCCTAACAATAAGAAACTTCTTTTACTGCAACTAGTAATGGGCTATTTTAGAATAGAAGAACCATACTGTGCAGAGTGTCTAGGAAAAAATAATATTGAGCATTTCCCATTAAAATGTAGGAAGTATGAACAAAAGAGAAAACCAAAATTATTATATTTACAGGCATGCAATTCATCCATAACTGTGGAACAGGTATTGAGAACAAATAGACCTAGACAATTGCACAATATAGCAAAACAATATATAATAAGAACTAAAATTAATATGTAAGGATCAATGATGGTGTGAGAATAAGGGGTAGTCTGATGGGGTGCTCATGTGGATCATCGTCATCAGTTGCCATCTCCACAACGAAGGTTGACTGTAATGGATCTCCGTCTTCTGTCTCTTGTCTTGGTGGTGCACTCTGATAGACTCTTTCCTGTCCATCTCTTGATGTTATCTTCCCACTTATAGCGCTGTCTTCCCCTTGCATGTTTGCCTTCAGCTCTCCCCTCTGTTATGGTCTTCTGCAAGGTGTTATGCCTTTTTATGTGGCCAAAGTATTTTAGCTGCCGAACCTTGATTTCCCTCATTAGTTCTCTTTTCATACCTAGATTTTCTAGGACCTCTTTATTTGTTTTCATCTCTTTCCATGAGATACGCCCCATTCTTCTATATATCCACATTTCAAGAGCCTCAATTCTTTCTTCCAAATGCTTATTCATTGTCCATGTTCCAGCACCATACAGAAATGCAGAATATATATAACACTTTATGATTCTCAGTTTTAATTTGTGAGATAACTGTTTAGATGTCAGTATATGTTTCATGTTGTTGAATGTAGCTCTGGCCATTCCTATTCTCTTCTTGATTTCTGTTTCACATCTGCCATCTTCTGTTATTATATGACCAAGATATACGTAGCTTTTGACTTGTTCCAGGATTTTCCCATTTACGCTTATCTTTAATGTGGGTTTATCGTTTGTTTTGCTAATTATCATAGTTTTTGTTTTCTCAATATTAATGTTGAGTCCATATTCATGACTTATACTGTTCACTTGCTTCACTAGTTCTTGTAATTCCTGTTCGCTTTCAGCTAACAACACGGTATCATCTGCATATCTAACGTTGTTTATTGACCTTCCACTGATGTTCAGTCCTGGTATTTCCTGTATCTGTTTGAAAATTTTTTTTGGTGTATAAATTAAATAGGCAGGGGGACAGCACACAACCTTATCTGACACCTCTTTTTATGTCTATGTATGATGAATAATTCCTTCCAGATCTTACTGTGGCAGTTTGCTCCCAATAAAGATTACTGAGTATTCTTATATCTTTGCCATCTATACCTATATCTTCAAGGCATTCAATTATTTTCTCATGATGGACTCTGTCAAAAGCCTTCTTATAGTCAATGAAGCACGTGTACATACTTTTTTGGACCTCTGTATATTTTTCTGCTAATATTCTTAGGCAAAATATTGCCTCTCTTGTTCCACTGTTCCGTCTAAAACCAAACTGTTCTTCTTGGATTTCGCTGTCTACCTTACTTTTTATTCTTTCCTGTATGATTTTGAGCATTATCTTAATTGCATGACTCATCAGGCTGATTGTTCTGAAGTCTGAACATTCTGTTGCATTTGGTTTTTTGGGCAATGTTATAAAAACTGAAGTCTTCATGTCGTGTGGTATATATCCTGTATTGTATATATAGTTGCATAGATCTGTGATTGTATCTATACCAAAGCTCTCCAGAGCTTCTATCATTTCAATGTTTATGTTATCCATGCCTGCTGATTTTCCTTTTTGTATCATATGTATGGCATTCTCTACTTCTGATCTGAGAATGTTTGGGCTTTCATTAGAATCTGGTGATGGTTTTTTACCTCTGTTGTCCTCAAATAGTTCTTTTACGTATTCTGCCCATCTGTTTGATATGTCTTTCTCATCAAGTAATATTACACCATATTTGTTCTTGATACAGCTTCATCCTTGTGCAAACCGCGACCTATTTGATAATTTCTTTTTTTCTTCATGCATATCTCTTGTCATGTGCTTTGCTTCCAAGTCTTCTATTTCCTTGCATTTTGTTTCTATCCACTGTTCTTTTGCTTGTCTACACATAGTACGTATTTCATTGTCTATTGTTTTATATTCTGGAGTGTTTTTTTGCTTTCTTTCTTTCTGTCATTTTATTCAAGATGTCATCTGTCATCCAAATTTGATTTTTCTTAGACTCCTTTTTAGGTAAATTTGCATTTGCTGATTGTATGCTTGTTTTTAAGCATTCCCATTTTGCGGTTACTTTTTCTTCTGGGTTTTCTCTTCTATACTGCTCCATGCTTTCTGTCAATAACTGTTGATATTTATTTTTGACGTCGATTAAATATTTCTGTTTTATATCTGGTTGTTTCAGCGCTGATATTTCTATCTGGAGTTCCTCCTGTCTTCTGTTTCCTGCTCTTTTCAGCTTTATATTTACTTTGATGACAACTGGATTGTGATCTGAATTTATGTCGGCGCCAGGATGTGTCTTTGCACTTGTGACACTGTTCTTAAATCTATGTTTTATCATGATATAGTCAATCTGATTTCTTGTTACATCTCCTGGGCTTTTCCATGTGTATAATTTCGTGTGGATAATGGCAGATAATTGGTGGACTGGGTGTCATTCCCCAGACTTTCTCACCCCTTTTCACCTTGTTAACAACAGGGCAGTTATGACTTTACTTTTTTCTTTTCTGTTTTGTTTTTGTTTGTATTTGTTTTGTTTCTTTTTAAAGGGGAGTGCACACACACATACATTCACACAATTTTACAGTTGATTTACTATATTTGGACTGAGTGGGGGGGAGAGAGAGAGAAGGTACTATATTTAGATAACGGAAATCAGATTTTATTATCTTGAATTTACTACACAATATATCCTAATTATAACCCATCAAGGGTTGAACGGTATACTTTGTCTTTAAAAAAAAAATAGAAATTAAATTACCACTGGGTGTGTGTCTCTGGCGATGGTATTCAGTCCAGTTTTCTTCCACTTCATATTCACCATTGTTTCTGCGTGTAAGACGAGGATTATACCTGACAGCTCTTAGTTCTTGCCAGTTTGGATATATTGGCACATAATGAGGTGTACCAGTCCATATAATGGATTTATCTCGTCCATTTAAAAACACATCTTCTCTGGGCAAGTTCAATGGGCGTTCATGCTTGGTGGCAAGCATATCAGTTGTCATGATTAGGCCTGTGACAAAAACGTCTTTGTGTTAGTTTCTTAATCAGTTTCCCACAAAACTGTTACAGAAAGTCTTATTACATCTTTATTTTATACTGAGAAAAACCTTGAGGACATAAGACTTATATACAGTAGTGTGCATTATAGTTAGGAAAAAGCATATCACTGAATGGAGTCGTAAAAATACTTGCAAAACTTTTAGTTCTTTACCTCTGCACAAGCTGCTTTAAATATACAAAGTAATTGTGATACTTATTCGTCTATTAAATCGCTCTAATGTATCTAATTAAATGCAGGAGTCTCATCGCCCAACTTTAGATCTTTATATCCTAGATGTTGCCAAACTTCCGACACTCACTAAAGACTACATATTACTTCAACTACGTCATCAAATGTGAGCAGGAACAAAATGTGTACGAAAAACGGGTGCCATATCCTATACTTTTTTCCCCTTCATATTAGTTGTGCACTTTATGATGAGTAAGCATTTATACATAAGATCACCAAACTGTCTCTGCTAAAATTAGAGAATACAGCACACACGATAAAAATGTGCTGAAGCATATATATATATATATATATATATATATATATATATATATATATATATATATATATATATATATATATATATATATATATATATATATATATATATATATATATATATCATCATCATCATTCCTTTTCATACCCTGAGGAACATAGAGCAGAAACAATTGCTCTCCATTGATTTCTATTCTGGGCTGTCTTTTTCAGCTGTGCCCAAATTATTCCGATTTCCCTTGGCCCCACTTCAACAGTTCTTCTCCAAGTTCTATTGGGCCTCCCCACTCTTCTTTTCCCCTGTGGGTTCCAGTCAAGGGCAATTCTGGCTGTGCTTGATTTTTCTCTTTTGTGTGTATGTCCTATCCATCCCCACTTTCTTACCTTAATTTATGTTTGTATTGGCTGTTGCCTGCATCTCTTCCTTAGCTCTATATTTGTTATTACATCTGGCCATCTTATACGGAAGATCCGTCGGAGACATCTATTTACAAATGTCTGTAGCTTGGAGGTGATACTCTTTGAGACATGCCATGTCTCTGAGCCATACAGCAAGACTGACTTCACTTTTGAGCTGAAGATTCTAATTTTGCTCTCTCTGGATATAGCTGAGGAGTTCCATATTGGTCGAAGGGCATTAAAAGCGCATCTGGCTTTATTTATCTTTGAGCAGACATCACCAGCTGTTCCCCCTCCTTTGTCAATGTTACTCCCTAGATATGTAAAGCTTTCTACTTCTTCAATGACTTGATCATTGATCTTCATCGAGTCCATCTGACTATTATTTATTTTCATTTCCTTTGTTTTATTTACATTTATGTGTAGTCCCATCTTTGCTGCTTCTGTTACTAATCTATTTGTTTTATCCTGCAAATCTTGTTGTCTTTGTGATAGAAGGCACAAATCATCTGCAAAGTCTAGATCCTCCAGTTCTTTGTATTCCAGTTTTCTCTCCCTCTGTTGTGTCTCATAACCCAGTCTATGACCATGAGAAAAATTGTTGGTGATAGCAGACATCCCTGTCTGACCCCACCGTGTACTGTGAAGGGCTCTGATAGTTTTCCTTTCTGTACTACTTTGCATGAGGCCTCCTGGTAGAAATCTTAGATGATTTTAATGAATTTCTCTGGGATCCCATAATGTCTCAGAATTTTCCATATCACAGTATGGTCTATACTGTCAAAAGCTTTTTCAAAGTCCACAAAATGCATATACAAGGGGGTCTGCCACTCATTTGATTGTTCTATGATGATTCTAAGTGTTGCTATCTGGTCTGTACATGATCCTCCTGCACGAAATCCTGCCTGTTCCTCTCTGAATTTGTCATCCACCGCCTTCTTAATACGGTCAAACAAAACTCTGGTCAAAATTTTTCCAGTCACTGCTAGTAGTGTTATACCCCTCCAGTTTAATACATACAGTCAAGTTTCCTTTCTTTGGCAGCTTGATAATGTGGCCTTTTTTCCAGCTCTTTGGGATGGCCTCTTTTTCCCAGATTTTCTTGAAGAGCTGGTGTAGCAACTCTGTAGTGTATGGTATATCTGCCTTCAGGGCTTCTGGTGGTATTCCATCTGGTCCTGCCACTTTCCCATTTTTCAGCTGTTTTATTGCCCAAGAGATCTCTTGTTTAGTGGGTGGGTTCATGTTGCACTGAAGTGGCTCTTCTGCTGGTTCTATGATGAGTTGCTGTATTGGTTGGTTTTGGTTTAGGATTTCCTTAAAATATTCAGCCCATCTGGCCCTTTGTTTCTCTTCATTGCTAATGCTTTGTCCTTCTATACTCTTCACTGTTGTATTGTGGTTTAGCTGTTTCTTAGATAAAGTTCTAGTGATATATAATGTCTTCAAGTCTCCTTTTTTGTCGCAATCTCGGCTTCCTCTGTTAGTTTTTCAATAAATTCTCTTTTATCTTGTGTCGTGGTTGAGTTAGAGTGTAGAGTATTTGTCGAGTTGGACAACTGTAGTGAAATCGACAAGGGATAGTGGACTGACAGAGTTATAGATTACACTTTAGATAAGGTGTAAATAGGAGATGGACTTGAGACAACCTGGAAGAAGATTTATTCAAATGATCTCTCTCTCCAGGCCTCAACTCACTTTTACTGTCTAAGCATCTCCTGCTCTCACTCTTTTCTCTTATCAAACATAGAGATTCTAGTAAAGAGCTAAAAATACAAATATGGATGGAAAGGTCGTGAACAGCGCATTAATAAATGTGTAAAATTTATTAAAGAAGAAAAGCATGAAAATAATGTATATCATCATACACAGCATAAATTACATCAATAATCAAATAATCATCAGTAGTCATCAATAATCATATACACCAACAACCACACACATAGATCACCATTCATAAAACCTGTAGAACACAGAGAGATGAAATAACTGAGTGTCAGTCCGTCCGTTTTCGGGACCATATGAAATAGCTCCAGTAAGTGGTTTTTTCGTATATATCCTCCATCGGTGATGGAATTAACCTGAATAAAATCACTGTATAGGCGCTATCATTGGTGATTCCTCCCTACTGGCGCGAGGTGGGCTGGAAGACTCTATTTACCTTCTGTTTACCAAAATGAATAAACTGCGTGGCAGTCCGTCCGTTTTCGGGGACCAGATGAAATAGTCAGACAGTGTGTTACTTGTAGATCCTTCGTGAGGGACTATGCCTACAAAACTGTCCTTGTTGGTACTATCATTGGTGACTCCCCCTACTGGCGCGAGGTGGGCTGGGGGACGCTGTTTATCTCCTGCAGACCAACTGAATGAACTTAGCGACAGCCTGTCCGCTTTCGGGGACCAAGGGAAAAGCTCCAGTAAGTGGTTTTTTCGTATATATCCTCCATCGGTGATGGAATTAACCTGAATAAAATCACTGTATAGGCGCTATCGTTGGTGACTCCCCCTACTGGCGCGAGTGGGGCTGGAACTCTGTCCATAGATGGCTGCTCATACGTGCGAAGTTCTACATAGACCCAGAAATAAACCATGGGACGAAGTCACTTGAGGACAATTGATCCCAAGGCGTGCTTATCCGGCACTAGAATTGGCTTTAAATCCGGTTTTGGCTGGTTGACTGTGGCTTGGCTGAGTGCCCCGTTTAGGCACAAAAAAGGCGGGTGATATGGAATTCTGCTATAGGCATGCTGGGCGGTTTTGATATTCTGGAAGCCGCAATGCTCTGGCTGGTAATCCAAGAGGCGAGTAGAGAACTACTACTGCATTTGGTGATTCCAGATTTAGCGTTGGCTCCGTTGCACTGCGTGAGCTTAACTTGGCGTTGACAAAAGGGGTTTTGATTCAGGAACGGGGTGTGACACTCGTGGGGCTAGATATCCTCAGAATCCCTCTAGACGAAGAGACGGTGACATTCTTTTGCACACCCAGGTACCTGTCAGTAACTGTTCTGACAGCAACAATCTACTCCTCTTCTCCCAATCTCAACATACAGGAAACCTAACCTGTAGTTACAGTTAACTGAATATGCTTATTCATCTTACAACATTAAATGAATTTACATAAACAGATTACAGCATTTGACATTACACAAATAAATCGTATGTCCCCTTTGGAAAATATATTAGCATTCCACAAAATGAGTACAAAGAAAATGCAATGTTCTTGCTATAATAATACAGTTGTGGCTAGATCATAAGATATAATTATGTCTATGCCTGGTGACTGCTTTCTGTGAAAGTTATGGACTAGTGTCTAACTACACAAGTAAGCATAAAATGATTCTCCCTTGCCACTAAAAATATCTATCAAAAAGGAATAAGTGACTATCTCCTATAATCCAGAGTTATTACCTGCATCTCACTATTCAGTTTTTAAGTGAACAATCCACACCTGACATTATCATACAGAAATGACAGTTAATTTAGCCTATTCTTAACCCATGATAGGCATCTGTGGACTCTTCTTCTTCTTCTGCGTTCGGTTTGTAGTCATGCTAAATCTGCAGGCCTGTCGCCAGGACGAAGTCCACAGTCTTTTCCAGGTCGGCGCGGCAGCCCCATAGCTTCTGCTGGAGCTCATCACCTTTTGGCCAGGTCGCACGTCGCAATTTATCATGGGTTGGACAGTTCTGGAGAATGTGTTCTGGAGTCTGGATATCAGTTCCACAAGGGCATTCATTCGTGTGGGATATCTTGAGGCGATAGAGATGTCCAAGTAATCTGCAGTGTCCAGTTCTCAGGCGGAAAATTGTCGTCTGTTGGTGTCTGTTTAGGTGGTGGATTGGGTCATCTCTGCTGTATATCCCCTTCCTCCTTCCACTGATTTTTGTACTTGTTGTGGATGATGGTTTTTTGCTTCCCGATAGGGCAATGGGTGGCTGTATTGTTCCATTTTACTGCCACTTCTTGATAGAGCATCTGCTTTCTCATTACCAGCGATTCCACAATGGGCAGGTAACCACTGAAAGGCAATGGTTGATGACCTTTGGATGATGTTAAGCTCAGATCTGATCTCATTCATCATGTTATCATTTCTGGTGTTTTGTATTGATTCAAGTAATGATCTGCAGTCAGTGAAGATTACTATCTTAGCTTGTGGCTGCTGTTCAGGTCTGGTGAGGATCTTCAGGGCTTGCAGTAGTGCCATAGCTTCTGCCCTAAAATTGGAGGAGATCTTTCCAGTTGGGAAGGCCTTTCGGATGATCTTTCCATTTAGGAATCTTATAAAAAATGCCTCCTCCACCGTTCTTTACTGCCCCCTCAGCAGATCCATCTGTGTATGCATGTGTCCACTCCTTCGGGTTGTACTTTTCTTCAATCATTTCTTGAGCCAAAGTTTTTTAGTTGTTGAGGGGTCAGGTGGCCTTTCTTTTTTATTTCAGGGACTTCTGTGATGATAGATATATTTCCATGGCAGTCGTCTGGCTCCTCGTAATCAATTAACATTTCAATCTCAGTAGATCGATTTGGGAGGAGGTCTTCATGGCATCGATGCAGATGTTTGGAGATGTTTAGGAAGCTGGTTCTTTTTCAGCCTGTTCTTTGTCACACTATGGAGTTTGGCATGCATTGGATGACTTGGCATTCGTAGAAGCTTCTCACTGTGAGTGAATACCTTTTCCTCACGTCTGTCATCAAGAGAGCGGATGTTGGTGTATCGCTCCATTGCCTGGATTGGAGAAGTCTTCATCCCTCCAGTGATTAGCCTAAGGCCTGAATTTTGCACTTTCCCTAGACATTCTGTGTTTGTTTTAGATGCTGTGGCCCAGGCTGACATGCCATATTCAAGTACAGGTCTGACTGTGCCTGTATAGACTTTTTTAAGTATGTTGGTATTTGCCCCCCCAACTTGTGCCAGCCAGTTTCTTCATAATAGAGAGCTTTCTTATTGCTCTCTGTTCTACTGCTTTTATGTGCGGCTTCCAGGTGAGTCTCTTTATCCAACTTGACTCCTAGGTATGTTGGGTTTTCCTCGATTGGAAGTTCACTTCCATTTAGCTGCAGTTTGATCGTTTCTCGGCGATTTGACAGAGAGAAGCAGGTTGCTACTGTCTTGGAGAGGTTTATCTGTACTCCCCAATCTGATGCCCATTTACCGATGGTATTTAGCGCTGCTTGCATCCTGAACTTCGCAGTAGGCAAATGTTCAGCAGCACACCAGGCAGCAAAATCATCAGCATGAAGAGCCCTGGAGATATGCCCGGACAGTTTCTCTGCAATATCATTTATATATATGATAAAAAGTGTGGGGGAGATGACTCCTCTTGTGGCACACCCTGTTTAAGAGTGACGCGATGGCTCAGTTCCCCGTCAAGTTTTACTCTTGCTGTGCGCGTATCGAAGAAAGTCCCGTATCCAGTTGAACATTCTCCCTTCATCAATTTTGCTGTTGAGCATCTTAAGGAGGAGTCCTTCTTTCCATACCTTATCAAAAGCTTTTGTCAAGTCTACAAAAACCGCCAGCACTTTCTTTTTCTCCTGAAAAGCATTTTCTACTTCCTGGGCTAGATATACTAGTTGGTCTTCGGTGCTGCGATTTTTCCTAAATGCTGACTGTGTGTTATCAAGCAGATGGTTTTTTTCCAGATGTTTCAGTAATCTTGAGTTCACCACTCTTTCCATTACCTTACCCAGACAGCTCAGTAGGCTAACTGGTCGGTAGCTGGACTTGCTTGTTTTCTCCTTTTGTTTCTTTCTGATGGGAACAATGATTGCTTCTCGCCATTGATCTGGAAATTTTCCAGTACTCCATGATTGATTGAAGATTAGGAGGAGCTTGTTCCTGGCTACAGGTCCAAGGTTCTTGATCATATCATTTGTGATGCCATCTTTTCCTGGAGCTTTTCTGTTCTTTAGTTTTGTTATGGCAGCACTGAGTTCTCTCATAGTAAGGGGTGACTTCATGCAGGTATTTGGGTTTTGGTGCTTCAGTTTTTCTTTTATTTCCTTTACTTCTTGGATCCACGCATGTGGAAGTGATGTGGTGCTTTCTTCCTTGTAGAAATCTGCCAGGCTGTTTGCTGCCATCTTTCCTGTGTGGTATTTTTCATTTTCCTTGATGACAGTCTTACAGCACCTGGTTGCTGTTTCTTCATTTTAGTACTCTTGTCAGATTCCATAGCTTGCTTGAGTCCTTTTCCATGTTGAGACTGCTGGTCTTCTGGTGCCAGCTCCTTTGGATTTCAGCTTTCTTTTGTTCATTGAAGGCTTGTTTTATGCTGTTGTGCCTCTGTGTGTTCTCTAATGTGGGATTTTGCTCCATAGTTTCCCGTGCTTTATTTAATTCACTATGGAGTTTTCCCAGGTTGTCACTCCAGTATGGTTTGTAGTCTCGTCGTTTACCTCGTGGAATTGACTTCTTTGCTGCTTGGATGATTGCCTCACTGATGATGGAGATGTTTTTATTGATGTTATTTTGAGTGGGCAATGTTCTGACAGAAATTGTCGGCTTGTTCTTTAAAAAATCCCCAGTTTGCTTTTTTGAAATTCCAGCTAGGAGACATATTGATTTCTCCTGCACTTCTTATCTCAGATATCTGTAATGTGACTGGTACATGGTCACTTCCCCCAAGTTGAGTATTTACTGTTCTGGTGGTGAGTCGATGTATGTCATCTGTAGCCATAGCAAGATCTGGTGTGCTCGTTGTTTTCCATACTCTGGAATAAAAGGTGGGCTTATCCTCTGGTTGGTTTATTAGAATTAGTTTATTCTCTACCATCCAATCTTCCACCTCTTCTCCTCTTGGATCTGTTGCGTTATAGCCCCAGCTGGGTGAGTGTGCTATTGAAGTCACCCATAATGAGGTGTCTCGATGCTGCAAGCTTCACTTTGTGTAGCTCCAGAGTTGTGGTTGGAGGGCTGTAGCAGTTTGTGATCATTAAGTCTCCACTGGGCAGCAGTAGTTGGACTGTTATGTATTCAAGTTCATCCTCACCAGATCTGTGTGTCTCTACTGCTGGGATTGAGGTTTTAATCAGTGTGAGGATTCCTCCCTTAGTTCTTTTTGCCCTATCTTGGCGGAAGGATTGGTAGCCGCGTATAAAGAAGCGGTGGGTATCTTTTAGGTGAGTTTCTTGGATGCAGATTATATCAATGTTATTTTCCCTGAGGAATTCTTGTAACTCCGGTTTCTTGTTCCTCACTCCTTCTGCATTCCATTGAGCCACTGTAAGATAGTGGGTTGGTTGGTCAGTTGCTCTACTTTGCCTTCCCCCGACCATTTGGTTGGCAAAGGCACCGGTTGCTTGGGTGGGCCCTTTCGAGGCTAGGGGGCCCGGCTCCGCTCCTCCCCGGTTGTAGCTGATAGGAGCGACGCCATGACGTAAGTCGAGATTGTCGCATGACTCCATACCGCAAAAGCGTGTGTGTCCTAATTTTTCCCGGTGTCTGCGCCGTAGCTAACACACTCCGTCTTCGGCAGGCCGGGTTGTGTTTGTTGTTCAGGGTTGTCTCCCATAGCCTTTCCATCTCCCGGTGGTAGCTGCAAGGCAGCAGATTGGTTTGTTTACCGAGGTTTACCTTCCCCGTGGCTAGAGCTTATAGCGGCTCTTACTCGCTTGATGCACCCGTCGTAGGACATATGGGGGATTTCAGTGGGGGTATCAGTGCCACCTGTTACCCTTCCCCGTCCTGCTGGGAGGACATCGCCGTTTGGTCCGCGACTGCTTATTCGTCCAGCTATGCTGTCTTAATTCGCAGCTGACACACCATATCTGGAGGTCGTTCCACTATCTGCCACCCGTGGACGCGCCTGGTTGGGGTCGGTCGCCCCTTTGCCAGGATCTGTGGACTGATTCTACGCCTAATATCTGTTATTGTAAGTTTAACATTTAACCCATGATAAACCGTAACAGTTTAAGCACCACTTAATTAAGGCCGTAGGCAGTGTAATCTTATCACTGAACTAAATTACTAGGAGAAGTCCTCAAAAATGAAGTAAGTACCTTCCTATCAGATATATATAAAAATCTAACATGAATATATCATATAATAGTTATAAGAGTTGTTTACTCACCCCGAGAAAATGCCAAGAAATAGGCAAAGAACATTTAGTTCTGTGTTAATGTTTGCCTTATTTCCATAATGGTCTATCTCGGGCCAGGAATCCTCTACGAGTGTGTTTGACGTAGTAAAATTTCAAATCTTATAGCTTACAAAGGACGCTCCCCCCGGACACCTGCCTAGCCTGATTCTACAGATGTATCGGCGTAATGCGTAATACCGGGTAAGACACAGGTTTCAGAAGCAACAACTTTGCGAAAATTCCCCCAGAGAGACAGTCATAATATTTTGTGCTCTTTGCTCATCTAAGGGCAAACAACAAAGACTATCAGCGGGTTATCTCCCCCTGCCGGACCGTTTCTTCACAGAAACCGTCTTCGCTCGTGATCAAACACTAGAGCGACCGAAGAAATGTTTCTCTGGTCAGGCCAGGTGTGCTGACGTAACATTATCGTTCGCTGACCGCTGCATGCTCGAACATAAACAACCTCGGGTGGGGTTTGAGAAGGAGAAAACAATTGGGCCACACAGGTAGCAAAGCAAAGAGAAACAAAATGTATAGGAAAACAGAACATTAAATTGATGACTACTGATGATTATTTGATTATTGATGTAATTTATGCTGTGTATGATGATATGCATTATTTTCATGCTTTTCTTCTTTAATAAATTTTACACATTTATTAATGCGCTGTTCACGACCTTTCCATCCATATTTGTATTTTTAGCTCTTTACTAGAATCTCTATGTTTGATAAGAGAAAAGAGTGAGAGCAGGAGATGCTTAGACAGTAAAAGTGAGTTGAGGCCTGGAGAGAGAGATCATTTGAATAAATCTTCTTCCAGGTTGTCTCAAGTCCATCTCCTATTTACACCTTATCTAAAGTGTAATCTATAACTCTGTCAGTCCACTATCCCTTGTCGATTTCACTACAGTTGTCCAACTCGACAAATACTCTACACTCTAACTCAACCACGACAAATGGGAGCCCGTCCGAGATTCTAGAACCCATCTAGTACGACATTTAATATGTGCTCGATCCGAGGATGAATCTCTCACAAGATTCTATTCTGATTCTTAGAGTTTAGTGTTCGGCAGATTATAGGAATTTCTTTCCCCTAGACATATCGAACTATTTCTTTTGGAGGAAGTCGGAACAGCGTTTTTTCTCCACAGCAATCATAAATATTAAGTTACATTTATTGTTCATGCTGCACATGAGACAGCTGGTAAAGGTTGATGGTATCACTGCTGAGTTTTTGGTTGACAAATCTGACGACTATTGTTGTAAAAGTCAGAAAAAAATTTTTTAAGGGTTAATTTTTTTCAGGAGTAGCTCTTTAATCTGAGATAAGAAGCTACAGATAGTCAGTTACTAGCTTGCATTTGTACCAAGGGAGGGTGTTCATTCGGATGATAGTAACCAATCCTCTCAATAGCTAAGTACTGACAGAAGTTGGAAACGAATTTGTATTATGATTATGGGATGTTCAATGACATGTAATGAACGTCTATGGAAAAGATAAATTACTATCATTTAGTCCGTGTTTCACGCACTTTTAAAAAGGGGGCAACTTGTCACGTAGACAGTGACTTAATTTATTTTTCCATCTCGTCTCAATGTTATTACTCTTTAATGTTCTGTTTTCCTATACATTTTGTTTCTCTTTACTTTGCTACCTGTGTGGCCCAATTGTTTTCTCCTTCTCAAACCCCACCCGAGGTTGTTTATGTTCGAGCATGCAGCGGTCAGCGAACGATAATGTTACGTCAGCACACCTGGCCTGACCAGAGAAACATTTCTCCGGTCGCTCTAGTGTTTGATCACGAGCGAAGACGGTTTCTGTGAAGAAACGGTCCGGCAGGGGGAGATAACCCGCTGATAGTCTTTGTTGTTTGCCCTTAGATGAGCAAAGAGCACAAAATATTATGACTGTCTCTCTGGGGGAATTTTCGCAAAGTTGTTGCTTCTGAAACCTGTGTCTTACCCGGTATTACGCATTACGCCGATACATCTGTAGAATCAGGCTAGGCAGGTGTCCGGGGGGAGCGTCCTTTGTAAGCTATAAGATTTGAAATTTTACTACGTCAAACACACTCGTAGAGGATTCCTGGCCCGAGATAGACCATTATGGAAATAAGGCAAACATTAACACAGAACTAAATGTTCTTTGCCTATTTCTTGGCATTTTCTCGGGGTGAGTAAACAACTCTTATAACTATTATATGATATATTCATGTTAGATTTTTATATATATCTGATAGGAAGGTACTTACTTCATTTTTTGAGGACTTCTCCTAGTAATTTAGTTCAGTGATAAGATTACACTGCCTACGGCCTTACTTAAGTGGTGCTTAAACTGTTACGGTTTATCATGGGTTAAATGTTAAACTTACAATAACAGATATTAGGCGTAGAATCAGTCCACAGATGCCTATCATGGGTTAAGAATAGGCTAAATTAACTGTCATTTCTGTAAGATAATGTCAGGTGTGGATTGTTCACTTAAAAACTGAATAGTGAGATGCAGGTAATAACTCTGGATTATAGGAGATAGTCACTTATTCCTTTTTGATAGATATTTTTAGTGGCAAGGGAGAATCATTTTATGCTTACTTGTGTAGTTAGACACTAGTCCATAACTTTCACAGAAAGCAGTCACCAGGCATAGACATAATTATATCTTATGATCTAGCCATAACTGTATTATTATAGCTAGAAATTGCATTTTCTTTGTACTCATTTTGTGGGTCAATGCTAATATATTTAACTACGCAAATAAAGCTGCAGGTCCAAAGGGGACATACGATTTATTTGTGTAATGTCAAATGCTGTAATCTGTTTATGTAAATTCATTTAATGTTGTAAGATGAATAAGCATATTCAGTTAACTGTAACTACAGGTTAGGTTTCCTGTATGTTGAGATTGGGAGAAGAGGAGTAGATTGTTGCTGTCAGAACAGTTACTGACAGGTACCTGGGTGTGCAAAAGATATTAAGTCTATGCGGGCGCGTGTTGATAATTGATATTTTTAAGGAACAGGAGACATGGTTAAAGACAGCCCTAAACTATCATAGCAATAACTACAATAAATTTAATCCCATAGTGGAGCGAAACTTTCTATATAAAGTTAATGTGATTTATAAATTTTCTAATGCCTTTTTTTTTTTTTCTCCGCCACAGATTTGCTTGATGTAAAAGGGTGTCTCTTTTCGGTCTCAGTTTCAGGGGATACCGAATTGCTAGTCTAGTTTCCAGTCAGATGAAGAATGTCACCGTCTCTTCGTCTAGAGGGATTCTGAGGATATCTAGCCCCACGAGTGTCACACCCCGTTCCTGAATCAAAACCCCTTTTGTCAACGCCAAGTTAAGCTCACGCAGTGCAACGGAGCCAACGCTAAATCTGGAATCACCAAATGCAGTAGTAGTTCTCTACTCGCCTCTTGGATTACCAGCCAGAGCATTGCGGCTTCCAGAATATCAAAACCGCCCAGCATGCCTATAGCAGAATTCCATATCACCCGCCTTTTTTGTGCCTAAACGGGGCACTCAGCCAAGCCACAGTCAACCAGCCAAAACCGGATTTAAAGCCAATTCTGGCGCCGGATAAGCACGCCTTGGGATCAATTGTCCTCAAGTGACTTCGTCCCATGGTTTATTTCTGGGTCTATGTAGAACTTCGCACATATGAGCAGCCATCTATGGACAGAGTTCCAGCCCCACTCGCGCCAGTAGGGGGAGTCACCAACGATAGCGCCTATACAGTGATTTTATTCAGGTTAATTCCATCACCGATGGAGGATATATACGAAAAAACCACTTACTGGAGCTTTTCCCTTGGTCCCCGAAAGCGGACAGGCTGTCGCTAAGTTCATTCAGTTGGTCTGCAGAAGATAAACAGCGTCCCCCAGCCCACCTCGCGCCAGTAGGGGGGAGTCACCAATGATAGTACCAACAAGGACAGTTTTGTAGGCATAGTCCCTCACGAAGGATCTACAAGTAACACACTGTCTGGACTATTTCATCTGGTCCCCGAAAACGGACGGACTGCCACGCAGTTTATTCATTTTGGTAAACAGAAGGTAAATAGAGTCTTCCAGCCCACCTCGCGCCAGTAGGGAGGAATCACCAATGATAGCGCCTATACAGTGATTTTATTCAGGTTAATTCCATCACCGATGGAGGATATATACGAAAAAACCACTTACTGGAGCTATTTCATATGGTCCCAAAAACGGACGGGCTGACACTCAGTTATTTCATCTCTCTGTGTTCTACAGGTTTTATGAATGGTGATCTATGTGTGTGGTTGTTGGTGTATATGATTATTGATGACTACTGATGATTATTTGATTATTGATGTAATTTATGCTGTGTATGATGATATGCATTATTTTCATGCTTTTCTTCTTTAATAAATTTTACACATTTATTAATGCGCTGTTCACGACCTTTCCATCCATATTTGTATTTTTAGCTCTTTACTAGAATCTCTATGTTTGATAAGAGAAAAGAGTGAGAGCAGGAGATGCTTAGACAGTAAAAGTGAGTTGAGGCCTGGAGAGAGAGATCATTTGAATAAATCTTCTTCCAGGTTGTCTCAAGTCCATCTCCTATTTACACCTTATCTAAAGTGTAATCTATAACTCTGTCAGTCCACTATCCCTTGTCGATTTCACTACAGTTGTCCAACTCGACAAATACTCTACACTCTAACTCAACCACGACATCTTGCATGGCACAATTTTTCACTTTCCTGTTTAGGAGCCATCCATAAAAGACGTCCACAAAATTCTGGCATTTTTTACCCTCCCCTCCCCCATGTCCACCTCTGTCCACTTTTGATTGACCCCTACCCCCTCCCCCTTGTGGACGTCCACTCCACATGGTCTTGATTAAACACATAAGCTTACATTTTTAATCACCTACCAATACTTAAAACTTAGTTTAGTTCTATATAGTATGTCATTTGTATACAGATAACTCAATTTAATTATGTGAAACACGAGTTACTAAATATTGCACATAACATAGTAACATACAAGTCTCATCTCAGTGTTCCGTACAACTGAAAGTTTTAACTTAATATCTTACAGTAAGTAACAACAACAACAAAAACACTAAAGCTTTGTAAAAATTTAAATATGCAAAAACTATGCACATCAAAATACAGTGGGTTTCCTAAGTTCAAGACACCTCCTAAACCGGTACAATAATTATTTTCAGTATTAAAACAGTCAACCAAAAATGAAAGTTTTGACAATTAATGAGGCAAACAATTATGTGACAAAACATTATAAATAAATTAAGAAATTTGATCATGAAAGCATAATTTTATAAATTATAATCTTAAACTAATTGTTTATTAAAACTGATTATCTTACTGTTTCTGGGATGTCTTAAACTGTTGAAACAAGGTGTACTGTAGCAATATTCTGAAGGTAACTCTTAACTGCCACAATATTAATTTGAATGTTTGCTGTTCATTTAGCAGTGAATTCAGACTGCAACCAGTCGAATAGGCTGCATACAATAAGGACCCCAGTGTCAGAACTTTGTTGTTCTGGTTGCTTTGGTGCAAAGTCTGCATCACCAACATCATCGTCATCTGGATCAATTGTAACTGTCTGATGCACAGATTTGTGCACTTTGACAACTGCATGAGATGGAAAGTATTTTCCGCACGAGCTGCACACACGCTTGTGAATTTGTCCAGTCACTGAGGGGCAGTAAAAGTCAAAGGGCATGACTTTAAATCCATGATGTGGTTCAAGACCATCTAATGCAATTCTGTGAAAAAGTGACCCATATGTGTCACTGCTATCTGCACATGATGAACTGCAGATGCCTGAACTTGTTCTGTAAAATGGCATTGGCAATGGAATGAATCGTTTACAAAATACCTCACTGTAGTTTGTGCGTCTCTGTCCACAGTATGTGAGAGTATTGCACTTGACAATTTGTAGGCAGTATTGTGACTGCTGAACATGGTCGCAGCAACAATGCTGGCTTGGAACGGGAAGGTCAGCTGCATTTCTACTAATTTCAGGTTCCACATACTTGGCATGCACATTGTAGCCATCAATGACTGTTTGATTCCAAACTTCAGCAAGTGTCTCTCCAGCTTTCTTGAAATTGGCCTACACTTTTGCTATTGGAGTCAAGGCATGATCCATAGTGATCATGTGGCAAAATAAGTCCCATAGGTCATTAGATAATGGTGCCATATGCCTATCAACAGCATTGTATGCACTATGGCCTGGCACATTGCAGGCAACAAACAGTGCATCGAGATTCTTTAAACTCAGAATATAATTTATCAATGGTTGTAAAAATAAACTAAATTTATACTAAAATGTAAATTATGATTATTGTCACCACCTTAGTGGTATAAAATAATCAAGCAACATGAAGGTTGAAAGCCTGTTTTTGGTCATTTTAGCTTCTGAAACAAAATTCCATGTCTACCATGACTTAGAAAAAAATAAATAACAAAAATAAATGTACGGCAAACTGTTAGTAAAAACAAACCGTCACTTTGGAAAATGGTTATGGGAGGTTAATAAAAAAAATTTCACTGCTCTACTGTTCATAAATTCACATAGAAAAGAATCTAATTATGAAATCACAATAATTGTGATGTCGGTTCCCAGAGAGTTAATATACTAAGGGTGTTTGTTCCAGAGAACAGGAGCATAGAAGTTAAAACCTCTTCGTATTAGAGATTTTGAGATAAGAGGGTTTCTTACTCTTGATAGATTTGTATGTGAGTGAGAGTTGCTATGTGGTTTGTGAATCGGACGTCCACTTTCAACTTAAATACACCCTCCCTCCCATGTCCACAGTTGTCCACTTTTTACATACCCCTCCCTCCCCCTCTCCTGTGGACGTCTTTTATGGATAGCCCCTTAGCTCCCAATATATTGTGAGCAGTTGTGTTTTCTATTCAGCCTCTTTACAATTGTTTACTTGCTGTTTGATATCTCTCATTTCTCTTATGAGGTTCTTCACATGTATTCCTGTATGCGTCCTGAACTGTGCATAAATGGTTATCTATACTTTCCTCTTCGAGGTTCTCCATTGCTTCAAATCTATTTCTCAACTTTAGGTTGAACTGAACTCTTGTATCTTTGTTCATAAGGTTCTGGGTATTATACTTCGGGCTTGATCTTTCTGCTCTGTCTTTGTGCGCCCTCAATTTTATCCTCAGTGATGCCAGGAGAAGGTGGTGGTCTGTCGATACGTCAGCTCCTCTCTTTAACATCTTGTAGGCAGTGTCTCCATTTTCTTTCTATCGTGAAGTGGTCTATCTGCAAAATGTATAATAAACACTGTTTTTTGTGTTTGTATGTGTTATACATATAATCCTCATCACAGCCATTGCTCTTCAGCTCCAAAAGGAGAACAGGCTTTCAACAAAGCATGCCAAATCCTCCTTCCCCGTACCATTAGCGCAAGGACTTTCAATCTCTTCCTCGTCCTTTTCATTTCTCTCTCCAGTGTTTTTCGTCGTGTATTTTGTCAATGGATCCGATGAATTTTCTTCTCAAACTGCTTTTTTTAATGTTTGTCACAGTCTGCGTGTTTTAAATCAGCTGCAGTTTTCTTTGGCACAGAAGCTTATGGTTTGGTTTTAAGGACTATCTTCTTTGCACACGGACAACCCCATCAGTGCTCCGATCTCCTCCCTTAGATCACACAAGGAGGATCTCAGCCTAGTGCACGAACTCCGTAGCGCCGGAGAGGATCCCAGTGTGTGTATACAGGAATCACACATTCTATAAATATTTTTGTGGCGTGTAGTTTTTCCTAAGTTTATAACTTTTGCCAGGGCAACGACCGAGTGGCCTACTCTTTATTATTTTTTTTAAACAAAGTATCCCGTTCAATCCCTGATGGGTTATAATTAGGACATATAGTGTAATAAATTCAAGACAATAAAATCAGATCTCCGATATCAAACATAGTATTTTCTTCTGCCCTCCACTCAGTCCAAATAAAGTAAATCAAAACTAAAATTGTGTGAATCCATTTGTGTGTGACACTCCCTCTTCAAGTAACAAACAAATAATAAAAATAAAAAAAACAAACAAGAAAAGAAAAGAAAAACAAAACAAACACACACAAAAAAAAACAACGGAAAAAAATACAAAGTAAAGTCTCTCACAGCTGCCCTGCTGTTACCAAGGTGGAAGGGGGTGAAAAAGCCTGGAGGTGTCGAGACTACATCAAATCCACCAACCATCTGCCATCATTCACACGAGTGCTCCATCACACTACCTCTTATCCTCACACCATCGTTATGGTTGTACAGAATCTACATCATTGCACTCCGGGCAAACCCATAGGTGCTCAGTCTCCCTTAGCAAATGTCGAAGGGTATGAATGCTAACGGTTCCTGTTGCGCGCTGATTGTACATACGCCAGATGTATCCTCTCATACGTTCATTCCTGCCTTACTGATACTTATATATTAATTTTAATTCTTGTTATATACTGTTTTACTATATCGTGCAATTCTGTAGGTCTATCTATTCTCAACACCTGTTCCACATGTATGGATGAATTGCATGCCTGTAAATAATCTAAAATTGATGTTCTCCATACTTTCTACATTTTAGTAGGAAATTCTCTATATTATTTTTTTCTAGACACTCTGCACAGTAAGGTTCTTCTATTCTAAAATATCCCATTCCTAGTTGCAGTATAAGAAGTGTCTTATTGCTAGGAATTTTTAGGTCTCTAGATACCTGACACGTTCTCGTTGGAGTCTTGAACAATCCATATGCATGTTTGACCTTCTGGCTTCCATCCCACTCTGCTGTCGATTCGTCAGTTATTATTCTTTTAATTAAGCTTTTGATCTCTGCTTTACTCATCCCTTCATTTATTTGGTTTCTATTATTTCTCCTTTTATTAGCTTCTTTATCTCTTTTCGATTTCCAAATGCCGAGAATTTTTAACGTGCGCAACTTGCCCACGGGACCTCCTATATTTTGCCCTTATCCGAAGAGGTTAGGGATCCGATCTCACAACATAGGAGATCAGGGGGGAGTATGATATAACATTTCCAGCAGTTTGTCTTTGTGGTAGTAAACCCCTCTACACCTCACGGTAGATGGGGAATGACTAAGTAAATGTAGTAAACCCCTAAGAGAAAGTAAAATCTTGGAGGAGGTTATCAGTGATAAATCTATGATGCCAATCAATACCCTTTAGCTTCCCAAGCAGCATAAGCCTTCAATAAACACATACAAAGTCCTCCCGTCACGTGCCATCCGCTCAAGGTCTTTCCATGTTTTCCTCATCGTTTTCACTTCTGTCTCAACTCTTGTTCCACCAGGACTTGTCTGGCTCTTGTCACCAGTTCCACATTTGTGACTTTGTCAAACCATTTCAATCCTTCTATTCGTCGCAAGCAACTGTTTTTGAAAGTTTCTAACCTTCTAGTTGTTGTTTTTGTTGTTCTCCGTGTTTCAGAGCCATACAATAGGACTGTCTCGACATTCTTATTTTCGTGTTGGACTTGATTTCTCTTCATCTCCTTATTGTTTCCCAATGCTGTGAAAGCTCCTCTTGCTTTTTATATTCTTATTTTGAAATCATTGTCTGTCCCCCCCCCCCCACCCCCCCCCCCCCCCCCCCCCCTCCACCCCCCCACCCCCCCCCCCCCCCCCCTCCACCCCCCCTCCCCCCAAAAAAAATTTATCTATATTGCTGCCAAGATGTATGTGTACGATTCTACATCTTTTGGTGGTGTTTCTTCAAGTTGGACCTCGTTATCATTTCTTACATTTATTCTCATTATCTTTGTCTTTTTCCTGTGTATTTTCAGACCCACTTGTTCTGACCTCCCATCAAGTATTTTTATTGTGTCTTGCATCTGATTATGGTTATTGGACAGAAGAGCCAAGTCATCTGCAAAATCCAGATCATCAAGCTGTTTAGTCAGATTCCACTGGATTTCATTTCTGTTCATAACCCAATCTATTGCTAGGAAGAAAAGAAATGGAGACAAGAGGCATCCCTGTCACACTCCCGTTCTAATCACAAAAGGTTCTGTAAGTGTCCTTCATGAAGAACTCTGCATGTCATGTCTTCATATGTCTTTCTTATTAATTTAATGATCTTCATGGGAACTCCATAACGCCTCATCAATTTCCAGAGCGATTCTCTACCTACACTGTCAAATGCCTTTTCATAGTCAACAAATCCGATGCATAGCAGTGAATTCCATTCCAGGCTTTCTTCCACTATTATTCTCAGTGTGGCTTTCTGGTCTGTGCAGGATCTGTTTTGTCGAAAACCTGCTTGTTCATCTCTCAGTTGCTTGTCTATGGACTCTTTTAATCTGTCAAGGATGGTTCTGTTTAATACTTTTCCCGGCACTGATAGTAACATTATTCCTCTATAATTTGTGCATTCTTGTAAATTTCCCTTCTTAGGCAACTTGATCAGATAACTTTCCTTCCATTCTGCTGGCATTTCCTCTCTCTCTCTCTCTCTCTCTCTCTCTCTCTCTCTCTCTCTCTCTCTCTCTCTTTCTCTCTCTTTCTCTCTCTCTCAGACTTTGCCAAGTAGTTTGTAAAATATCTCTGTAGAGGAATCAATATCTGTTTTGATGGCCTCTGCTGGAATGCCATCTGGACCAGCTCTTTCAGAAGCTTTAAGGCTTTATTTCTTCTCTACTTGGTCGTTCACAGCTGATTTGAAGCTCCTCTTCTGCTGGCTGGCTGTCTGGGGGATTAGTTGGAGCTGGTCTATTGAGAGTTCCTCAAAATGTTCTGTCCATCTCTTGATATGTTCTTGTATATTACTAAGCAATTTTCCATTCTTGTCTTTGATTATGCCATTTGCTTGCTTATATTTGCCTGTTAGCTTCTTTGTATTGTTGTACAGGTCCCTCATATTTCCTGTGGCTGGAGCTTCCTCTGCTTCCCTTGTCAGCTCATCAATATACTTCCTCTTGCCTCTTTTGATGTTTCTTCTTACTTCTTTGTTTGCTTCTATGTACACTTCATGAGCCTTGACTTTAAGGCTTCTGGTTTTGCTTCTGTTTAAATTTGCTTCTTATTTTTCCTGTCTTCTATCTTGTTTATGGTTTCTGTTGTTATCTATGCTTTGTGCTGATGTTCTCTATTTCTCAGTACTTCTCCACATGTCTCGTGCTATATATTTTTTACTTGTTGCCAGTGGTCTTCCGTATCCGCTTCATGTTCCAGCTGTTGGAGTACTTGGTATTTGTTGGATATTGTGATTGAAAATATTTATCTTATTTCCTGATTTCTTAGATATCCCACATTATACTGTTGTCTATAGCTATGTGCTGTTGCAAATTTCTTGAGTGTTACTGTTGTTTTGGGTCATCCCTTCTATTACAGGCCACACAGGCCATCACTTCTGTTGCATGAATCTTTTGGCTGCCACTTCTGTTGGTGTATGTGTGGGGGTTGTATGACAGAGATTGTGCTACTGTCTCTCACAGCTGACAGTGTTGACGTCAGCAATGTCGGGCTTACTAGCAGTGGCCGACAATGTTTAATATGTGAGCGAATGTCATGAGTTCTTTAGGTTTGTAAACGTCTGATGTAAACCCACACAACAGAAACGTTAGGTCAGGAAACAGACCAACGGGTAAGACGAATTAGTTTTCAACTTATACACAGTTTATTTACGACAGTAACGTTGACATCATGGACAACAGATCACAGCAAATCACAAGGTATGATAGTAGGTATAATCCATAGATAAACTGAGTGCAACACCAGCAACTCATCATAAATCGACATAGCATACAATCCGTCAGAAAGTTGAGTGCATCACCAGCAACTCATCATAAATGGTAATAATATATAATCCGTCAGAAATTGGTTGCATTAACAGCAATTCATTATAAATGGTAATAGCCGGTATAATCCATGGCATTAATAATATATTGAATCTCTTCCCTTAAAAAAAAAAACACCCTGGACACACTAGCGAGACTATAAAAACCGTCTCGAAGCTCTGCCAGATACCTAATGACCGAGATTATTGTTTCTCAATACAACTCAGTACATCTTCACTCAAGCGCGAACTAACAGCTCGAGATGTGAGCTCAGCTCACCCGTATCTCTCCCCCAACTACTCAGAACATTTGAACACTTTCTTTATGTTTACTAAAAACTAACACATACTCAGTTGAGCTATGTTCAAGCACCCAAATAAAAAATCATCTCATAACGTTAAACGTGCTTACTAGCGTGTCTATAAAAAATCAGACCCGTACATAAAAATCCCAAACACTTAACTCCCACTCAAAAACATGACTTAACATTGAGTTTTATTTTGTTTTGGCTAACAGAAGATGGTGATCTGATACCACATCTGCTCCTCTATATTCTTTTACATCATGCAATGATGACCTAAACTTCTTACTTATACATATGTGATCAATCTGATTTTCAGTTCTGTGGTCTGGTGATATCCATGTTGCCTTATGTATTCTTTTATGTGGAAATATGCTACCTCCTAGAGCTAGTTTATTTGAAGCACAGAAGGTAGTTAATAGTTCCCCATTCTTGTTCATCGTACCTAATCCTTGCCTTCCCATGATTTCTTCAAAGCTAGTGTTGTCTGTTCCTATTTTTGCATTTAGGTCCCATATCAAAATTGTGATGTCCTTTCTTTTCTTTTTATCCAAAACATTTTGTAGTCTGGCGTAAAATTCTTCTGTCTCAGATTCTTCTTTATAGTTTGTTGGTGCATAACACTGAATGATGTTTTTATTTATTTTATTTTTGGCTGTTTTAATCATTGCGGTTATAATTCGGGATCCGCTTGCTTCCTATTCTATAAGTGCCCTCTGTGCTTCTCTAGACAGCATTAGAGCCACCCCTTCACTGTGGTGGGCACTCCTCCTCAAGCCCTGAGGAAACACCATTTCTCCTGTGATCAATTTCTTCCTCTCTATGCCCTTCCACCGTGTCTCGCAGAGACCTAGGATATCAGTCCTGTAAATTCACATTGCTGCTGCTACCTGTGCAGTTTCCCCTTGTTCATATAGAGTACGAACATTCCAGGTGCCAATCCTGGAAATTTTCCTAGACGGAAAAAGGTTAGACGGCAACCCAAACCCCTTTCGGCTTTCTCTGGGTTGCTTCATGCGCCTCCTTTCCAGAGGACCTTCTTCTGTCTTGCGGCCGTGTTGATTTATATTCTATATTTGACTAGTCGGAGTCCCTAAGGCAGTCTAATGTCGATTCGACATTATTCTGGCAACTCCTGCGACATGGCTGGTACCAAACTGTATCGGCTACTGCCGTTCCTTTGGATCTACTGGCTGTGTGGAGAGGGGGAACATGCTGCATGGGCAACAGCTTGATCTCCATATAACTGTGCCCAAGCTCGCGCCCTGGAGAGGACACTCCAGCTTCACCCTATAGGTGTCGGCAAAACACGGGAAGTAGCAGTTACCGGTTATAAGCATTTTGCCCAATTGGATCAATGACAAACTCTCACTGGATACAGAAATCGACAGCCGCATTGGCAAAGCTGCAGCTACCTTTGCCCGCCTCACATCGCGTGTTTGGGGAAACTCTAAACTCACAATGAAGACCAAAGCTGCGGTATATAATGCCTGCGTCACCAGCACACTCCTATATGGCAGCGAGACCTGGACGACCTATGCTAAGCAAGAAAGAAGGCTCAATACCTTCCATTTGCGGTGTCTACGCCGCATCCTCGGCATCTCGTGGAAAGATAAAGTGACAAATGTCGAGGTGTTGTCACGTGCTGGCCTTCAAAGTATGTATACGCTGCTTAGACAGCGCAGACTTCGCTGGCTTGGCCATGTTCGCCGCATGGAAGATGGTCGCATCCAAAAAGATATCTTCTACGGACAATTAGCAGATGGCAAGAGAACAGTTGGGCGACCACAGCTGAGGTTCAAAGATGTGTGCAAGAGAGATATGAGGGCACTGGACATGGATCCAGCAACATGGGAGGATGAAGCTGCCGATCGCACTAAGTGGCGATGCTATTTACGGCACCACCTCAGATTGGGCGAAGAGAGGCTCACACAAGAAGCAGAGGTGAGGAGAAAACGTCGGAAACCAGGAAAATAAGCAGCTGAGGGCTGCCACCTCAGGGGCGCATTCCCATAGTCAGTTATGACTGAAGGGGCTATTATTATTATTATTATTATTTGACTTGTCCATAGTTTGTTGAAGTTTTTTGGTAAACAGTTTCTTTTACGGGACGGGGTAACCAGCCCCATGCCCAACCCTCCTTAGTCGCTTTTTATGTTTGCCTGGTAGGGTACAGTGTTACTATTCTTTGCTCCCCTTTCGATCCCCGGTAATACATGGGTGAATCTGTGATGTAGTGAGCTGCAAAACATGTAAAGTAACCACGGTAGTGGCAAGACCTTATATGGTCATGAAGGACGGGCAGACGATTTTGAAAATGGCATATAAAGATACTTTGATACTAAATGGATAACAGTTGTTCAGATAATTTTCAGACACCCTGTATATAATAATATGTGGTTTTTCATGGGGCTGGCATCATCATCATGTAAAAAAAGAACTGCAACAGAAACCACTGTTGCAAGGGCACATTAATGGCTGAATTCAAGCTTTTTGCAACGGCGCCGTCTGCAGCGGCCGCTTCATGTTCCATTAGAAGGAGGCAAAACCTCGGGAATCTTTCAACAGAAAAAAAATTCTCCGGGGCGGTTTATTTAAGCCCCAAAAGAAGAACATATCTGAGGAAAAGCAATCTTACGGTAACTGTATAAGTAAAGTGGACGCACGGTAACCGTATATTTATTCATAATAGTTCCTTGACATGGAACGCGTTAGCAGCGGTTTGAAACGCCTAGTTGTGCCACTTTTCGGGAGAATACATCTGCCTCACGTATGTCGTCATGCTGGGCTATAAAACTGCATGCAGATATTTTTCGAGGGTTCGAACTGCCATCTTACATAGTTATACTAATACATCTTGGTAGAAAACTCCATGGACCTACCCCATTATCCAAAGCAAAGCAAACATAAATAAACATGCATGCAAGAATAGTTTCGAAATGTATGTGTTGTGTATGTTTGCTCGAAGGTGAACTGCGGAAGGAAATGGAAAGGAAGAAACTGAACACAGAAGAAGGATGCACTGATCAATATGTTCTGACATTATTTTAAAACAAATATTTCGATTACCACTATATTGTGACTCATAACCATTAAATAAAGTAAATGAGTTCATTCTATTAGGCATTGCAATAACTTTATATACAATATTATACTTGTACAGTAGAACTCCATTTATCCGAACCCCATGGGACCGAGCATCGTTCGGATAATCAAAAGTTCGGATAATTGGATTACATAATGTATCGAGTACATGTACACATATTTCTAAAAATAGTTAACCATCACAAGGAAAATACACTATAAAACATATTTACTTGTACTGTAATAATAATACCCACACTGTATTAGATCACTGTATCACCAAAATCTTTCATTACACTGCAGTGCATGTACTACTTGTACAGTATTTTTTTTTTTTTTTTTTAAATAGAAATATTTTCAAAATAACATTACAAACGATTCAAAACCAGGCACAACTTACGTATACATGTACTTGCACAGATGTAGCCCACTATTTAAAATAATGAGGAATTCTCTTGTGCACCAAACTGGATAGTCTCCTTTTGGCTGCTATGTCCCGCATTCTCTTCAACAGCAGAAGCTGTGTAGGACAGCTGTCATCTTCTTGCTCGTACCAAGCCATCGTTGTTTCTAGTGCTATAAAGGCTTCTTCAGGACTTGGTCGACGTTTTGGGTTATCTTCATAATTTACAAGTACATCATGTACTTCTGAGGAGTCTTCATCATCGGTCACTACATGTATTTGGTTTTCTTCTTGCACAAAAGACAACATTTCTTCGTCATTCAAAAACTGAAAACCAGAATCATTATCATCTTCTAGCCACAAGTGTGCATCATCTTTGTCACAGTCCGAAAATCCGGGCATTGCTTGAAACAGTTCCACAACTTCATTTATACAATCATCATTTGTGTCCACTGCAGTAGTTTCATTGCCTCCTTTTTTCCCAAGCAATCTATTCCAAGCCTTGTTGAGATTATCTTGTGACAGGGTGGTCCAAGCATCAGCTAACATATAGCAGCAGTCTTTGAGATTAAGCTTTTTGGAAAACGCCACCACACTTTCTTCATCTTCAGCCAACAATAAACGACGCAGGACTTCCTTCTTGTACATCTTTTTAAGCTTTGCTATAACACCCTGATCCATTGGTTAAATCAGTGCTGTTACATTGGGCGGCAGAAAAATTACTTTAAAATTTGCATTAACTGCATTCAATGTATCCGTCTCTGGATGAGATGGTGCATTGTACAGTAGAAGAATTACTTTTCCAGTTGTCTTTTCTTGTTCTCCCGACCTCTTCACCAATCAAGAAATATTTCACTATTCATCCAAGCACTCTTCTGTGCTTTGTAGCACAATGGGAGACATGTCACATTCTTTAAACAACGTGGTTTTTTGGGCTTTGCCGATCATTAGCACCGGTAAACGATGACTTCCACTGCAATTCGCGGCTATCAAAATTGTTACTCTCTCTCTTTGCACTTTTTAAACCAAGGAGCAGCTGCTTCGCGCTGAGATGCAAGTGATTTTTGAGGCAATGATTTCCAGTATAAGCCAGTCTCATCGGCATTATACACATCATCGAGTGAATAACCTTCTTTTTCCCAAAAAAGCCAAGAATGTTTCTTTAAAATTTTCAGCGGCAGTTGCATCGCTAGATAAAGATTCCCCTTGAATCTTCAATTCTCGTATGCCATGACGAGATTTAAAGTTTCTTAACCATCCCTTGCTAGCCTTAAAGTCAGGAGGACCGTCAAGTTGTTTATTGAACTGTAGTGCCTTTTCACACAATAGAAAGCCAGAGATAGGTTCCCCTTTGCTTCTTCTTTGCACAAACCATATATACAAAGCCTCTTCCAATTTCAAATCTTTCGCATTTCTCATGGTTTTACGTTTCTTCGACCCATTTTCACTATCCAATTTCGATGCAAAACTCATAATTTTATCCTTGTTACTTTTGATGTCAGAGACGGTAGCTTTCCCAACACTGAAAATCCGTGCAAGTGAAGACACAGTTTCACCTTTTCCTAGTCTCTTCATAATTTCTGTTTTCGTTTCAACTGACAAAACATTGCGGTTCCTTTTATATGCTTTAGGCCTACTGGAAGATGCCATATCGCACAGAGAAATACTTGTACACCAAAATTATTCTGTTGTAGTAGCAGACACAATTATTTTAAGATGAACTGTCTGTTTAGCCAGTGTTCTGCCTAGAACGCACACGTACACTGGATTGGTAAACCAGATATTAACTGACTTTATGATCTAACTGACTTCCTGTACATAAACGACCGACCATTAGCCCATCCCATCCTCTACAAATTGTTTGCACACATTTGAAGCTTGCCGCATCAAAATATTCAGAAATATAGTCTAACGTGACTGGTGGCGCCTGATTTTTTTTTTTCTGGAAAAAGTGTTCGGATAATTGGGTGTTCGGATGATTGGGGTTCGGATAAAACCCTGAAAAACTGAGCTGGGCGGCTCTTATATAATTACACTATTAAATCTTACTGTTTTATAAATCTTTTATTAGAGGAAAAGTAGATTATGAAAGTATAATATATGTCTCTGCAGCACACAGTAACAAGATTAAATTAGACATTTTTTGGCTGAGTTTTAAATATTTTATATATTATTTCCTTTCTTAAGTATCTCTGCAAGATAGTAGTCCGTGTATGGTTTCTTGATCACCCAGGGTGGAACCTCATCTCATCTCATAATCGGAACCTCTTCTACCCCGTGAAACGAGGTGTAGAGGGGGCCCAAGTGCACAAGGCCCATGGGCAGGACATGTAATCGAAGTGACTTGGCAAACAGGTGATTAGCCCATTGTGCCCGAACTTGCCCTCATGTGTACTCATGATCGCTATGAAACCTCCGAACCATCGAGACGTCATTCCAGCCAAAATGGACAGAGCCTCATATACCCGAAGGTTTCGAGGGATGTCCTTCCTCATCTGCACAAAGGCATTTATAGAGGAACTCTCAGGACCCGTAGGTCTGAGGAAAGGAGCAAATCTGAAACGTGCACAGCAGTCTTTGTTACTGGGAGGTCTCCACTCAGAGTGGTTTACCACACACAGTCAGTAAAGACAAAGGTCGCCTGCGGCGGTTTCCCGAAGTTACGGATCCAATTTGCCGACTTCCCTTACCTACATTGTTCTATCGACTAGAGGCTGTGCACCTCGGAGACCTGCTGCGGATATGGGTACGGCCTGGCACGAAATTCACACCGTCTCCGTGGGGTTTTCAAGGGCCGACGGGAGCGCACCGGGACTGGTTTTAATTCACAACTGTTATTAATTGATGTAATTAAAGTACCCAGGTGGACAATTTTCTCCATACACTTCCATCCTGTGAGAATTTCAAAGGCAGTAGGCCACAAACTGAGGAAAGAACAAGCAGGATTTAGAAGGAACAAAAGATGTGTAGATCATATATTCACTCTCAGGAACATTATAGAGCAGTGCTCAGAATGGCAAAGACAGCTTTACATTAATTTCGTTGATTTTGAAAAGGCTTTTGACAGCATACATAGGGACAGTTTATGGAAAATACTGAGGGCTTATGGAATTCCAAGCTGCATAGTGTCAATCATAAAAAGCCTTTATGCCAACTTTACGTGTAGTGTTGGGCAGAGCAGCCTAACCTTTGAGGTGAAGACAGGAGTACGACGGGGATGCCCCTTATCAACCACTCTATTTTCAACAGTCATAGACTGGGTGATGCGCCAGACAACAGAGGGCAGTCCAAGAGGAATAAGATGGACAACATTTTCTACATTGGAAGATCTGGAATATGCAGATGACATTGCACTGCTAGCACATTCACATCAACACATCCAGGAAAAAACGGATAAACTTAATAAGTTTAGCCAGCAGGTAGGCTTAAACATCAATTTAAAGAACCCTGAGCCCATATCAGTAAGGAATCAGCAACTGGTACAGACAGATATGTTGCACCCCCCGTTAACGTCTATATATATATATATATATATATATATATATATATATATATATATATATATATATATATATATATATATATATCCTCTGAAGATCAAATTATACAAATCACTTGTATTATCTATTCTCGTGTATGGGTGTGAGGGCTGGACACTCACTGCAGATACGGAGCGAAGGATTCAGGCTTTCGAGCATAAATGTTATAGAAGAATTTTGCGCATTTGCTATAAAGAGCACAAAACAAATGTCTATGTTAGAGAGAAGATAAACACCTATGCAGGCCACCAAGAACCACTTTTGTCAATGGTGAAACGTCGAAAGCTTGCCTGGTTTGGGCATGTAACTCGTCATGACTCCCTTTCGAAAACGATCCTCCAGGGAACAGTCGAAGGTAAACGGAGAAGAGGAAGGCAAAGAAAATCCTGGGCTGATAACATCAAAGAATGGGCAGGACACGGTTTCTCCACACTTGTACGCATTGCTGAGAATAGAGAGCAGTGGAGGACCCTGTCTGCTGATGCTTCCACCATGGCACCCCTACGACCCATGACGGGTTATGGGTTGAGATGAGATGATGATATATATATATATATCCTATACTATCCTATACTTGTTAAGACGTGGGTGACTTCTTAATTGCGCCACACAGGCATATCGTAACTAGGTCGATGTTCTGTAGTACGACCACGCTCACACAGGGCTATTTATAAGTACGTGTAACTACTCTGTCACTGCGTCTGGAATGTAAGCAGAGGGTGTATGTTGATACAATCATACACCACAATAACGCACGTGAAAGTCATGGAAGGAGTGAAGCTGCTGGTGACGTTTTAATAACAGTTTATTCACGCCACAACACAATTCAAATGACACCAAGAAATACAGGTTACAGAACACATCTCAAAATATCCAAGAGACTGCCCACTCAGCAGTTTAGCCTAATATGGCCGAACAATGTCTCCACCTCTCATAATATCCAAAGAGAACTGCCCACACACAGTTTACAAATAACTCATACTGTCATCACGTGAAATATTGGCCATAGTACTCAAAATACTGCCTACCCTGCAGTTTACAAATAACTCATAATGTCATCACGTGAAATATTGGCCTTAGTACTCAAAATACTGCCTACAATGCAGTTTACAAATAACTCATAACGTCATCACGTGGAATATTGGCCTTAGTACTCAAAATACTGCCTACACTGCAGTTTACAAATAACTCATAACGTCATCACGTGAAATATTGGCCTTAGTACTCAAAATACTGCCTACACTGCAGTTTACAAATAACTCATAATGTCATCACGTGAAATATTGGCCTTAGTACTCAAAATACTTCAATATCCATAAACTCTACCTCCGCGGGAAATAATGGCCTGTACATATCAAGGCCTCTAACATCTTCACATCAAATATCCACTTATCCAAAAACACAGCGAAAACCATCGCTAGCCATTTTCATCGTGCTCTGCGCAGACACACACTTACAGGGCTGACTCCCTCAGTCAACGCCCAGGACAGACTACTCTTACAGCACACTCCCAGGGCACAAACTGTGAACTCCTGTCACGAGACTCGGCAGTTTAGCACACCGCTCTCAATACATGCGGCTTAGCCGCGAGCTAATCACAGCTCAACACAACTCACGGATAAATTCCTCACAGGCGGGGCTCAACGCCGTGAGTAGCGGTCATACGCTCTGTTCTTGATATAAATATTCTATCCAGCATCCTAGTTAAACAAGCGTAACTCAAAATCTAACTTGTCTAAAAAGCATTCCCAGGATTATTCCCCTTTTTACCTTAACAGCTTACCACACCCCCAGGGAAAAAAATAATTCTATCATTTTTTTTGAAAATAAACTCCCAAAAAATTTAGAAAATAAAGAAGCTCTAACATATACCTACACAAAATTTAGCTTATGACAAGCCAAAATAGTACATAGTACACTAAATGTCCAATTACATAATCTAAAGTCACATAATAATTTAACAATACAAAGAATGAAAGTATAAATAACGTAACAAGAAAAAGTATACAAGAAGCATGAAGTGAACGTAAATGAAGCACGGAAGTATAAACGAAATATGAAACCATAGCGCAAAGACAACAGAAAAGATGTAAAGGAGTGACGAATAGTCAACAAAGGCAGATGGAAAGAAAAGATGTAAATGTAGAGAAAGTTGGTAACAATCTCTTACAATAACTATCTAAACGACGTATTGTCTAAAAAAAAATACAATCATAATCGAAAAGTACAACAGAAAATGACAAAGTATCTCTATATACTAACATAAAAAGCATAAAAAGTAATCTAACCAAATTATAAAACTTATACATAACTGAAAATAAATTATACTAAATATCAAAGCTATCAAAAATTTCGCGCTGACGCAAAGTCACGCGCTAAATACAGAAAAAATACATCAAAACATCAAAAAACAATTTCAAAGAACTAATGTCACTTCACATTACTAACTATAATATAAAGTGTAGCGCTGGCGCAAAAAAAATTTTTTTTCTTTCTCTATTTGGAATTTATCGTTGTGAAACATTTTGGTATTTTATTTTTCTTGGAAAATGTATTATTTTTTTCTGTTTGACATTGTGATATGTTTTTTATTAAGTTAATAACGAACACTCAGGACTATCTAAAAATTACTATTAAATCAACACAGTAAATGAGTTTGTGCATAGGGCTGGCAAACTCATCATGTACAAAAACTAACCTAACAATCACAATTACAAAAATTCAAAGTACAATGTAGGAGTATAAAGATAAATGAATATGATTCAAGTCAGCATAGGTTTGTGACTAGCGTGTATAAATATAACCTGCTTACTGCATTCATCAAAAATTACAGATAAGTCATTATCAACTAACATGCTACACATCATCAAAACACATTCATATGAATAGCAATTTAAAAAAATTATGGCAATCAAATGATGCATAGAAATTATCATCATAATTTTACAAAGAAATTACATAATATTCTATTACAACAGCATATAATGTACTATTTTATAGCATACAAACATATTTATTGTCTTTAAAATAAAATAAATAAAAATCAGACGCAATATCTCCCGCTTTCTTGTAAACTTGCTTGACCCTCAACGAGTAACATATCAGATGCTAGTTGGACGCTGTCTGGTTTCGCCTGAACAAACACTCGAGCGCAAAGTTGACCTACATATTTGACCGCTTACTGTAAACAGGAGCGCTGACCCTTATCGCGAAGTCGTTTCTGTCAAAAAATACAAATGAAAATTTCCATTTTACTCAATGGTGAAATTTCATTAGGAAAAAACGTAGAAGTCAAATTGACAATTACCTAGCACTGTGGCTTGTGTAAAGTACTGGTCTCTTCACAATGCCATCAGCTCTTCCTCTGTCACATGTAGATACCACAGCAACATGACCGCACTTGAATGTCGTGACTGCCGTAGGCTGAAACAAAGTCCTACATTCACTAGAACGAGACACTTTCTCGCAATCAAAAACATTATCAGCAATAGTATTTGAAACCCCTCTGTTATTGTTACCTCGTCTACCTTGATTATAAATGACTCTGGGCTCATGTTGAGCAAACTTAGCATAGTTGCGCTTATTATCTGTCCTATGATCCAAATATTTACCATTATAGTTGCCTTGTTTACCAACAATGACCTTAGTCATTTGTTGAGGAACGTTACTCTGGTGATGTAAAGCAACATTTGAAGAGCTATTATCTCTATCATAACCTCCAACATTCTTACAATCAAAACCTTGATATTTGTCAAACTGTTTACAGTTTCTTGGAGAAGGAAAATTATCATCCATTGATCTCTCTTGGTACTGTTTAATCTTGGGATTATATCTCTTATTATAACTGTTCTTCTTTCCACCTATGGGAATATGTTTACCAATTCTGTCAAACTGACTGTGCTGAGTTTGACAAGTAACCGGACTGCTAGAATGTTTATTATCTCGCCCATAGTGGGTTTCATTCTTGGAAAAAGTAGTACTATGCTTATTCCCTGTTACAAATTTATCATAATTTGCCATAGTACACACCTGATTGATCTTAGGAGTTTTGACCTGCAATTTCTCACATTTCTTTTCGTGATTAGAATCTTTATTGGTCTGACGCCAAGAATTATTAATAGCATCACTATTAACATCAGAACTTGGAAAGTTATATTTCCCACGAAAAGATCTATATTTATTATCTATGACCTCTCTATGAGCAAAAAGTGTATGGGGCTGACTTTTTGCAGTAGTGGCTTGTTGATACTTGTTGATAAACAAATTTCTGTCTACCGCTGTCAACCTTGACAGTAGACCACATCTTGTTATTCAAGACGATGTCAAGCAGGCCATCTACTCGTTTTCTGGCTTCTGAAATTTCAATATTTTTATGAGAAATCTCCTCACTAAGTTTCTTATTTAAATTCTCAATCTTAGCCACCCTTTCTTTCTCAGCTGTTAGATCTACTACTAATGTCTCTTTTCCATTCTGTTCTTTATTTACCTTTATTAACTTTGTTACAATCTCACCATTATTATTATTCGCTAGCTCATCAACTTCCCCTGGAAATACAGTATTCTTCTCTTCAAGTTTATCGAAACATACATCATGTATCATTTCTATGTATAATCTTTCTCGCTCATTGGTTTCCGCTTTTAATTTTTCATACAACTCTTTCCTTCGTTGGATCTCTTGTGTAAGGTTTTTCACCTCAACATGCTTAACTTTCATCTGGGCTTCCAACTCTTTGACTTTCAATAGTGATGAATCCAAACTTGCTTGTACACTAGCAAGCTCCAGGTTTGATCTATTTAAATATTGTAAGTTTAGCTAATTTTTCCTGAAGTTTACTCTCTTCAGCTTTACCCTTTAAGCAATTTTTTCTTTCCTGTCTGTTGACTCTTACTTCCTCATCTTCTAACCTCTTTTCCTGATTGTCAGAGATGCCGTAGTGAAGTATATTGTGCATACTCTTTAATATATAATCATGCTTAACTTCCGTATACTTATACACAAACAACCGAAGGAAATGTAGCAACTCCGCCAAATCTTTAGCCATTATTAAATGAGGATGAGACTGAAATTTCACCTCAGCAAAATATTTTAGGTCTCTTGAAGCAATGACCAGAAATTTGTTCATTACATGTGCTTCAAGCTCTGGGCTTTCTTATCCCTGAAAATCTCTTCCTTCTTCAAACAAATAAGCTAATACAGGCCTCATATCATCAGGATCCATTTCGTGACTTACTTATTGAGATCACTGTATATGTATTAATCAACTTTCTACTCTTCACAGTTAAATAACTATACAACAAATTGTAAATATTCCTAATTACTGTCACATCAATTTCTATTCAAAGAACCTTTATATGGTCATATCCATATCAGAGAAGTGAACATATGTCATATGGCCATCAATTACTTATACATCACATTCTAATAATATGTCACTATAGACATAAACAACAACAACAGAATAAGCAATGCCTAGAACTGGAAGGCCCGACGACATACATGAAGTTACCCAATTTTCACAACAAAAAACCACTTATCTGTCAATAATTCCGTTCCCTTCCGCAAACACACTGGATATCACAAGGTTCTGATAAAACACTCCACCGCAGAAAGGTACTGGAACCAGACTTTCTTCCCTTCAGGTCCTTGCTTCAGTGCTCGAACACTGCACAGGAGCACATGATGACAGCAACAGGAACACAGCAATGCTGCAACACTTGACTTGTATTGTACGTGTATAAGGGCTGGAACTACTGCACATCTGTTCGTACTTGAAGTGAATAACTAGAACAGGTAATTTTGCCACTCTTATCCTGTGGCACACGCGTAGAAGGATTGGAAATACCGCCACCATACATTTAAACTTGTATTCAATAACATGACCAGTTACTAGAACCCGTTGTCAACTCTGATAACGACCACTGTAACAGCAGTGGTGTGTAGAATTCATGTGTAGAATATATTGAAAATGTTTTGTCCAAAACGTCACACAGTTCATCAACGCGAATATCGTAGGTGTCAGATCCCGTTAAATCTGTAAACCACCACTGTTGCACCCCCCGTTAACGTCTATATATATATATCCTATACTATCCTATACTTGTTAAGACGTGGGTGACTTCTTAATTGCGCCACACAGGCATATCGTAACTAGGTCGAGGTTCTGTAGTACGACCACGCCCACACAGGGCTATTTATAAGTACGTGTAACTACTCTGTCACTGCGTCTGGAATGTTAGCAGAGGGTGTGTGTTGATACAATCATACACCACAATAACGCACGTGAAAGTCATGGAAGGAGTGAAGCTGCTGGTGACGTTTTAATAACAGTTTATTCACGCCACAACACAATTCAAATGACACCAAGAAATACAGGTTACAGAACACATCTCAAAATATCCAAGAGACTGCCCACTCAGCAGTTTAGCCTAATATGGCCGAACAATGTCTCCACCTCTCATAACGGCCATAGTACTCAAAATACTGCCTACACTGCAGTTTACAAATAACTCATAACGTCATCACGTGGACTATTGGCCACAGTACTCAAAATACTGCCTACACTGCAGTTTACAAATAACTCATAATGTCATCACGTGAAATATTGGCCTTAGTACTCAAAATACTTCAATATCCATAAACTTTACCTCCGCGGGAAATAATGGCCTGTACATATCAAGGCCTCTAACATCTTCACATCAAATATCCACTTATCCAAAAACACAGCGAAAACCATCGCTAGCCATTTTCATCGTGCTCTGCGCAGACACACACTTACAGGGCTGATTCCCTCAGTCAACACCCAGGACAGACTACTCTTACAGCACACTCCCAGGGCACAAACTGTGAACTCCTGTCACGAGACTCGGCAGTTTAGCACACCGCTCTCAATACATGCGGCTTAGCCGCGAGCTAATCACAGCTCAACACAACTCACGGATAAATTCCTCACAGGCGGGGCTCAACGTCGTGAGTAGTGGTCATATGCTCTGTTCTTGATATAAATATTCTATCCAGCATCCTAGTTAAACAAGCGTAACTCAAAATCTAACTTGTCTAAAAAGCATTCCCAGGATTATTTCCCTTTTTACCTTAACAAGATACCTTCACATACAAGAATCTGTCTTACACTCGTAGCAAGCAAGAGGACATGCACACCATCATAGCTGGCAGACGCTGGAGCTGGGTTGGCCATGTCCTCAGAAGAGACCTCGATGCCATCACAAGAAAAGCTATGGCTTTGGAAAACCTCTGAAAGAAACGAAAGATAGGAGGTAACGACCATAGGTCTTAATACAAATCAACCTGGCGGGAGGACTCGCTGGAGGTTGGATGCTTTTTTCGAAGATCATGAACGGTTTTTGACGTTGGGGCACTGCTACGAAGGATGGCCACAAACCGTTTGCAATTTGTGGGGAATCCAATTTGTTGTTGCCCTTACAAGGGACGCCACCAGGCGTGTGTCGTTTTTTGCACTTTGGAGAGGGTATTTAGTTATTATTTATAATTTTCATACTTTGAATGTGGAATCTTTTGTATATTCATGTGTATGGGTGTGCAAGAGGATGCATTTGTATAGGGTTCTAATCTCGTAGGTTTTAGGTATGTGGTGTATTGCTGGGTTTTTGTTGGCAGCATTTGCTTAATGGGTCATTTTTTATATGTTAGCTGTGAGTAGATTCGCTGAATGTTAACTAAAATGTAGTGGGGGAGTATTATGCAGATATTTAGTATTATTCCTTATTGTACGTTACTGCATTCCGCACGAGCAAGTAATTACTTGGGGGAGGGATGAGTTTTTGGCCTGCATAGATGCTTGGAACTATGATTAATTGGGCGTTCACGTCATTTGTACATAGGAAGCTCATAGGCTTTTCCGGAATTGCATGTTGTGCGTGGTGAAATAGATCTGGCAGGTGAATTTAAAGGGTCTTGGATGAGTGGTGTTCACTGAAGAGTATCTCACCCGTAGGGTGAGGTATGCTCCATAATTTCCTCTGCTTATACGGACTAATAACATAAGATTGTAAACAATTGAGCATTGTCTTAGTGCATATGTCACCCCAGGTCCATATTACCTGTAGAACATATTCACTTAATGAAACCAGTTACAGTCAGCATAGTTACTGATAGGATCGTACCCGCCCTAGTTATAACTATGTGGTTTATTTCGGAACGATTGCATATTGGGATGGGATGACAGTTGGTAACTTTGACTATTGGGATAAAAAGGGAATGTTACTAGCTGTTTAGATGTTATCTGTGAGCCAATGGGGGGGGATAATTTTAAGTATGGGTCTAACATGTGCGGTTTGTTAGACAACCTGGCGTTAGGGGACATAATAAATTTTTGTAAAGGTCCACATTCCACCATTGGCGTGTATGAGGCAATGGTGGCTATCTCAGCTGTGGACAATAACTCCCCATTTTTATGCCCAGTGAATACACGACAAATGCTTACATCGCGTCTTAGTGGTATTTGTATAAGGGGTAATAGTAGATCATAATGATATATATTTGTCGTAGATTTCCACCAGTTCTCCCATTATAGCAATATCATGTGCAAAAACTATGTGGACAGCGTTTATAGGGGCATGATTATGGATGGATGTTCACTAGTGTCCCAAATAAATAGTGATTTGTGGATTCAAAAATCGAGGGGGCAATTGGAGGGGAGGGGGGAATGATGATCTTCTTGGTCCTTGGGGTAGTTGGGGGGTTATGCGTGGTTGGGGGGGGGGTTTCTTTGGGCTATCAGGATCCTGTTTACTGACCAGTGTTGGGGGAGGGTTTGGTCTATTTGTAAGACACAAGATGGGTGGTGCGAAATCAAGGTCTATGTTGGGCTTATTCTATGTGGCAGGGGTGTAGGTAAGGGTGTTGGCGATGATTCGAAAGACGAGCATCGTGGGTGGAGGGTCATCATAAGTACTTGGATTCCTATCTATAAAAACTACCCCTTGACACGCACCAGTTCTGGTGTGTCTGTTGATAAAAAACCTCGAATGTCTTTGGTTGGGGTTCATGATGGAATGGTGGGGTGTAGGTCCCCATCAAGTGCATAGAAAACTTGGGGAGGATTATGAAGAGAGAGGCGGGAAGAAGTAAATTAAAAGGTCGTGTCACCTCCGTTAGTGACAACCGAAAAATCACAGGGGGGTGGGTGGGGGTCGTAAGTACGTGGGGGTTGTTTGGGCGGAACGGGCACTGGAAAGTGAACGTTTATATGGCGAGGAAAGGAAATCAGATGGGGATGATGGGTTGTTACTTGCTTGAAGGTGAATGGACAAAACTTCATGGGGTAGGGTTTTGACATCAGTTTATTGTGGCATTGGGGATAAAGTGATTTTTTAATGATTCAGTTTTAGGGGTTGTCGTTATCATGGAATGTGGGCGGTATGGTGGGATGGATGTATGCATTTTTGGCAACAACTCTGGGGGAATAAGTTTAACATATGAGTGACTGGATTATTGGGCCCACACAGTTTTCCCATAGTTAGGTTGTTGCAGGCTTTTTTATGTTTTATGTTCCCCAAAATTATTATAAAGATAGACTATCTTATAAAAAAGCGTTGACATAAAGTTATCCATGTTGTGGGAAATGGTCTATCGGGCATTTGTACCCTGCACATTTCGGGGGTTGATCATACACATTGCGTAAAGCCTCAAAATGTAGTTTTCTTTTCGTACTTTGCTTGAAACTGTGTATTGCTGTTGTGTGTTGGTCATGCTTTATCAGTGTGTGGATAGCGCCGATTTTCATATTGTAGGCGAACTCCCGTAGTCTGGAATAGGATTATTTTTGACTAAGGTCACAAATTTCACTATGGTTTGGTGCTATAATTGTAAGTGTTAGGTGGGTAATGGGGTGGAACAACAGAAGAGGAGTGGGGGACGGTTTCATTGGTGAGGTTGGTGAGTGTAGGGGAACCAGGGGGGGTGTGGTCATATGGTGCCAACGGGTGGATACGTTTGGGAGCGGGAGGGATGTGGTGTCTCATGGCGTGGAGTGGGGTATTGGTGTGGGGGTTCTGTTTGTGTGTGGACTTTAGCTCTATATAGTTTACTGCCAACGGACCCTCCGTCAGATGCTACTAGGTCTGAATCATGTGAAATTTTGTCGTAATGTGAGAGCATGAATCACTTCAAAAATGAAATACACATGAGCGCTTAGCAAACCGCATCACCTTCGCTTGTCTCAACAAGCTGTCTGTTTGAGAAAGCACGAACTTCTCCCGCGATGTTAAACGTTGCAACATATCTTTGTGATTGAGAAAATTGAAACAACCTGACCGAGCTCACAAAGAAAGTTGGTGAAATTAAAAGTAGGGCCGCTCAATTGTGGCAGGATGCCAGAATTTAGACACAAACATAGTATATTGATTCCACTGGTGGACATAATAAGCCAGCCACATGATAATACGTACTTACTTCACTTAATCTTCTGTCGTTTCCTCTTCTTACCGTGAGGTCAAAGCTGGTGTAGAAGGTTTGGACTAGAGAGAGCGCCCAGACCATTCCTATAAGCTGGTCTTCTTACTGCTGGTTAGCATTCTAGTCTCGGTTCCTTCAACGATTGTCTATTGTTTGTCCACTTCCTAAGTGGACTCTGGGTTCCCGTGCCCTGGTGGTACTGGATCCACGGCTTATTTTGTTTCCTGGCTTTTCAGTGGTAGCCCCCCCCCAACAACAAAAACATGACATCTTCTACCATTCTGCAGGAATATGGCCAAACCAATCTTTAGTTGGGATCATGTTCTATATTGGTAAGTCCTGCCAAGAGGATTGCGGCGATTTTTAGACGCTTGAACGGAATCGTCTGGTTCTGCGGACCCAATGTCTCTCTAGTGCTTACTTCATATCCACTATCACCCAACCACTTTTTTTTCCTCCCAGATTACCTCATTATTCCTGAAGGATCTTTGGATTCTGATTTTGTGGGTTGTAGTCATTGCACCCACGACTACTCCGACAATCGCATTCCATGTTTCCAAAGTACTGGGACATAGGTGGAGCGGTAATTGACAGCCATCATCTTCGTTTATTTCTTACAAACCATCTTTGTTTTCTTGCTGAGGAATCCCACGATTTATGGCCATCTGAAAAAAAGTCATCCTCCCAGCGCTGCTTTTTTCGAGTGGGCCAACTAAATCTTCTTTGAAATGCCTCACCATTTATTCGGTCTATAATAGCTTCCGTGAATTATATTTAAAGTGGTCCCGACCTGCTCCAGGAACCTGTTCTTCATTCCACCACTTGCACAATCTGATGTGAACTTTTCACTTTCTTTCCCCTCGTGATTATCAACCATGGATTTTTTTGTTTTTTAGAGCAAAGCTGCCTTTATGACCAATCCCCCCTCTCTTCTATCAGAACCCAGACTCTTCCTTCACCAGACATTGCAAGGAAGGTTGGAACTTGGAGATGTGCCCTCCTTGATTAGCAATCCCATAGGCAACATCATCATCAAATTTCCAAGCTTCCGAAATAATAGCACAGCATCAGTTTCACATGTCTAGGAATCTTCATCTTCACAGACTACCCACATGGAAAACTCATCTTTCCTTTGTTCTATCTTCCCACATCTTACCACATGCCCCCTGATGGACATCGTCCATAAAGCGAGTATTAGTGAAGAGGGTAACAGGTGAATAGGATATATCACCTTGATCGTTTCTCCCCTACACTACAATGGGTGACTCTTCATGATAAACCTCAATGAAATCCTGATTATGTGTTTGCATGTCTTCGTCCTTATCAAACATATAAATTTCTGCCAAATGACTCTATCACTGTAGAAGCCTCATGTATTAGCAATGACTCCCTCAGAGGTTGCTGGTATCAATTTCACCTTTCCCTTGCCAAAACAGTCCCAAAGGATTTTGCTCCAGGGGACCCTGTTCAAAACGCGCCTTTTCCAGATCTATGAAAACCAAACAAACGATGGATCTCTCACCCTCTTATACTCAAGGGCCGCCCATTTTCCACTCACAGCTGTACTGAGTGCGTATGCAAGACTAGATTAGGGTCCTTGAGTACTTCGGTTTGCTCGGATCCGCCACTGGTGAAACCTCAACTCATCTCAATTGTGGACCTCAGATTGCGCAGTCGGCAGCGTCTCCCCCTCCCCCGCCTCTCCTCCGGATTCCCCTAGAGTAGGATTTTTTACCCATGGACTCCCCTGAGATGGCGATAAGCACTCTCATTAGGTTATCCACACTCGTCCGCCATTGTACCACCACACCACATCTTTCTCCTCCGTACAACAATGTCGGTTGTCATAGAATGGGCAATCTCCCACCAATCCATCTTGGGTACCCATACGCGTATCCCCTCATGTTGCACCACAGTCGAATGCTGTCAGCGATCCTTGTAAAGTTCAAGTTGAACTAGGCTCGGCAATGCATGCTCATCCTCAATGTACTTAAACATTCTTCTGGTGGTTACTTACCCATCCATGTCCCTGCACTGCTCCGTTGCCCCCATCTTGATTCTTCTCCTAGTGCCTTGAGAGGCCACCTCAGTTCACTTCCTCATTATGAGTCATGTCATTCACATCACGTGGTTTCCTCTTTCTGTGGTATCTCACCATAATTGGTTATATACCATCTGTCTAGACATTATCATTTTCTGATGCTCTCCACATCATGCTACACATCCGAGGAGTTCTGAGAAATATTCGTTTCCATCTTTCACCATTACTTCTGTCCTTACGAAGCTGGGCTCAGAGTAAGCACATCTTTCGCCCTTGCTTGTCCTTATAAATTTGAGGAGGGCATCTGGTTTTTCTTTCTTGTCCTCATGTTTCTTTAGGGGTCTTATAGAAGACAATTTTTTCTTGGTGTTTTCTCTTGTGCATCTTTTTCTAGGACTTTTCTCCAAACAAATTCTTCTCCACAGGACTCTCTGTTTTGCTGCTAGCACGCCCCTATAATGGAACTTTCGTTCTTTTGCTTCTGTTCTCTATGAGTGTCATCAACTAAGGCATACTTGATCTCTTCTATCTTTTTTCCTAAATTTGCTACATGTCTCTTCAGTTTTCTAGCTCCTATAGAGACATACTGTTTCCATGCCATTTTTTCAACTTATCTCTCTTATTTCTCTCTTGATCTTTCCTCTGTCATACACCACAGGTGTACTCTTTCCTCTGGTTCCGTCACCATAAGTCGGTGGACTTCAAGCGCTTGCTTCTGCAGCAAGAAGCTGTCTTCTCATGATACTATCCTGAATTTATTACCAGAGGGTTTTCACCAAGTCATCACCCCGTCGCTTCTTCTGTGTTCTCTCACTGCTAGTATACGCAATAAGCCCCCTGATATCTGGTCTATAATTTCTGGCTCTCTCAGCTTTGTAGGGCTAAGCGGTACCTTAATGCTCTTTTCCCTCCTGCTCGTTTACTTGGTATTTCTTGCGTGATGTTGGGCAGTTCATAGGCTGAGCAACTCTTTTGTTGTTCAGATTCTGTATTGTTTATGCAAGGTAGTCGATCAGACTCTCCTAATCTTCTGGCCATAAATCACGCTTACCAAGATCTCTTGCATTACTCGGACATTATACTGAATGAGCTACCTCAGAACCAAATCTGCCCATTGTAGATTACAGACTGAACCTTTCTCAATTCATTAGGTTGGTTCACTTCTACACTGTATCAGCTATCGTATGCGCTCATATGGGGGAAATCGCTTTGTGTTTGTAATGATCAGATTCTGACTCATCTGCAAGAATCTATAGGTAGTACGCTTTCCATTGTCATGGAGAGAATAACTTCTCCATATCTCTCCTCAGATAGAAACTCCACATCCAATCTAGCATGAGCGTCATTCACTCATCTCTAGGCAGTTCAAAAATCTCTGTGCATAAATACTTCATCTAGGCAGTCATCCACTGTCCTTTGAAGCACAGCTATCGAAGAGATTCCTCCATTGACCAATCTGCTCTCTCATCCTTAATACCGGGCCCATACACTATGACCAGGTCTCGGACTTTTGGGGGGGGTTTCATACATCATTTTCGTTTTACAACACAAACTCTAGTAATGACTCGCTACCGAGATATAAGTTTCCTAATCCTCACTTGATAACTATCTTTTGATTTTGGGCCATAACAATGCAAACCACTCGCCCCCTTTAGCTCACTTTCAGAATAATGCGGTACAACACACCACTGATAGAGCAACGCTGTTGCTCCAATACGACGTTCCATGGACTCTCTTGTCACTTTTTTCTTCGTTTCCGTTCATAGCCACAGGCTTTCTAGTTTTGCCTTTCACCTCAATCTTCCAACACAGCTCCTCTCTCCCTTCCCCATCTTATACTTCTTGTGTTCAAAGTTATAAGTCGTAGTTCCTGTAGTCTCGTTCGCAGTTCGTCGTACCTTATAGAAATCAGTCCAGGAATATATTTCTTCGTTGAGTATCTGCATGTAATCATCTATATTTAAATGCAAAATAACAAGGTGATTGACGCATGCTATAGAGCCCTTTGCATGGTCGGAGGGGCTGTCTCTTACGGGCCATCACCTTGCAGTGCTCGACCGCTCATCCATCTTAATTCGGTATTGACCACTACGCTCATCTGGCGTGTTTATCAAACATTTGTAATTACCCAAACCCCGCAAACATTTTATAAACCCCCATAGATAAAAAATTTCATAACAAAATACAATCCCAAACATCACCCTCATCACCCTGCACTATATAACCCACTTAGGTTGTACACTACACGATCCACCACTTGATCACACCGAATTCAACATCTAGAGGGAGGTTGCCAAGGAGGCATGTCTGGTTAAGGGACCCAACTTACTGGACAATAGTTGGTCACACCCATCATCTGGTGGGGATTACAGACATATACCGACACCCTCCTCCGATTAAGGATAATCTCTCCCTCAACTATACCACAAATCCTAGTATACACAGTACAACATTGTTATTAAAACAACACACTACACCCCACTCCGGGCTCCATGTGGATTTGCACTCAGTCTGTGGGATCTAAAGTCCATAGGAACGTACCACACCACCGACATTGTGACATGTCTACTATTCTGTGATTCTCCCTTTAACACGGTAGCAGTAGTCTTGATTACAGAGAAAGGAACTGAGAGACAAGTACAGTGCAGTCCACTTAAGCAGAACTCACTTAACTTGATTTATGTTGATGTCTGTTAAATGGAATTTTATGATACGTCGAGCTAATTTGTCTTTCCTAACTAAAATTTGGTCTCATTAAAGCAGAAGTTCTGTTTTTACCTCTCTTTACCTCTCTTAGAAGACCAAGTTATAAATATGTGTAACCATTATTTTTTAATGAAAGCGATCAATAGTTAATACTTACTTAGTTACTTAGTCGTTCCCCTTCTACAGTGAGGTGTAGAGGTTTGGAAGAGAGAGTGCCAGACTATCCTATCGGCTGTCTTCCTCCTGGCCTGGTTCCATTCTAGTCCTCGGTTTTTCAAAGATTGTCTAATGTTGTCCTCCCAGCGGACTCTGGGGGTCTGGATCCCTGGCTCTTTGTTTCCCATGCTTGTCATGGTAGCTGATCTTCTCCCATTCTGCAGACATGGCCAAACCATCTTAGTTGGGACTGTTCTACTTGGGTCTGCAGGGAGTGGGATTTTAGGCCTTGGCATATCGTCTGGTTGAAGACCATGTCTCTTCTTGTTACTTCATCGATAGTTAATAATTAGGCCTATTTGATGCCGGATGGCAGCCATTAGATGTTTGTGTGAAAAATCAGACTCAGGAAAGAAATGTTACCACCAAAAACTTTATCAATATCAGAGACAGACTGCTAACTTTATGAAAGAAATAGATATGGGTTTTATGAGGCAAACAAAGTAGAAGACATCATGATGAGTGGCTATTTTCATAGGTTTCTGACATCACCCAGGTTATGGACAGAAACTTGTATTAATGATCTGATTGAATCCACAGCATTACTTGCACTGGCTGTAAATATAAAGTCGTTGTAGAAATCGCCAAGTTAATATAAAAGAGTGTAAAGTTAGTCTAATGGCAGATACTGCCGTAAAGCGGTGGTGGGTTGAAGTTTTAGAAATTTCACATACACTAGTCAGACTGAATGTTAAGTGTCCATTTTGTGATTCAGATTTTGTTTTTTATTTTGTCTTCTTTTTCCTGGTTTCTTATGGAGCATAGAGCCACCACTGGAACCGGTCCTTGTGCACTAATCCTGCATCTAGGCATTCATGTGCTCTTGCAGCAGTGGTTTCTGTAGTAGTTTGTTTTACTTGATGAGGCTGTCATCCTATTTTAAAAGCACATATTAGTTGGCTCTTATGGCTTGCTTGAGGCAGCCAGCAGTCATATTCTTTGTCTTTGGGAATCGGAGCTGTTTTGTTACATGTTTTAGCAGTTACTCTACAACCTGTTCTACGTGTCGCCTTGTGCTAGTTTGACTGTACCACTCAAGCCATTCGGAATTCTGACTTCGCAGTGGATGTTTTCTCACTCACAAGACTTTCCAAGACCGCTGGAGCTTTGATATTGTATTATTTGATTTTCATGTCATATGTTATTAGAATAGTATTCATATATGACAGTCTGTTGATGAACTATGAATGAGTGACAATAGTATTGACTATAATAGTTAATCTTCACGTATCATTACGATTCATTTCGGTGGTACTTCTGGCTTCTACCCGGGGCGTTAGGAAATCCACAGGCACCCCAGCATCACAATGCCAAGAAGATGACAAAGTTGGAATTTACTAACTCAAACCTGGCAGAGCAAGTCCTCCAACAGATGCGGCCGATGCTGGGCCCACTGGCGCGTGGACACGTCCCGATCCCCATCGAGACTTGCCCGGGGAGCCCACCCCGGCTCAAAAAAGCAGAGAAGGCCACTCTCCAAACCTCTGATGTCTTGCGGGCAGTGTTAGGATGTGCAAGAACATGGACAGGAAGACTCCACAACTTCCCCACTGAAGACACGCCCACGGCGACCGTTGCCTCAATTGGCTGTGTGTGGTGTACCCGGAAACGGGGCCTCCCAGTACTGAGACACAGTTAAGTCCCCGATGTCATTTATCGGTGCAGAGTTGAGAGAGATGGCTGAGCATCACAATCCCCCCTGTGTTGCAGCATGATGAGAACCCAGAATTGCACACTGAGCTTGGGGGGAATCACTTGGGCACCAGACTTAATACTGGCTCTTGACTGGATGGCCGCATGCAGGAGATTTCTACAATGGGGGGTTGGCAGGTGGTGGGTATCTGGAAGTGGCTCTGTGCAGGACGTGAGGATTCCTTGGGTGAGCCCAGAACCAGAGCACAGCATTGTGCAAGCTCTGCATAGTTGGAGAGCCCCCTGGATGACGGGGAATGCACAGTGTGCTACCCCACCTGTCCCCAACTGCTAACTTAGAACCAGAAGTGGGGTCCTCTGTATGCGTGCCAGGCCAGGATAAAATGCCTGGGAAAGAGACTGGAGCTCAGAACTCCCTAACTCAAAGTTGCAGGATGGCAGGAAAGACAGGGCTATTTTGAAGATAATGCAACCATATTTTCACCATACGAGCTCGGACGCCGCCTCGGTAAACAAGGTCCGCGCAGAGCAGTGACACCCCCAGGCTGCTTGCGAATAGTCTACTACTGGGAACATAAACAGATTAGGGATGAGCCCACTCTCCCGTTGAACAGGTGCTAAAGTCATAGATACTGGGCCAGAAGGCGCACCGGAAACCACAGTATCACGCAACTCGCTTTTTTTTTTTCTATGGAGAGTACACCGTCAAATAAATCTCGTACTGGTGCTCGCCCTGTGGAGCTCCACCAGGCAGGTGCAGTGCCGGGCTCTGAGCCTCGACAGAGCCCACCCTCAGCTACTGGAGGACCCTCTAGACCGTCTTGTGGAGTCAGCAGACGGCGGAGGAGAACTACTGACCAAAACAAAACAGAAAAAGAGAAACCCAGAGTGCCACTTGTCATGATGCACTGGAATGCAGAGGGAGTGAACAGCAAGCAGGCTGGATACAGCAAAAAGACAGAGCTGGAAAACATCTTGTATGAGAAGCAAGTCAGTGTTTGCTGTATCCAAGAGACTCACTTGAAAGCAGATCAAACCTGTAAAATAAGGGGATATCAATGCTTCAGATCCGACAGAAAAGATAGACGAAAAGGAGGAGTACTTACTCTTGTAAGGAATAACATTCCTGCACACGAAAGGAAAACCTTCATGGATGGAGCAGAATATCAGCTGTTGCAGATAAAGGTAGACAAGATGGAAATAGAACTCCTGAACTATTACTGTCCGAACAACAAACCCCTGAGTCTCAGCTCTATACAGGTACCAGCCACCAACTTTATAGCAGTTGGAGACTTTAATAGCCACTCCCAGAGCTGGGGCTATATCCATCTGGATCACAGAGGTGAAGAGGTTGAAACTTGGCAAGATGATCACTCCCTAATCCTAGTCAATAATGCCACAGATACTCCTACCTTCTACTCCAGAGGATGGCACACAACTTCAACACCAGATCTTGCCTTCTCCACACCAGATATAGCTGGATCTATTAGTAGAGAAGTAGGAGACCAACTAGGGGGAAGCGACCATCGCCCAATCTTTCTTACTGTCCAGAGTGCAACTCTCAGTACAGGCCCAGCCATTACAGATGGAACTACAAAAAAGCCAACTGGGGTTTATTCAGGCATCAGGTGAACACGCTGCTGTCTACCCTCAAGGTACAGAACAGAGACATTAATGAAGTGGTAAAAGACTTCAACAGATGCATACTACAAGCTGCAAAAGAAACCATTCCCAAAGGATGCCGGCGTAACTACATACCATACTGGTCCAGCACACTCCAAGAACGTCAGGAAGCCATGGACAGGGCTAGAAAGGACGCAGAGTCTCAGCCTTCACTTGAAACTCACAACAAATGGAAAAAGGCTGTAGCAGAGTTTCAGAGAACAAAGCTAGAAGAAAAACGGAAAAGCTGGAGAACTAAAACGGCATCGCTGAACCTTGAGAAAGACGGCAGGAAACTTTGGAGATTAGTCAAGTCTCTAAATGAAGAGCGTTCCTCACCTAGGCAGACTATCACATTGGATGAAGGTGGCAAACTTTTCAGAGGAAAACAAGCTGCAGACTTGTTTGCTAGAAGATACAGTTCAGAAAGCAACTTACCCATTAACATAGATCATCAGAGAGAGATAAGAAAAGAAATACTGGCAACCATGGGACAGACAGATACTCCTGCCCCAATGAGGGAACCCATCACACTAGGAGAACTACAGAAGGCTATTTCCAAGCTTAAGTTTCAAAAGTCACCCGGCCCAGACAAAATCAGCAACGAAATGCTAGTAAATCTGAGCTCAGCAGCAAAGACAAAACTGCTTGAGATATTCAACCACAGCTGGTTGAAAGGAACGGTACCCCAAGTATGGAGAGAAGCCATCACAATACCCATACTAAAGAAAGGGAAATGTAAGACCGAGGCTGCAAGTTACCGGCCAATCAGTCTCACAAGCTGTGTTGGGAAGACTATGGAGCGAATAGTCAACCACAGATTGAAATGGTATTTAGAGTCTGAGCAGATCCTGGTGCCGGAACAAGCTGGATTTAGAGAATGCTACAGTATAGAAGACCAAGTTACTTACTTGTCTCAAGCAATAGAAGATGCCTTCCAGGAGAAGAAAAAGGTCCTAACGATCTGGGTCGACTTCAAGCAGGCCTTTGACAAGGTGTGGAAAGATGGCCTCATTGCAAAACTTAGGAGAAGTGGAATCCAAGGCAACATGATGAAATGGATCCAGTCATACTTGCATAACAGGAGAACTAGAGTCACTCTTGACGGTCTGCAGAGCAGAAAAGTGTTGCTCCATCAGGGGGTACCTCAAGGAGGAGTAATTTCCCCAACACTCTTCCTTGTTTACATCAATGACCTGGTGAAAGATCTCCCTGCAGGAGTGAAAGCTGCCTTATATGCAGATGACCTAGTACTCTGGTGCGCTGATGAAAATGTCACCACAGCAAATTATAGAATGCAGCGGGCAGCAGACATGCTAGTGTCATGGGCAGAGAAATGGCTTATCACAATAAACACAGACAAAACCTCCACAACACTGTTCTCCCTCGCCCCCAAGGACAAATCAGCTAACATACACCTAGGGACAACCGTGATCAAGGAAGAAAGCTACCCCACCTATCTTGGGGTGACATTTGACCAAAGGCTTACATGGAATAAGCATATTGAAAAATGCAGAAGGAAAGGCCCGAAGGCGACTAGGCATACTCAGAAAATTAGCAGGTACCAACTGGGGAGCAAATGAACGAAATCTAAAGAAGATTTATAATGGAGTAATAAGACCACACTTAGAGTTTAGCTCAGCAGCATGGTCATCAGCTGCTAACTCACATCTGCAGTCTTTGGACAAGGTGCAAAATCAAGCTCTCAGGCTCATTACAGGAGCCATGAAAACTACACCAATAACAGAGATGCAGAAGGTTGCTGGATTACAGACATTGTCCCATAGAAGAGACACAAAAACCATGATCCAGATGGAAAAGTATAACAGTATGCCAATGCACCCAATGAAGGCAAGACTAGATGATCTGGCATTGGGACGTCTAAAGCGTAGCAGCTTTGTGCATCGGGGGGAAAAGACTTATAAGACAGCATCAAGAAGACCTATCCATGAAGACAACACCACTGAAGCCCACCCTATACCCTGTACCATGGGAGCAGGCCAGCAGTGCCCTCCAAATTAATACATCAGTCAGTGGTCTCACAAGTGGATGTGAGTATAATGATCTGCAAAAACGAACTGCTACATTGAGTATGATCCAAGAAAGCTATCCCGATCAATCATGGATACATGCCTATACAGATGGATCAGCAACTAATGCTGTTAGGAATGGAGGTGCCGGTATCTTTATCTCATATCCTGACAACCACTATGAGACTAGGCACATTCCCACTGGTAAATTCTGTTCCAACTATACAGCTGAGGTTCAAGCTCTAGAGCAAGCTGCAAATATGATTTATAACACCAACTCTGACTGCCACCAGGTAGTCATCCTCACAGATGCACTGTCTGTCCTGCAAGCTCTCAAGGGTGGTAAACTCCCGCATCTGAGAAATGAACTAAACAAGGTAGCTGCCAAAAAGAGAACCATACTTCAGTGGGTACCATCTCATTGTGGTGTACCCGGAAATGAAAAGGCAGATAAACTTGCAAAAAAGGGAGGAGAATGTGAACAAGAAGATAATGAAGTCACATACTTTGAGAAAAAGAGAGCTATCCAGACTATCAGAAGAGAACAGAACCAACCCAAAGACGACTATCACACTCTCGACCGGCAGGGACAGATAACTATTTTTCGACTCAGGACAGGGCATAACAAACTGAATAAACACATGCACAAGCTACGATTGTCTGCTTCACCACTGTGCACATGTGGATTAAACGAACAAACTGCTGAGCATGTTCTACAGGACTGTCCTCTGTATGACCAGTTAAGAAAGATATACTGGCCGAATGACTCAACACTAAACTCAAAGCTATATGGAGTTAAAGAGGAACTTCAAACAACAGTCGAATTCATCATGAGAACTCGTCTGACGGTGTAATCATCAAAGATGCGATCGCAAGAAGAAGAAGAAGAATTTCGGTGGTGAACATTTACCAAGTGTGTGTTTTTCTGACATGGTTATTTATGTGCATTACCTAGCACTTAGTTGTGCGCCATTAGTAATTTTTATACGCGTTATAAGTTTCGATTTCTTAAATAGACTCATTATTAGTACTGAATAAGTTAACTTGTTTCTCTTGCATAGTATGCTCTATTTAAATTGTAGCTTTCTTTTGTTTTTTAGTATATATGCATTGCCTTTTTGTTCCATACTGTTTTGTTATAATTGTATTTTTATTTATTTACACAATGCATTGTTTAATTTCAATTGTTACCATGATGTATCATTGCCTTCTTTCACTACACACATTTCATTGCTTTCTTTCTTTGCTGGTTATTCTTCATTTCATCTCTTCTTTTCACTTTCCACTTATTGGTTCATATTTTGTCTATGCTTGCATACTTCATCTTTGTTTGAATTTGATTCTCTTTGCATACTTCATCTTCATACTCTACACATACTTCCATCGCTCTATTGTTGGTTTACCTATATGACTTTACATAGTGTAATTCTTTGTTGTAGATATTTGTTACGGTGTTATTTTAAATGACGGCGTCTGCTGGGGTTTAGCCATGCGCAACGTTTAGGGGTCATTAACATTTATAGAATATGTCGATATTTTACGGTATACTGAACGCGAAATATATGCGGAGATTATGACGCATTCGCGTTGGGAAGGTCACGCTGGGTGACTTGGTTACATGGCCCTTGTTACGCTATCCGTCAAGCAAGAAGGTCGTGTCTTGTATTTCTTCCAAGGAAAAAAGGCTGAGTATATAGCCTATATTATATAGATGAATCGATGTAGAACTCAGGGTCAGTTCGGATATTAATCTAAGTATGAGATTAATTAAATTAAACTAAATGATGGAAGGAGAATCGCATTATGATTCAAATTGTAGCTGTCAAGAACTCATGTGCTCATTTCTGGCTGTTGACTACAACAGCGCACGTATATAGCCACGATGTTCATCTGACATATTGTTTTGACACGGACGGACATGAATACTATGCATGTAATTTCTAATGACTATATATGAATGTATACCGATGTGAACTGTCTTCGTGCGTCAACTTGTAATAAATATTGGACTCGAATCGAAGGCTTACCCACATTCCTTTGATTACGTTTGATTGCTTCAACTTGCATTGTTGACGGTCCTTTGACCTGATGAACTCTTTCTTGTAAGAAGTTTATAGTAATAATGGATGAGTTCGTACGGAATCGGGGTTTGCTTGGACACAAGTTGTGTAATAATAAATAAGCAAGCATCCCAACTAAACTTATAATAATCGAACGAAGGACCCTCCAACACCAGTAAACCACCCACGCAACAGTGGTGGCCAATGTGATGCGGAACTGGAATTTAATTGTAAAGAAATACTCAAAGATTATCGAGTTGAAAGAAATAATTTTCCTTCGAGCGAAATGAACACTTTTTGTATCTACACCGATGACGTCACACCCCCTTGACAACAGGATGAATCAGCTGTAGTGATGGCAGCTGCCTTTCAACGTCCTTGAAGAAGATTATTTATAAACGCTTAATCGAACATTGGAAAATATATTCAATCAACATGAGCATGAATTATAGGTCCTACTGTCCGTTGGCGAAGCAAGCATTGTATGAATCTATCGAGGCAAAAAGATAAGTAACTTATTTGAAGGTTACAATAAGTTAATCCTATTTGTCCGATAATGCCATGTTCTTTTTTTTTTTGGTAGCCATGATAAATATTGTTTCTGTCTTTTACATGTAGCGGGTATGGATGGGCGGCGAATTATAATCAGTTCCATAGCTCCTGGGATGCTACGAATTGATTGTAATCGTTCTTAAGGCCGTGAATTAATAGCATTTCGCGAAGAACGCGTCGGATATCGGTGATCGTGTCGTTCGAACTTGCATTAATTCACCTTGCATGTTAGGTGTATAGTCGTGTTATAACTGTGGTCTTCTAGTGTATTTGGTTCTAATTTTTATTCAGTTCTTTAACAATGTTGGTAATCTATCGTGTTTTTTCTGACCTTACTATCTTTCAGTTTATATTTTTTGTTGTACGACCGTTAATGAGTCCATGTATACGTCACTAATTTTTGTGTACGCAGGTTAATTATCTATTCAGTTCATTCTATAATTCTCACTTCCGGTCTAGTCAACTTAGTTGTAAATGCATTTTTACTGTGAAAATGTCTTTGTGTATGTTAATAATGTTCTGTAATCCTTGGTTAACCCATTGTATTGTTTGTCTTCATTTCATCCCTTTATAATTTAATATTAATGCTATAATTTATTCATTAATAAGAGTATAGATTAATATGATTAAATTTTTTTGAGTTTTAAAGAGGAATTAGGGACTTTGCACCAATTTGCAGTGATGGTCCAAGAAATGGGCAATGCACTTTATTGCTCATGAATATGACATAATATACTATGCTTAATTATTATAACTTTATAACATATTAAGACATATTAAATATTAATTAGTACACTTTCTCAGTACTACATTGAGAACTTGGTGACAATTAAGATTAAATAACCTAATTATTTAGGAATAATACTCATAATTATTGAATATTAATATTAAGTGCATGATATTATTTCAGCACCTTATATAACTAACTATCATAACTATTTATGATAGATATTAGTGGGTATATATATAATATTTTTACAAAATATTATAGATTTGTGGAACTTATACATAACAATACAGGAATATTGCAATTTCTTATATTGATTATTCACTCGTCGAGTAATTAGAATTATCGACATATATTCCAGTGGTGATTACTAGACATAAGTAATTGAATACTTAAATAAATCAACTTCAAGAATGCTTACTTTGGATCATTTCATTAAAATTGGAAAAGATTGTAACAAAAAGGGAGATGCACTCCTGGAATTTGCAGAACAACAACTTGCAAAATATAAGGCAGAAGAGGAGGAAAGGAAAGCTATTGCTAAGGCAGAAATGGAAGAACTTGAAAGAAAAGAGGCTGAAAAGAAAGCAGAATTAAAACAAGAAGAAGAAAGAAAGATAGCAAGAGATGAAATCCTACGGATTGAAGAAGAAAATAAATTGAAACGACAGGAAATCATACTGCAGCAAGAAATGGAATTGCAACGGCTTAAATTGGAAACAGCAAAACTTAATTCACAGGGTGCTGCAGCAAGCCAAAATGATAATGCTCAATCGGGATCTTCTTCCAACCGACTTAAGGGCAATTATTACTTTAAACTACCACCGTTCAAATTACACGTGGATGACCTATCATCATGGCTGGCGCGCTTTGAGGATGTATGTAAGGTCAATAACCTTGACAAAACTGCATGGGCACTTAAACTTAAGGAATTTCTGGATGGCGAACCTGCAAGTGCAGCACAAAATATTGATCCTACATTAGCCACAGACTATGAGGCCATTAAGAATTTGTTATTACGTCGGTTCCATTTGAACGAAGAGGCATGTAGATTACGTTTCAAAAGTTTGTTGCCAGATAACAATAAAGATTTCACAGGTTTTATTGCTAACATACGCAATACTTTTAACAGATGGGTTGAACTGGCAGGTGTCAACAAATCTTACGACAAGTTAGTCGATTTGTTATTGAGGGATAAAGTATTATCTTCTGTCAGCCCACCATTCTTTGCTTATCTGCAAGAAAGAAAACCTGAAACTATTGATGAGTTAGAAAAAATTTCTTTAAATTACTGCACCGCTCATCCGAACGCTAACATTTCTGGCTCGTTAATAAGAGAACCACTTCCTGTAGCCTCCAGTATGGCATATCATAGTAATAACAAACCAAGAACACACAGTGTAGATAGAGGTAGGTTCAAAGGAAACTATGACATTAATTTTCATAAGGGACAGAATAACTTTAACAATAACCTTAATAGAGGAAGACAACAAAACAGAAATTATTCACCTCAGTCAAGATACAACAGTAATCCACGTAACTCAAGTTATAATCGGTCATATCAATATAATAATGGTAACAATTGGAAGAATAGCGATAATTATAACTCGAGACATCGAGATAACAATTACAATAGACGACAACGGGATAATTCAACTAATTATTCTCGTAATCGTTCTCATTCTCGTGGATCTTCACATTATAACCATAATACCGGGGCAGCAGTTACAAATGATATCACCCCTAAGGTTCAGGTTCCACCTAACGATAATACAATGCATTCTTCTGCTGCATGCTTTGCTATTAATTATAACGTGGCGAATAGTTGCCCACAATGCAATGTTATTTTTCAGAAGGCAAAGGAGACAGTGCTAAACTGCGGACACGTTCCACCAGAAGTAGGTCTTGCAGCCAATGATGGAACAGGCTCTCTGATTTTTAACAGAGGGATAGTTAACGGTTCTATAGTTTCTGTATTGAGAGACTCGGGGTCCACAACCATTGGAGTGCGACAGTCGCTTGTACATCCTAGCTGTGCAACGGGGGAATATGTCCGTTGCATGACTTTTGGGAAAAATATTGAGTTCTACCCCACAGCTCTTGTCCATGTTAATACACCCTTCTTTTCAGGACAAGTTAAGGTATGCATGCTTCAGAATCCAATTGCAGATCTGATGTTGGGACGCATCCATGGTAGTAAGGATTGTTCCCCACAGGAAATTGAGGAATGGGAATTAAATAATTTGCAATCTTATTGCAATGCTAACGCTGTCATTGCAATGGCTACATTACGGGCCAACAAAATAAATACATGTGGCACAGTTTTCTCCAATTTCAGTCTAAGTACCATTCTGGAAATCGATGAGGAGAAGGATGAGACTCTCCTACAGGAAAAAAATGATGCTAAACTACCATCCCATCCAGGGAAGATTAGAAAATCATTTCGAGGCAGATATGCCTTTTCTCGAAAGAGTGCCGCCAAGTCGGAAGATAGATGTTGGCGACAGGATCATATTAACAGTGATCTGAATAAAATTGTTGAAAATGGGAAAATAAAAGATGCCCCCGAACAAGGGTAATGATGGTGGAGTTCTTATGAACTTAACTAATAAAATTATGACAAATAAATATGTCAATCACTATGAGACATCATCTCATAAGACTACCAGATCCAAAAGATTAAATAGAAGAACTATTTATCATGTTAGTGACACTGATCCCACTTACATTGGGAAGGTTGCATATTCTCGCACCGTGTTAGTGCGCAATCTGCCACAAGGTACCAGATGGCAGGCACTTAGTAATTTCTTTAATGACACGGCAGACGTTATGTTTGTACAGTTGTTGTCACCTACCAATGACACGTATGGTGAAGCTATGGTTACATTTCGTAACTACAAAGATGCTCGGATGGTGATCGAGCGTGATAATGGTGTTTATTTTCACCACCATTCTTTGAGATTGAAATTAGTACCTGATTCTGCGTCACGCAGATAACAGGGTACTGTAACCATATTCGTCACATCTTTGATGACTCAGCATTGTCAGTCATCATTTCTTGACTTTCTTAATCATCTATCCTAATATAGATTGATTTATTGATTTTTTTTTTCTTCTCGAAAAAAACATTTTTGATTCTTAACATCTTTAAATTTGTACACATGTTTTCTGTCTTATTTGTTTTTGTTTTTTTTACCATGCCTACAAGAGACAGTAAGTTGTTTAAATGTGTCAACTATGCTCAGCCCCATACAGCATAGATTTACTTATCATCCATCACGGCTGTCCTGTCATCGTTACTAAAGAAGAACATGCCTTTAAGGATAAATTGGACAGACGAATGTGACAAAACTTTTCGCACTATCTTAAAAATTTTTTCATGCCCACCTGTTTTAAGATTACCAGATGCTTCTAAAAAGTTTGTTCTACGTACAGATGCGAGTAATTACGGACTCGGGGCTTGTCTACTCCAATATCATGATGATGTCCTTCACCCTGTACTTTATATCTCACGCAAGCTGAAACCTCCGGAGACTAAATATTCGACTGTAGACCGAGAATTGCTCTCCGTAATCTGGGCAATTACCAAGTTAGAAAAATTTCTGCTGGGATCTCCATTTTTGATCCAGACTGATCAGAAATCTGTAGCAGCATTACGTCGTTCAAACCATAAAAGTGCTAAACTTGCACGCTTTGCTATTACGTTGCAACCATATGAGTTCGAAATACAGTCAATACCAGGAACTGAGAACGTCATAGCCGATACGTTGTCCAGACATCCTACGGATTATGAATGAATATTACTATTTCAAATTTTCTGACTAATCAAGCATTACATTTGCAATGAACTGTATTAATGCCACGTCAGAATATACAACACTTCATTTGGACTTCCTACTTAAATAAGGACATTTCGAAATAAACTATTGTGATCAAAATATCAAGTTTTACGGATCGTTTGAAAATTTGGACTTCACTTCCACTTTGCGTATCACTCATTTCGATTGAAAACTGTTAAAAAGGAACAATCTCTGATGTAGAAGGGACATATACTGTAATGGCTGATTCAATTACATTCAAAGTTTTAATAAAGGAACTAACGATGATTGGATAATCATATCATAATTCGGTAATATGAACCTTGTGTCTTAATGAACTTTCATACAAGTCAACAGGATATAACAACGATTGGATCTTCATGTCCGATATTGTTAAATTTTCTAGTTATTAAATTAATATATATAATAAAATAAAGTTAAAGTGTGATGAAATAAAAAAAATAAAATATACTAAGAAAAGATGAAACAAAATAATATCACACCAATTAAACCTTTTAATTAGTGTAATTATTAAGGTAATAGATATTAGATTATGACATTTCATATTTATAGTTAAAATGTATGAATTTTTTTTCTGTTCTTTTCTTCTGATTGCGTTAATTTAATTAGGTATCTATCCTTACACTTCATTTTCACACACGCATTCTAATTTAATGTATACTTTAATATTTGGTTTTAATTGTCCGTACTTCTCAATTTTTATTTCTTTTACTCTCTTATACTATTTCTCATTTTCTTCAATTAGATATTAATTAGTTAGTACCATACGTACATACTATAATTAATTATTTTAATTTTAGTTAGTTAGAATAATTTTAATAACACCTCACATTATTAGTTAGTCGATACATACAACAAATTAATTAGTTAATTAGTTAGTGACAGTGACATTTCCTTGTTTAATATAAGTTATATATATGATATGACGTTGATTTTATTATAAGATATTACTGACATGACCACGACACTGTTCTAGATAGAACATCGTAGGTCATACGTCGGGTTTTGTTAAATTTTTGATAATTTGATTAATATTATTAAAAAAAAAAAAAAATCTATCTAATAGATTTTTTTTTCCCCCGTCTGACAGGAAATCTGTTACGGTGTTATTTTAAATGACGGCGTCTGCTGGGGTTTAGCCATGCGCAACGTTTAGGGGTCATTAACATTTATAGAATATGTCGATATTTTACGGTATACTGAACGCGAAATATATGCAGAGATTATGACGCATTCGCGTTGGGAAGGTCACGCTGGGTGACTTGGTTACATGGCCCTTGTTACGCTATCCGTCAAGCAAGAAGGTCGTGTCTTGTATTTCTTCCAAGGAAAAAAGGCTGAGTATATAGCCTATATTATATAGATGAATCGATGTAGAACTCAGGGTCAGTTCGGATATTAATCTAAGTATGAGATTAATTAAATTAAACTAAATGATGGAAGGAGAATCGCATTATGATTCAAATTGTAGCTGTCAAGAACTCATGTGCTCATTTCTGGCTGTTGACTACAACAGCGCACGTATATAGCCACGATGTTCATCTGACATATTGTTTTGACACGGACGGACATGAATACTATGCATGTAATTTCTAATGACTATATATGAATGTATACCGATGTGAACTGTCTTCATGCGTCAACTTGTAATAAATATTGGACTCGAATCGAAGGCTTACCCACATTCCTTTGATTACGTTTGATTGCTTCAACTTGCATTGTTGACGGTCCTTTGACCTGATGAACTCTTTCTTGTAAGAAGTTTATAGTAATAATGGATGAGTTCGTACGGAATCGGGGTTTGCTTGGACACAAGTTGTGTAATAATAAATAAGCAAGCATCCCAACTAAACTTATAATAATCGAACGAAGGACCCTCCAACACCAGTAAACCACCCACGCAACAATATTAGAATTTTATCGACCTCACATTTTTGTTTGATGTAATTTTTTCAACAACAACAAAAAAAATGATATTTTTTTCCCCCGGGGGTCGGTGTAATCTGTTAAGTCATATTTTGAGTCAGAGTTAAGTGTTAAAGACTTTTATGTACAGGGCTGTTTTTTCTAGTAAGCACGTTTAAAGTAATGAGTTGATTTTTGTTTGGGTACTTTTTGTATGCTATGTTTTTCTTGAACATTGCTCTACTGACTAGGTGTTAGTCTTTTTTTTTAAAAATAAAGAAAGTGTTCGAATGTTCTTAGTGGTAGTTTGGGGGGAGATACGTATGAGCTGAGCTCAGTTCTCAAGCGGTTAGTTCGCGCATGAGTAATTTTTACTGAGTTGTACTGAGAGACTGTGATCTTGGGATTAGTATGTACCTGGCAGAGCTTCGAGACAGTTGTTTAGTCTCGTTAGTGTGACCAGAGGATATTTTGAAGAGAATATATTATTGAAGTGAAGATAGATAGATTATTGAAGGGAATGTTATTTCTCCCAGGAGATTTATTATTCTAATGCCATGGATTATGCTGGCTCATTGATGAACCTAGTATTATGATGTATGCAATTCCTTTCTTGATGGATTTTTGTACTTACACGATTTATCATTCTATGCCATGGATTACGTCGGCTTATTTGAAGTGTATTATAAGTTGCGGTGTACGCAACCAAGCTCTGGATATTTAAGATGCTGTGATTTACGATGTTTTCTGCAATCTATTTGCCATGGATTTTGTATGCCATTATAACTTGTGACAGTGTGCTGTTCCTGATGTCTACGTTTACTGTGACAATAAATTATATATTTTGAGTTGGAAACCATTGGTCTTACCCGTTGGTCTATTGCTAACTATCGTTACTGTGGTGTGGATGATTGCAACTTAAACAAACTTAAAGTACCCATGACATTTACCTATGTTTATACATATTTACACACCTGTCGGCCACCTGTAAGCCCGACCAAGGCTGATCGTATTTATCAGCAAAAGTATTAACTTTGTCTAACCGTGCCACCCGTACTCACGGAAGTATCTACACAGTAACATAAGTGATGGTCTGTGTGGCCTGTTATAGAGGACATATATATATTAACATAAATGTTTACTGATCCTGTCTACACCAGAAATACGTCGCAACAATTACATGTGGCTTATTTATGTTATACTATAACAGTACAATACTGGATTTGAGATTAGGACATTATGACTTTTTAACGTTTTGGTACAACAGTAATACTAAAAAAAACAAGCAACTGTAGCCTGTGATTTTGTTAATTTGCACTTGAAAAATGGAAAAGATGCAAAAAACAATTTTAATTTAACAGTGAAAAAGTTGCAATCAACGGTTAAAATAATAACTTTAAACTTTCTTTCTAATTCTGACCTCAAAACATTTTTCATGCAGACTACTGATAAGTAGAGGTATTTTAGATGGTCCCAACAACATTATGTTTTTCACAAATACATTGTCAGTGGTAACAGCAGTAAAAGAAACGAAGGCCTAAATGCAATACTTTACACAGTTTCTTGAATTTAAAAAAGTGATACAATGAATCCCATGTTAGCTCAGTAGAAATCAACAAGTAATAATCTTCAGGTTCTGCACAAACCACAGGAGACAGATACTATATACAATAAGGTATAGAAAAATAAATACCAATGAATGTGCTGATGAAAGGACTGCTTAACTTCTGCTGCAGATGTGCCCAACATGAGGAACAGGAAACACATCTGGCCAGCCGCCAGTCCAGGACAAGTTCACTGTCAGCATCCCAAAACTAATGCCCTTTTTTTCTAGCTTATTCAAGCTGAAATTTAATGGTGTTCAAAGAAAAAGAAACATGCCATTGTAGTATTGAATAAACTACAAAGCATTTGTTGTCCTCTTGAAATTACAGTTAATCATAAGCAGAGGAATTCATGATAATTATATTTGCTCACCGTGATGTTATGAATTGAATCACTTCTACTAAAGTTAACTACCAGCATCTTCCTAAGATTTTAACATTTTTTTTCCCTCAGCTCAGGGCTTCAAACAAAATGCCTTCAGATGCAAAGAAAAAGAGAGATGCAAAGAAGAAAGAAGCCGCAAAATCCAGAGGAGCAAAAAAGACTCTTAAACAGGAAAACGAAGATCAAGAATTAAATGGTGCTGAAGAAGATGTAGAGGATGAAAATGGAGTTAATAGTGCAGCAGGTAAATGTTTCTTTTATTTTTAATTTGCATGCCTGTTCAATCACAGTAGGTTTGAAACGAATACAGGTATACGTCGGAGATATTGCGGGTTCGGTTCCAGATCACCGCAATAAAGCGAATATCGCAATAAAGTGGGTCGTACCCATTTTTTTGCTTCCCAGTGTATATAGAAGCCTAAAATCATGTTTACACTATGTCTATTAAATGTGCAATAGCGCTAGGTCTTAAAAAACAATGTATTGTAAAATTAAACATACTTTATTGCTAAAAAATATGCTAATCTTCATCTGAGCCCTCAGCGAATCGTAATTTTTTTTGCTGGTGGAGAGCCAAAATCTGTCGGAAGAAGGCACGTTCTAATAAATAAACATGAATAATTTGAAGAAAAAAAAAAGTGCAATATCTGCGAAGCGCAATAAAGCGAGGTATAGCTGTATAAAACTGTTTTGTTGTCTGGAGGTTGTATTTAATATCATTCTTAACAGAATATGATTCGCTGCCAGCTTTTATGGGACTAGAAATATGTTTCTGATTGTCTCTTTCAAGTCAGAAATATAATTGTTGGATGATTTATGTCTGCTGTAGTTCTCTTGTCTGTCATGAGTTGTAGTTTTATCATCTTGATTAAGGGGGAGGTTTAACACTTTGCTGATGTTTCTTTCATTACTTTCAAGTCAGAAATATAATTGTTGGATGATTTATGTCTGCTGTAGTTCTCTTGTCTGTCATGAGTTGTAGTTTTATCATCTTGATTAAGGGGGAGGTTTAACACTTTGCTGACCAGCGATCCGGAGCATTAATGTCTCCCATTACCAAGGGTGTTTGCAGATTTCTTTAAAAATGTTTTTTTTTTTAAATTCATAAAAAATTGAAAAACAGACATAGGGTTTTGAAATTTTCAGAGCGCTACTATGAATGGTTGCTACATCTAAAAAAATATATTTCATGCAAATTGGTCACATGATCATGGCGGCCATCTTGAATTTGTGTGGCTATTTATAGAAATTTCAGGAGATGTTTTAAAACCATGATATTTTTCCAGTGTTTAGTGAATTTGTTCGATGTCAGTGCAATAAAATGTTAGGGACATTGATGGCAATGAAGAAAATAATCTTAATTGACGTACTGATTTAACGATTAACCAGCAGTTCAGTGCATTAATGTCTCCCATTACCAAGTTTGTTTGCCGATTTCTTTAAAAATAACTGGTTTTGTTTTAAATTCATAAAAAATTAGAAAACAGACATAGGGTTTTGAAATTTTCAGAGCGCCATTATGAATGGTTGCTACATGTGAATAAATATATTTTATGCAAATTGGTCACATGATCATGGCGGCCATCTTGAATTTGTGTGGTTATTTATAGAAATTTCAGGAGATGTTTTAAAAACATGATATTTTTCCAGTGTTTAGTGAATTTATTCGATGTCAGTGCAATAAAATGTTAGGGACATTGATGGCAATGAAGAAAATAATCTTAATTGATGTACTGATTTAACGATAACTATGTATTTCAGCATAAAAGGCTAACAAAAATTATGAATAAAATGCAAAGAAAATTTAATTTTTGTATTTGTCTTTTTTGAGTGTATTCTGTGTCTGCGGCATCTGACAATGAGTGTTTGTGAATGTTTTGAGTGGTTACTTACCTCTAGTTGGAGTCTGAGCTGCTTCCTTCATTAACTGGGGTTGAAGTTGTAGCTGTAGGTCTCTGCAAGAGTCTTTGTCTGGATCGTTGATAATCCTCGACTGTGCGGTACAACTTGAAAAATGGTATCGTGCATAGAGGTACATTGCAATCTGGGCAGTACATGACAGTCTGGCTTCTTTTCCCTGCAGCCTTACACACTTTACAGTCTGGTTTGTACCTTGCCCTTTCATATTTATCAATGAAGTGGCGCTCAGTAAGTCGTGTTGTTGTGACTTGTGGTTTTGAAGGTGTCACATTGCGTCGAAGAATAGCAGGTTCAATAAGAGCGAGACTGACATCCTGCCTGAACTTCTTTGCTGTGATCTTTTTTGTAGAGTTGGCAGTGTTGTAGGTTATGTGCCCATTAACCAGGGCAGTTTCAACTACGAAATGATATAATGGAAGGTACCATTTATAGGATCTGTGTGGGTAGGGATAGCTTGCACCCAGTTGGCCGAAGTGGTCGACACCTCCCATACTTTTGTTGTATTTTTCTGCTAGCACTGGCTTCTGAATTGTTCTGCCCTCAGGTATTCCTCGTTTTCTAACTGTCTTGTTCATAACATCATTGGAGTGAACAGTAGATAAAAGGTTAACTCTTTTTGTGTCATGCCAGGTAACTGCCAACATGCCTTTATCTTCTGTGGCACAAAACACAGGATGATCTGCCTTTTTCAATTTGAGTTGCTTTTTCTTCAGTGCTTCAGGAAAATGCTTCCTATTCTCAGCTACTGTTCCACATGCACCAATCTGAATTTCTTTCAGCTCTTGAAATAAAGCTGGGGCTGAATAAAAGCTGTCGCAGTAGAGAATATGTCCTTTGTTGCCATATCCATCAAGAAGATCTTTCACAACCCTGGAAGTTGCCCCAACACAACCTTCATCATTTGCCTTACCAGTATAAATTTTCAATTTCAGGCAGTATTGTGTTTTAGCATCAGTGAGTACAAATACTTTGAATCCCCACTTTGTGGGTTTTGCTGGCAGGTATTGCTTGAAATATATTCTACCCTTGAACCTCACCATCGATTCATCTATTGACAACTCCCGCCCAGGTGTGTAGTGTTGCTTATATGTAGGCAAAATAATATCCAGTAAGGGTCTGAGCTTGAAGAGGGGGTCATACCCAGGCTGCCCCCTCTCAATTCTGTTATCATTATTATTAAAATGGAGATTTCTGTGGAGCTGTTGGTACCTGTTCCGACTCATGACCCTCGAATATGGTGTATCATTCAACCAAAAATTCTTACACCAGTAGTCTGAGACTGCTGGTTTGCAACACATTCCCATACCAATCTGAAGGCCTATGAATGCAGAAATTTCAACTGCATCAGTTTTATCCCAAGTACGTTTCTTGTACTTAGCATTTCATGTGTACTGAGAGAGGTGATTTTCTCCGTACCTGTTCACTTCGTCAGTGATCAGATCTATGGCAGTGTCGGGGAAAAAAAGTTTGAAAAAATCAATTGACATATAGTCAGTTGTGTCTGCCGTGACACCTTGTTGTTCTTCATATGAAGGAAGCATGTCAAGCTCAACAAGTTCGTTTTGAGCAAGCTTTCTCCATCTCCACAGATTATTTTGATGTGCAGTCTTGCTGTGGTCTCTTGTGCCACGCCCATCTCCTGCTTCAGATGTACCTACATCACCTTCATCTAATCCAAATTCGTTATCGCTGCTATCAGTTGCGTTACGATTGAGTGATACATCTCTACTTAGCCATGAGATATCACTTTCGGCCCCAGATTCGCTGCCAGAGTCAGAATCATCTCTGTTATAAGTCTGGTTTTCATCATCACACATGATGAAAACAAAGAATGGGCTCTTGTACTAAAAATAATGAAATTTTAATCAAAACTCCGCTATAAACAGCGATTCACGATATCATTCATGGGCACAGCCATTTTGGAATGTTAAAAATACCCGGATGAGGCTTGTTTCGTAAAACTATCGATACGGCTGTCTGTTGCGTTGGTAGAGTTACTAATTCGACTTTCGTCGAATCTGGTCAGCAAGGGTTTCAACCGGAAATTCGACTATCGTCGAATTTGGTCAGCAAAGTGTTAACCCCCAAAAATGAAGAATTTCATTGAAAATATCAAATTTTAGATATATATTGCACTGGAAAGTACATTCATTTGCCCTCAGAATGGCAGAGACAGCTGTACATTAACTTTGTTGATTTTGAAAAGGCTTTCGACAGCATACGCAGGGACAGCCTATGGAAAATTCTGAGGGCTTATGGAATTCCCAGCCACATTGTTTCCATCATAAAAAGCCTCTATTCTAACTTTACGTGCAGTGTTGGATCGAGTAATGTAACTTTTGAAGTGAAAACAGGAGTATGACAGGGATGCCCCTTATCAACAACATTATTTTTGACAGTCATAGATTGGGTGATGCGCCAGACAACAGAGGGCAGTCCAAGAGGAATTAGATGGACAACGTTTTCTACACTGGAAGACCTGGAATATGCAGATGACATTGCACTACTCGCGCATTCACATCAACACATTCAAGACAAAACCGATAGACTGAATAAGTATGGCCAGCAGGTTGGTCTGAACATCAATTTGAAGAAGACAGAGGTCATGACACTAAATGTGGGCAATCCTGAGCCAATAACAGTAAGGAACCAGAAGTTAGAACAGACAGACACATTTACTTACCTAGGATGCATAGTAACACCTGACGGCGGAACAAGCAAGGACATTAACAACAGAATGAATAAAGCGAGAACAGCCTTTGCTGTTCTCAACAACATTTGGAAGTCTTCCCAGTACAGCACAAACACCAAATTAAGACTGTATGAGAGCTGTATACTTTCTGTGCTTCTCTATGGTGCGGAATGTTGGAGAGTAACAGAGAAGGAAATGTCGAAACTGTCCTCCTTCCACACAATCTGCCTAAGGAAAATTCTCCGAATCTCTTGGCCAAACACCATCAGCAACCAAGAACTACTTATTCGGAGTAACCAGGAGGACATGCACACCATCATAGCTGGCAGACGCTGGAGCTGGGTTGGCCATGTCCTCAGAAGAGACCCCGATGCCATCACAAGAACAGCTATGCTTTGGACCCCTGAAGGACACCGAAAGGGAGGCTGACCAAAAACAACCTGGCGGAGCACTGTAGAAGCTGAGATGCAAAGAATGAACCAGAGTTGGGGCACTGTACGAAGGATGGCCACCGATCGAGCAAAGTGGAATCAATTTGTTGTTGCCCTACAAGACGCCACCAGGCGTGATGGCCACTGACTGCTTTGACGGTCGGTGGTTAAGGATCTAAGAAGATAAGAAGAAGAAGGTGAATATGGATGCCACAGCTGTTGGCTAATGTGGGAAGCATGCACCAAAGTACTTTGTTTCGCTGCAGTAGTGGTTTCTGTTAAAAGTTTTGTTTTCAAGAATGGCATTGCGAGCCCAATGCACTTCCTTTCTGTAGCTTTTATGACATACCAGAGAGAGCTGCAATACTATTCGCCTCAAGGGAACCCTGAGAACTGCAAGAGATTATTATAGCAGTATCATTGTATTCATTTAAAGTCGGTTACATTTAAAAATTTATCTCAGTTTAGCTTTGCAACAGAATAGTTAATCGTGTTTGCTCATCTGGTATTTTGGGTCTATTAAAGAAGGTTCAGTTAAGTAATGTACTGTTCATACTTTTTACAAATGTGTTTGTAATTTCAGATGTCTCTTCAGTGGCTGCACTTATGGATGAGCTGGCACTTGCTGCCAAACACCGTTCATGCACAGGAGTCTTAGCATCTCATCCTGACAGTCGTGATCTTCATATTCACAACTTATCCATCTTGTTTCATGGAGCAGAACTGCTTATGGACTCCACTCTTGAGCTGAACGTTGGGCGCAGATATGGTCTCATAGGCTTGAATGGCTGTGGTATGTGCTGAGAGTTGAAATTTGTTTTTCTCTCATTTCCCTTTTTCCCCCACACACACTCACAAATATGTGAATGTGTGCATGCAAACAATACCTTATAATTGTTCAGTTTGATTACTAAATAGTAGGAGTGCTTAATGAGATTGCTGTAGTACAAACATTTAATTTCAAATTCTAGGTAAATCATCTCTATTGGCTGCCTTGGCTGCACGGGAAGTTCCAATACCTGAGCATATTGATACTTTTTTGTTACGGAGAGAAATGCCTCCTAGTGATAAGACAGCTCTCCAGGCTGTAGTGGAGGTTAATGAGGAGAGACATCGGTTAGAGAGGCAGGCAGAAGAACTGGCACATAACCAAGATCCAGGTACTTGTCAACTTTAATAATAAATAAATAATGTTAATGCTGTTCCCCAATAGTTTATGGTTTCTCTTGAACATTGTATTTATGTCCTATGTAAGTTTTATCTGTAGTTGTTTCTCAAAATCTTAAAGATCTGAAATGGGTAACTGTATGACTATTTTAAAAGTAAATTAATTATGTCAGATGTAAAGTATTTTCCACTTTATTAATTCTCCTATTACATTGTCTACAGAAGCACATGAGAGACTTATGGATGTTTACCAGCGGCTTGAGGATCTAGATGCTGCAAGGTCTGAGGCAAAGGCAGGATATATTCTTCATGGTCTTGGGTTCACTCGAACCATGCAGCACACAAAGGTAACTAGACTATCTGTTCATGTTTTAATTTTATGGTCTATAGTTTATAAGGCAGAATTAAGTCTCATTGCTAAGAAACAAAATAGATTCCGATTGACTGGTTACATTCTAGAGGTGCGCACATAACTTGATATTTGCGTAATGAGATTATTTTCTTCTCCACAAAAATTCATTACATTATAAGTAGGGGATGCTCATGAAAAGTAGATTGAAATTAAAGTTTACATAAAAAAATAAGTTACAAATTTATATAGATCAGTATTTTGTAAAACTCCTGCTTAATCTTATAATACAAAGTGATTTTATTTGTGTCATGACCCCTGTCACGAAGTGGTTTTAAGTTTATAGAGTTTGCCTGAATGAAAGCAAGACCCTAGTATGAGAAAGTTTGAGAAGATAGAATTTAGATGAAAATTGACAGGCCTGTGGACAGATGAGACTATTGGCTCAAGGGATAGAACCAGGATTTGACTCTCCCCTTGCCGCTTCGTGACTTCAGAAAGGCTATAATCTCACCCTCCTCTGACTACCTTTAAACACAAGGAGATAAGGTGTGTAAAACGACCACAGACACCACTATACAGACAACATAGAGTAAGTATAGTAAAGTGTAGAAGCTGATCCAGTATACAGTAAATATATATTTATTTACAAAAATATAACATTAAAAATGCCATCAAATATCAATCAAAGAAATAGCGTGCACTGTTGCACAGCCTGAAAACATGTAACAATTAAATTGATAGACACTTAAAAAAAACCCAAATCACATTCACTCTTTCTGTCACCCTGCTGAGGAACAATAAAATTGGTTAGTGACTTAAACAACTCAAATCTTGTGGAGCTGTCAACTTTAGCCTCCACTCTCTAATACACATAAGATTTCTGCTGTCTCAGTCCTGATGACTCTTCCTCAACGAATGCCTACACAGCTTTCCACTTGTTAGGCGATATGCGCCGCTAACTAACACCACTGGAAATGCTAAAATAATAGACTTGGAGTAACACAATGGCTCAGTGTCTATCCTTCGAGTAGATACTGAACAGACCCTACTGGTCCTGTCTATTTTCTCCCTCCTCTCTCTCTCTCTCTCTCTTGGTCTCAGCGTCTCTCTCTAACACTCGACGACTGATGATGAGGCGTCTCTGTTACGCTCTTCTCTCGCTACTTTCAAGACCCAGGTATTGTAACCCTATCACCTGTTCCTGAATCTGGGGATGATGATGATGGTCGGGTATCAAGCATGTGGTACTTGATTAACTGTCGAAACTCCTCTGCTGCTGAATAGCTTCCCTCTTTTAACCCGCTCCGGATCTAGAGGAAAAACACAGCCTTGATTTCTGGCTGTAGGCAATTTAAACCAGTCTCGCTGAAGATTTGAACTTCACTGCAATAGACCGTTTAGGTTAGGTTCTTTTCGCTGCTGGCGATACCTCGAGTACTCTGACCCTTAAGATACGTCCAGTTGCCGTGGGTAATTTTGCATATGGGCAAATTTACGCTTCCCCACTGTTCGCCGTGACTCGCTGAAATTAAAAGAAAATGCGTCTAATGTACCATAACTCCAACATAACGCATCTCTAACCTAACTCCCCTATTCAATACTTCACTCGTCATGTACAACAAATACAAAAATTAATATTATCCACGTGGCACTTAAATCTCACTCCTCCTACTCCCCTTCTCTCGTTCTGAAAAACAATACATAAATAATACTAGCCCACGTGTTTCAAATCTCACTACTCCTCCCCTCTCTTTGATAAATCAGCCAGGTAGGTAAACAAAACCTCCCGACCTGTCTGACAGATTACGTGGCTGTTACGCATGGCTAACCAAATGTCCCAACATTACAACTAGGGAATCCTTTGTCCGAAATTCCTTGGTCTCCTTTTAACATTACCCATGAGGTTTCCTACTTAAGCCCCAATTTAAATTACATCTCGCTATAGGAATAGTTTTACTCCTCTAAGCAGTATAATTCACTTATAACATATCCACATTTAAGGCACAATAAAAGTAACATACACACAATGGATTTCCCAATAAGATTACATTTGTAAATACCCAGGAATAAATGGTGGCTTTACACAACGTTCTACAACTATGAGCACACGTGTATCTCATAACTTCACACACTCCTATCCACTGCCAAACTCATAGAAAGAATTATGCACACTTTTACATCGTTCTTCAAAGATAATAATGGATGGCGCTACCAATTAAAACTTAAAAGTTAATGTCCCCGAAGAACTTTACTTACGGTGAATTTCTCAAAGACCCACTAATAAGTAAAACGATTAATAAAATTCCTACATACCTATTTGATAAGTGTATATATTCTTATCACTGAAGAATGCTGTATACATGAAGCCACCACACTGACAAATGTAGAATGTAAACTGTAAATGCAAAGGCGTCACACTGGTACATTACATTGATAAGGGTGACTGTGGTGCATGTAGTTTGTGTGTACTAGTCATCTTGATGAAGGTTGATGGTCAGCTCGAACCAATACAGTGTTAGGTATTCAGATCACCTTGTCCACAAAGTATTGAGGCCCTGGCAAGGGATAGTGTTTATATCGAGTGAGAGTACAGGTGTGAGTTACGCGAATGGGTGTACTATTCTGTAGAGTTGATAGGTAACAATGCACTCATTCACTCGTATCTAGAAGTCAATGACGGCTGGAACTACTGTTAACAGTTTCATACAGTTTAATGGGACGCACACTCTGACAACACAGCTACAGTCACTGGAACAGGTTGGCAACAACATCACATGCTTGAAAAATGGTTTACGACATCAAATATACATTCATAAAGAATGTGAATACAACAGAACGTTGGTAGCTAGTCCCTCTGGGTTCTAGTTGTATTTACTTTCAGGCCTAACTGACTGATCGCGTCAGTTAATGTTCTCAAATATTTATCATCAATGGCTCCCTGACAGAACCTCTTCTGACGAAGAATTACAAGCCGTAAATTAGCAGGCTTTTATGACGACAATCTTAAAACCACCAGTAGTGGATTACAATAGTAGACATCTCTGTATCATCATCAGATAGTAAGGCATCCCTGTTCTCCGAACGATGATCCGCTTAGGCAAAGCCGAGATCCAAAATGGCTCCTAACTTCGATGAGCTTCGCTCACTCCGAAGCTGCATAATGAAGCATAAGTAAAGGGCGCTGTCCATCATTTAAATAATGCTGTGTAGATCATATGCATAATAATGCAATGTATATCATATGAATAATGGTGCTGCTAGCAAAATGTCGTCTTGAAAATAGTCAATCATATACATGTGCAGACCATACCATGGCTGCAGATCTAGGCATTCGAAAAGGTACAGTAAATGTCTTTCATTACCTTAACATCCTAGAAAACACTAGAAAAATAGCACACGCCATCCTTTGGCGCTAATATATTCTGGGGAGGAACATAGACATGATAGTCACTCCGATGATGTCGCCTTCCCCAGAATTTCACAGCAAAGAACAAATCTTCGGACATTTGTCCGTACAGCGATCAGGATCCCCCATCATCACGAAAGTCTCTCTCGACAACCTCAATTCGACACCTGCGCAGAAGCGCGTGACCCCCAGAGTTCAACTCAAGATGGGCCGACGTAAATCTTAGTATTCATATAAGACCCAAGAGAAGGTAACAGACATAATAAAATGTACCAACAACTAAATCAAGGGTTACGTACCTTTGACTAACAACAAAAAGTGTTAACAGACAAATAAATATATTTCTATATATATATCTCTATATTCATTGCCTACAAAAGAATCTGTGCGTAACACTATTATCGCTGTTGTTCCCACAGTGGAGATGATAAATACGAAGTCTGACGGCTGACAATTAATTCTTCAGATAGAGAACGATTCCCCCGTCTAACTGGCTATTTATACACACAGTGGGCCACCCCCGCGTATTTGTTAAGCTACGCACTCGGGCCAATGGAAACTCTAGAAAAATAAAATAACTACGAGCTACGCCAATCAAATTTGAAAACGCGAAAACCGCGTGTCCAAAAATTACCTCACGTTACGTGACGTTTCCGACGCGTCATACAGGCGTGCGCGAAAATAGCGATTTCCGTAAACAACGAAAATCTAAGTGATTCGCGAAAAAAAATCTAGAAGAAGAGAAAACTGGGGCGAGTGTAAAATAACCCTACCCTCATAAAACGAACTCATTTAATTGCTTACATAAAAATACCAAACACGATATATATAACGGAAATGAGAAGAACCAAAGGCAAACACGTATAATTACAATGAGAAGAAGAAATGATGAAAACTCAAAAATGGAAGAACAGAATCGGGCCGGTTGAATGACAGAATTACATTGCAGCATCACATAAGTCCCCCCTTTGAAGTGCGGGAATCCGTGCTAAATCACTGAAATCTCGGTTTCATACTGGCCCGTATCTAGATCTACCTCTCGATCTAATCACTGTCATAATTAGGATTGTCATACAGGCCCCTCTCCATATCCTTGAAAATCTGTGCAAGCCCTGGATTGTGAGGGTCACGCCTGGTGATTTCCTCCTGGCGACTGCAACCTGACTGGTCGCCCTTCCTCCTCCCTCTCATGTGTTTCCTTCGCCCACGAATTTTCCTGGCTGCGCGTGGTAAATAGTGATTACCAAATGGTGCGGCTTCCCAGTGTTTGGAAACAGACTGACTGGCTTCGCCAGACATCGCCGTAACAGGGCGTAACTGTTTGCGGTTGACTGAAGAAGCTATCACATGTTCCTTCTTGTCAGTATTTCCCTCCCTTGGGAGATTTAATCCCATCCGGGGCCTAATTCCCGACGAAAAAGAAGGTACTTCCGAAACCAGAGGCGTCACCACTGTGTGGCCATTAGGCTGAACAGGGCTGACAGGCGAATACGCCTCTGCAATTAACATTCCACTGTCTTTAGAGGCTTCTATCCTCTTCATAGCAAGACATGGGTGTTGGTTGAGCTCTCGCGGAGCTCCATGAATTTGGGGCTCTCCCCTTTCACTTCTCTGGCCTGCAGTAGGCCCTCTTGCGTTAGCAAGGATCGGTGTGGTTGGGTTTCCCAAAACTAAGTATGGGCTTCCCAGGATGAAATCATGTGCTGGCTGTGCCATTACAGCTGCCTTGATGGTGCCAGACACAAACTTGCATTTTACCTCAATATTGGCTACTGGCAGATGCTGTGAGATACCTCTTCTCAAAATGCCACCAGTCTCAACTATTTCTCCAGTTCACTGCCCTGGTTTCACCAAATGACGAGCGACGATACTGGGGTATGTAAGCCCGCTGTCAAACAAACACGTAGTAGCTGTCCCATTCACTACGGCTGGTCCACTATTAGAGAACAACTTCTCTGACTTGATGGGTTCCCACTTATTCCCTCTAGTCACTCTCACTGGCCTTAAACAAGCTGCATGATGAGCTGGGCCTGCGTGCCCAATTCTTAACCCTTTGAAAATAAAGTTCATTCGTTTGTTCATGCACCAGGATGTCCAGTGGGAAGTGGTTCGACAATTCCGACAATACCTCTCATTATCTCCCCAGTTCCTAGCGGGTTCCTGAGATGTTGTTGTCTGTGCTCTGTTATGTGGCTGGGGGCGCAAGTTATAACCAGAATGAGGCTCCTTGCGAGAAGACCCTGGTTGCTGATGAGCTGGTGAAGTAGCCAACTGCGATGACGAAGCTCCTTTGTCTGGGGCTGGCAGGTCTGGGTTTTTCCGTTTCTGTCCCAGTACTTCGGCCTGTGCTGTATGGAACCTTTCGGCGAACACGATAATCTGATCGAGTTGCTGGGCACCCTGCTCTGCCAGATACCGCCTCAAGTCGGGGGACATGTTTGCCTTAATCTGCTCACACAGAACTAACTCCTCCAACCCTTCAAAAGTTTTTGCCAGTCCTGACAGTTCCCTCCACCGGGTTAGGTAATTTTTCACCCGCTCTGCAAACTGAGCAAAACTCTCTCCCTTCTCCGGCCTGCTCTCCCTGAACATGGTTTGGCATTTACGGGGAGTCCACTGAAATCTTTGCAATAAAGCGTTTCGCAGTGCCTCGAAGTTGTTCTGGTCATCTATGATCATTTTGTTATATATGTCATACGCATGACCTTTGAGCGATTGCGATAATTTCAGACACCAAAGACTCTCGTCCAACCCGTATGCCTTTGCCATCCTTTGAAATTTTTCCAAAAACACGTCAATCTTCTCATTCCCGTTAGGGAACGAGTCAAATGGGAAGCTCATGGCTGCCATCCGGGGGCCTCCGTTTCCTGAGGTGTCTCGTACTTCTGCTCCGGGTGAATCTCCAGTTAGCTGAACTGCCTTCCGAAGATCGGTACTGCAGTTCCAGAGAACGCATGGCAAGTTCATGCTGTCTCTCTGCTGCCTTCTCCTGTGCTTCCCTCTCTGCTTACCTCTCCGCTGCTTCTGCGGCGGCTGCCCTTTCCTCTTTCGCTGCTTCTGCGTGGCTGCCCTATCCTCTTTCTCTCGCTGATTATGCCTATCAGTTTCCCTTATCAAGTAGGCCTTAGTCTCCTCCTTGTCCATTCCCATGTCCTGAGCAGCCTCGCGCCAGGCAGCTCGTAACTTGGCCATATCCGCCATCTTACCTGTAAACTGCTGGAAGTTCACAAATACAGAGAAATGACAGAAAAGGAAAAGAGAAGGAACTACCTGTTACTTAATAGGAAATATTCCTCAATAACCGCTGTCCCAAAACCCCGAACTCAGACTAGCACCAAGTCTGAATAATAACCTGAAAATTTTTTTTTAAGAAGCTACCAAAAACCCGAAATTACCTTCCTGTTAAAGAAAAATTTCAGTATGCCATCAATTACCACTAAGTCGTATATAGCTAAATTACCACCAAAATCTACTCGACTGTAACCTGTGGAAAAACTTTCTGTGGAAAAACTTATAACTGGATCAGTTCTAAAGACAACGAAAGAGTAAGTATAGTAAAGTGTAGAAGCTGATCCAGTATACAGTAAATATATATTTATTTACAAAAATGTAACATTAAAAATACCATCAAAACATCAATCAAAGAAATAGCGTGCACGGTTGCACAGCCTGAAAACGTAACAATTAAATTGATAGACACTTAAAAAAACCCCAAATCACATTCACTCTTTCTGTCACCCTGCTGAGGAACAATAAAATTGGTTAGTGACTTAAACAACTCAAATCTTGTGGAGCTGTCAACTTTAGCCTCCACTCTCTAATACACATAAGATTTCTGCTGTCTCAGTCCTGATGACTCTTCCTCAACGAATGCCTACACAGCTTTCCACTTGTTAGGCGATATGCGCCGCTAACTAACACCACTGGAAATGCTAAAATAATAGACTTGGAGTAACACAATGGCTCAGTGTCTATCCTTCGAGTAGATACTGAACAGACCCTACTGGTCCTGTCTATTTTCTCCCTCCTTCTCTCTCTCTCTCAGTCTCAGCATCTCTCTAACACTCGACGACTGATGATGCGGCGTCTCCGTTACGCTCTTCTCTCGCTACTTTCAAGACCCAGGTATTGTAACCCTATCACCTGTTCCTGAATCTGGGGATGATGATGATGGTCGGGTATCAAGCATGTGGTACTTGATTAACTGTCGAAACTCCTCTGCTGCTGAATAGCTTCCCTCTTTTAACCCGCTCCGGATCTAGAGGAAAAACACAGCCTTGATTTCTGGCTGTAGGCAATTTAAACTAGTCTCGCTGAAGATTTGAACTTCGCTGCAATAGACCGTTTAGGTTAGGTTCTTTTCGCTGCTGGCGATACCTCGAGTACTCTGACCCTTAAGATACGTCCAGTTGCCGTGGGTAATTTTGCATATGGGCAAATTTACGTGACTCGCTGAAATTAAAAGAAAATGCATCTAATGTACCATAACTCCAACATAACGCATCTCTAACCTAACTCCCCTACTCAGTACTTCACTCGTCATGTACAACAAATACAAAAATTAATATTATCCACGTGGCACTTAAATCTCACTCCTCCTGCTCCCCTTCTCTCGTTCTGAAAAACAATACATAAATAATACTAGCCCACGTGTCTCAAATCTCACTTCTCCTCCCCTCTCTTCGATAAATCAGCCAGGTAGGTAAACAAAACCTCCCGACCTGTCTGACAGATTACGTGGCTGTTACGCATGGCTAACCAAATGTCCCAACATTACAACTAGGGAATCCTTTGTCCGAAATTCCTTGGTCTCCTTTTAACATTACCCATGAGGTTTCCTACTTAAGCCCCAATTTAAATTACATCTCGCTATAGGAATAGTTTTACTCCTCTAAGCAGTATAATTCACTTATAACATATCCACATTTAAGGCACAATAAAAGTAACATACACACAATGGATTTCCCAATAAGATTACATTTGTAAATACCCAGGAATAAATGGTGGCTTTACACAACGTTCTACAACTATGAGCACACGTGTATCTCATAACTTCACACACTCCTATCCACTGCCAAACTCATAGAAAGAATTATGCACACTTTTACATCGTTCTTCAAAGATAATAATGGATGGCGCTACCAATTAAAACTTAAAAGTTAATGTCCCCGAAGAACTTTACTTACGGTGAATTTCTCAAAGACCCACTAATAAGTAAAACGATTAATAAAATTCCTACATACCTATTTGATAAGTGTATATATTCTTATCACTGAAGAATGCTGTATACATGAAGCCACCACACTGACAAATGTAGAATGTAAACTGTAAATGCAAAGGCGTCACACTGGTACATTACATTGATAAGGGTGACTGTGGTGCATGTAGTTTGTGTGTACTAGTCATCTTGATGAAGGTTGATGGTCAGCTCGAACCAATACAGTGTTAGGTATTCAGATCACCTTGTCCACAAAGTATTGAGGCCCTGGCAAGGGATAGTGTTTATATCGAGTGAGAGTACAGGTGTGAGTTACGCGAATGGGTGTACTATTCTGTAGAGTTGATAGGTAACAATGCACTCATTCACTCGTATCTAGAAGTCAATGACGGCTGGAACTACTGTTAACAGTTTCATACAGTTTAATGGGACGCACACTCTGACAACACAGCTACAGTCACTGGAACAGGTTGGCAACAACATCACATGCTTGAAAAATGGTTTACGACATCAAATATACATTCATAAAGAATGTGAATACAACAGAACGTTGGTAGCTAGTCCCTCTGGGTTCTAGTTGTATTTACTTTCAGGCCTAACTGACTGATCGCGTCAGTTAATGTTCTCAAATATTTATCATCAATGGCTCCCTGACAGAACCTCTTCTGACGAAGAATTACAAGCCGTAAATTAGCAGGCTTTTATGACGACAATCTTAAAAACCACCAGTAGTGGATTACAATAGTAGACATCTCTGTATCATCATCAGATAGTAAGGCATCCCTGTTCTCCGAACGATGATCCGCTTAGGCAAAGCCGAGATCCAAAATGGCTCCTAACTTCGATGAGCTTCGCTCACTCCGAAGCTGCATAATGAAGCATAAGTAAAGGGCGCTGTCCATCATTTAAATAATGCTGTGTAGATCATATGCATAATAATGCAATGTATATCATATGAATAATGGTGCTGCTAGCAAAATGTCGTCTCGAAAATAGTCAATCATATACATGTGCAGACCATACCATGGCTGCAGATCTAGGCATTCGAAAAGGTACAGTAAATGTCTTTCATTACCTTAACATCCTAGAAAACACTAGAAAAATAGCACACGCCATCCTTTGGCGCTAATATATTCTGGGGAGGAACATAGACATGATAGTCACTCCGATGATGTCGCCTTCCCCCAGAATTTCACAGCAAAGAACAAATCTTCGGACATTTGTCCGTACAGCGATCAGGATCCCCCATCATCACGAAAGTCTCTCTCGACAACCTCAATTCGACACCTGCGCAGAAGCGCGTGACCCCCAGAGTTCAACTCAAGATGGGCCGACGTAAATCTTAGTATTCATATAAGACCCAAGAGAAGGTAACAGACATAATAAAATGTACCAACAACTAAATCAAGGGTTACGTACCTTTGACTAACAACAAAAAGTGTTAACAGACAAATAAATATATTTCTATATATATATCTCTATATTCATTGCCTACAAAAGAATCTGTGCGTAACACTATTATCGCTGTTGTTCCCACAGTGGAGATGATAAATACGAAGTCTGACGGCTGACAATTAATTCTTCAGATAGAGAACGATTCCCCCGTCTAACTGGCTATTTATACACACAGTGGGCCACCCCCGCGTATTTGTTAAGCTACGCACTCGGGCCAATGGAAACTCTAGAAAAATAAAATAACTACGAGCTACGCCAATCAAATTTGAAAACGCGAAAACCGCGTGTCCAAAAATTACCTCACGTTACGTGACGTTTCCGACGCGTCATACAGGCGTGCGCGAAAATAGCGATTTCCGTAAACAACGAAAATCTAAGTGATTCGCGAAAAAAAATCTAGAAGAAGAGAAAACTGGGGCGAGTGTAAAATAACCCTACCCTCATAAAACGAACTCATTTAATTGCTTACATAAAAATACCAAACACGATATATATAACGGAAATGAGAAGAACCAAAGGCAAACACGTATAATTACAATGAGAAGAAGAAATGATGAAAACTCAAAAATGGAAGAACAGAATCGGGCCGGTTGAATGACAGAATTACATTGCAGCATCACATAAGTCCCCCCTTTGAAGTGCGGGAATCCGTGCTAAATCACTGAAATCTCGGTTTCATACTGGCCCGTATCTAGATCTACCTCTCGATCTAATCACTGTCATAATTAGGATTGTCATACAGGCCCCTCTCCATATCCTTGAAAATCTGTGCAAGCCCTGGATTGTGAGGGTCACGCCTGGTGATTTCCTCCTGGCGACTGCAACCTGACTGGTCGCCCTTCCTCCTCCCTCTCATGTGTTTCCTTCGCCCACGAATTTTCCTGGCTGCGCGTGGTAAATAGTGATTACCAAATGGTGCGGCTTCCCAGTGTTTGGAAACAGACTGACTGGCTTCGCCAGACATCGCCGTAACAGGGCGTAACTGTTTGCGGTTGACTGAAGAAGCTATCACATGTTCCTTCTTGTCAGTATTTCCCTCCCTTGGGAGATTTAATCCCATCCGGGGCCTAATTCCCGACGAAAAAGAAGGTACTTCCGAAACCAGAGGCTGACAGGCGAAGGGCTACGCCGCCTCTGCAATTAACATTCCACTGTCTTTAGAGGCTTCTATCCTCTTCATAGCAAGACATGGGTGTTGGTTGAGCTCTCGCGGAGCTCCATGAATTTGGGGCTCTCCCCTTTCACTTCTCTGGCCTGCAGTAGGCCCTCTTGCGTTAGCAAGGATCGGTGTGGTTGGGTTTCCCAAAACTAAGTATGGGCTTCCCAGGATGAAATCATGTGCTGGCTGTGCCATTACAGCTGCCTTGATGGTGCCAGACACAAACTTGCATTTTACCTCAATATTGGCTACTGGCAGATGCTGTGAGATACCTCTTCTCAAAATGCCACCAATCTCAACTATTTCTCCAGTCCACTGCCCTGGTTTCACCAAATGACGAGCGACGATACTGGGGTATGTAAGCCCGCTGTCAAACAAACACGTAGTAGCTGTCCCATTCACTACGGCTGGTCCACTATTAGAGAACAACTTCTCTGACTTGATGGGTTCCCACTTATTCCCTCTAGTCACTCTCACTGGCCTTAAACAAGCTGCATGATGAGCTGGGCCTGCGTGCCCAATTCTTAACCCTTTGAAAATAAAGTTCATTCGTTTGTTCATGCACCAGGATGTCCAGTGGGAAGTGGTTCGACAATTCCGACAATACCTCTCATTATCTCCCCAGTTCCTAGCGGGTTCCTGAGATGTTGTTGTCTGTGCTCTGTTATGTGGCTGGGGGCGCAAGTTATAACCAGAATGAGGCTCCTTGCGAGAAGACCCTGGTTGCTGATGAGCTGGTGAAGTAGCCAACTGCGATGACGAAGCTCCTTTGTCTGGGGCTGGCAGGTCTGGGTTTTTCCGTTTCTGTCCCAGTACTTCGGCCTGTGCTGTATGGAACCTTTCGGCGAACACGATAATCTGATCGAGTTGCTGGGCACCCTGCTCTGCCAGATACCGCCTCAAGTCGGGGGACATGTTTGCCTTAATCTGCTCACACAGAACTAACTCCTCCAACCCTTCAAAAGTTTTTGCCAGTCCTGACAGTTCCCTCCACCGGGTTAGGTAATTTTTCACCCGCTCTGCAAACTGAGCAAAACTCTCTCCCTTCTCCGGCCTGCTCTCCCTGAACATGGTTTGGCATTTACGGGGAGTCCACTGAAATCTTTGCAATAAAGCGTTTCGCAGTGCCTCGAAGTTGTTCTGGTCATCTATGATCATTTTGTTATATATGTCATACGCATGACCTTTGAGCGATTGCGATAATTTCAGACACCAAAGACTCTCGTCCAACCCGTATGCCTTTGCCATCCTTTGAAATTTTTCCAAAAACACGTCAATCTTCTCATTCCCGTTAGGGAACGAGTCAAATGGGAAGCTCATGGCTGCCATCCGGGGGCCTCCGTTTCCTGAGGTGTCTCGTACTTCTGCTCCGGGTGAATCTCCAGTTAGCTGAACTGCCTTCCGAAGATCGGTACTGCAGTTCCAGAGAACGCATGGCAAGTTCATGCTGTCTCTCTGCTGCCTTCTCCTGTGCTTCCCTCTCTGCTTACCTCTCCGCTGCTTCTGCGGTGGCTGCCCTTTCCTCTTTCGCTGCTTCTGCGTGGCTGCCCTATCCTCTTTCTCTCGCTGATTATGCCTATTAGTTTCCCTTATCAAGTAGGCCTTAGTCTCCTCCTTGTCCATTCCCATGTCCTGAGCAGCCTCGCGCCAGGCAGCTCGTAACTTGGCCATATCCGCCATCTTACCTGTAAACTGCTGGAAGTTCACAAATACAGAGAAATGACAGAAAAGGAAAAGAGAAGGAACTACCTGTTACTTAATAGGAAATATTCCTCAATAACCGCTGTCCCAAAACCCCGAACTCAGACTAGCACCAAGTCTGAATAATAACCTGAAAATTTTTTTTTAAGAAGCTACCAAAAACCCGAAATTACCTTCCTGTTAAAGAAAAATTTCAGTATGCCATCAATTACCACTAAGTCGTATATAGCTAAATTACCACCAAAATCTACTCGACTGTAACCTGTGGAAAAACTTTCTGTGGAAAAACTTATAACTGGATCAGTTCTAATAGCTCAAGTCTAGGGGATATTTAAAGAAAAAATCTATACTCAGAAAACTTTCTATAGCACCAATCTAAAATCTAAACAAGATTCCAGAATTGATCCCAACAGAATGATCCACCGGACGAACGCCACCACTTGTCACGAAGTGGTTTTAAGTTTATAGAGTTTGCCTGAATGAAAGCAAGACCCTAGTATGAGAAAGTTTGAGAAGATAGAATTTAGATGAAAATTGACAGGCCTGTGGACAGATGAGACTATTGGCTCAAGGGATAGAACCAGGATTTGACTCTCCCCTTGCCGCTTCGTGACTTCAGAAAGGCTATAATCTCACCCTCCTCTGACTACCTTTAAACACAAGGAGATAAGGTGTGTAAAACGACCACAGACACCACTATACAGACAACGAAAGAGTAAGTATAGTAAAGTGTAGAAGCTGATCCAGTATACAGTAAATATATATTTATTTACAAAAATGTAACATTAAAAATACCATCAAAACATCAATCAAAGAAATAGCGTGCACGGTTGCACAGCCTGAAAACGTAACAATTAAATTGATAGACACTTAAAAAAACCCCAAATCACATTCACTCTTTCTGTCACCCTGCTGAGGAACAATAAAATTGGTTAGTGACTTAAACAACTCAAATCTTGTGGAGCTGTCAACTTTAGCCTCCACTCTCTAATACACATAAGATTTCTGCTGTCTCAGTCCTGATGACTCTTCCTCAACGAATGCCTACACAGCTTTCCACTTGTTAGGCGATATGCGCCGCTAACTAACACCACTGGAAATGCTAAAATAATAGACTTGGAGTAACACAATGGCTCAGTGTCTATCCTTCGAGTAGATACTGAACAGACCCTACTGGTCCTGTCTATTTTCTCCCTCCTTCTCTCTCTCTCTCAGTCTCAGCATCTCTCTAACACTCGACGACTGATGATGCGGCGTCTCCGTTACGCTCTTCTCTCGCTACTTTCAAGACCCAGGTATTGTAACCCTATCACCTGTTCCTGAATCTGGGGATGATGATGATGGTCGGGTATCAAGCATGTGGTACTTGATTAACTGTCGAAACTCCTCTGCTGCTGAATAGCTTCCCTCTTTTAACCCGCTCCGGATCTAGAGGAAAAACACAGCCTTGATTTCTGGCTGTAGGCAATTTAAACTAGTCTCGCTGAAGATTTGAACTTCGCTGCAATAGACCGTTTAGGTTAGGTTCTTTTCGCTGCTGGCGATACCTCGAGTACTCTGACCCTTAAGATACGTCCAGTTGCCGTGGGTAATTTTGCATATGGGCAAATTTACGTTCCCCCACTGTTCGCCGTGACTCGCTGAAATTAAAAGAAAATGCATCTAATGTACCATAACTCCAACATAACGCATCTCTAACCTAACTCCCCTACTCAGTACTTCACTCGTCATGTACAACAAATACAAAAATTAATATTATCCACGTGGCACTTAAATCTCACTCCTCCTGCTCCCCTTCTCTCGTTCTGAAAAACAATACATAAATAATACTAGCCCACGTGTCTCAAATCTCACTTCTCCTCCCCTCTCTTCGATAAATCAGCCAGGTAGGTAAACAAAACCTCCCGACCTGTCTGACAGATTACGTGGCTGTTACGCATGGCTAACCACGTGTCCCAACATTACAACTAGGGAATCCTTTGTCTGAAATTCCTTGGTCTCCTTTTAACATTACCCATGAGGTTTCCTACTTAAGCCCCAATTTAAATTACATCTCGCTATAGGAATAGTTTTACTCCTCTAAGCAGTATAATTCACTTATAACATATCCACATTTAAGGCACAATAAAAGTAACGTACACACAATGGATTTCCCAATAAGATTACATTTGTAAATACCCAGGAATAAATGGTGGCTTTACACAACGTTCTACAACTATGAGCACACGTGTATCTCATAACTTCACACGCTCCTATCCACTGCCAAACTCATAGAAAGAATTATGCACACTTTTACATCGTTCTTCAAAGATAATAATGGATGGCGCTACCAATTAAAACTTAAAAGTTAATGTCCCCGAAGAACTTTACTTACGGCGAATTTCTCAAAGACCCACTAATAAGTAAAACGATTAATAAAATTCCTACATACCTATTATCGCTGTTGTTCCCACAGTGGAGACGATAAATACGAAGTCCGACGGCTGACAATTAATTCTTCAGATAGAGAACGATTCCCCCGTCTAACTGGCTATTTATACACACAGGGGGCCACCCCCGCGTATTTGTTAAGCTACGCACTCGGGCCAATGGAAACTCTAGAAAAATAAAATAACTACGAGCTACGCCAATCAAATTTGAAAACAACGCGAAAACCGCGTGTCAAAAAATTACCTCATGTTACGTGATGTTTCCGACGCGTCATACAGGCGTGCGCGAAAATAGCGATTTCCGTAAACAACGAAAATCTAAGTGATTCGCGAAAAAAAATCTAGAAGAAGAGAAAACTGGGGCGAACTCATTTAATTGCCTACATAAAAATACCAAACACGATATATATAACGGAAATGAGAAGAACCAAAGGCAAACACGTATAATTACAGTGAGAAGAAGAAATGATGAAAACTCAAAAATGGAAGAACAGAATCGGGCCGGTTGAAGGACAGAATTACAGTGCAGCATCACAACCCCCAAGTAGTAGATTTGTCTCCTCCAAGAGACTGGGTACCATATGGAAGTGCTATATACAATGTTCACAGTAGTACTGCGGTAGTTGATTGATTGGTGAAATGCCTTTCATGTTCACAGGTCAAAGATTTTTCCGGAGGTTGGAGAATGAGAATAGCACTTGCACGTGCACTCTTTATACGACCCTCATTGATGCTGTTAGATGAACCGACAAACCATTTGGATCTCAATGCTTGTGTGTGGTTGGAAGAAGAACTAAAGACGTAAGAATATAAGATGTTCACATTTAATTTTTTGTACAGAATGAGTGCACTGGGTGCTGCTGTGTTTTTCTTTTGTACAAGTATTACGATGTCCCATGTTGTTCCCAGGGGTATGTGAGGATGCACAGAAAGAATAGAACCACTTCTCCCTCAAGCATGTTAAGTATAAGGTGACTAATGTGGGGTGGTAGCTTCATCATGTACAACAAAGTGCTGCAGAAACCAATCCTGCAGGGCAGAAATCAATCCTGCAGGGCAGAAACCAATCCTGCAGAATCCAATCCGACTGAAGGGGTGGCTCCATGCTCTGTAATGAGGGGGGAGGGGGAGAGTAGATAAATGAATGAAGTATCATAAGCGTACAGACATTTACAACAATGACAAGTATGAATATTTTCGTTTTTATCCTATGTTAAGTTTGTGCATGTTGTACCTGTTTATAAATGTTTTCAAATAAAATTCCAGATACCCACGTATACTTGTGGTTATATCCCACTCCCAGGACTTTCTCAATGGTGTATGTACAAACATCATACACATGAACTTGAAAAAGCTCAAGTATTTCGGTGTAAGTATGTTTTTTTTTTCTTAGCTTATGAATCTGATGTGTTAATTTATTTTGTTTTAGAATTATGTTGTAAGAGCTATCTATCAGTTTAAAATTTGTGTTGTCCAACAAGTTGTAAGTACATTGAAGGCTATGACCAGTGGCATAGTTGTGTTCACAGAAGTGCAGTATGTTTTTACAAAAACTACTTTGTTAACATCATAAACATGTATTTTCCTGCATTTATCGTGTATGGGCAGAGTTTTAGCATTAAAATTTGACGATACATTTTTTTAAACATGAATGCCGATGCCATGCTTTCAAGTAAACTAACTGATTTTTACCTTTCCCTGCATAATTGCCGATTCGTACTGTGTGTTATAATTTCTTCTCTCCTATCATTATGTAATTGCCCTTTGCAGTTCTGGACATACACTTCTCTTTGATAAATAACTGATCTTAACACTTCTGTATTAAAGTCAGTTCCAGCTGTGTGTTATAATGTGTTCTTCACTCAGAAGGCAATATACGAGTGACGTTCAGAAAGTAATGCACCACATCGTTTTTCTCAGCTAATAATGAAGACAGAAGCATGAAATTTTGCACACTTCAAATATGGCATGTGCCAATTGTGTGCACCAAATTGCACCGCAACCGGCCAAATAATACGGCTGCCCTAAACCGTTGAGAATCACTCTGCTCTCAGTTCCCAGCAAAATACTAGGCAGGATAATTATACAGAGAATTTCAAAGGCAGCAGACTACAAACTGAGGAAAGAACAAGCAGGATTTAGAAAGACCAGAAGATGTGTAGACCATATATTCACTCTCAGGAACATTATAGAGCAGTGCTCAGAATGGCAAAGACAGCTTTACATAAATTTTGTTGATTTTGAAAAGGCTTTTGACAGCATACATAGGGACAGTTTATGGAAAATACTGAGGGCTTATGGAATTCCAAGCTGCATAGTGTCAATTATAAAAAGCCTCTATGCCAACTTTACGTGTAGTGTTGGGCAGAGCAACCTAACCTTTGAGGTGAAGACAGGAGTACGACAGGGATGCCCTTTATCAACCACTCTTTTTTTAACAGTCATAGACTGGGTGATGCGCCAGACAACAGAGGGCAGTCCAAGAGGAATAAGATGGACTACATTTTCTACATTGGAAGATCTGGAATATGCAGATGACATTGCACTGCTGGCACATTCACATCAACACATCCAGGAAAAAAACGGATAGACTTAATAAATTTAGCCAGCAGGTGGGCTTGAACATCAATTTAAAGAAGTCTGAGGTCATGACGCTCAATGTGAGCAACCCTGAGCCCATATCAGTAAGGAATCAGCAACTGGTACAGACAGATACCTTCACATACCTAGGAAGCATAGTAACACCAGACGGTGGGGCAGGCAAAGACATCAACATCAGAATGAATAAGGCAAGAACAGCCTTCTTTAGCCTAAATAACATCTGGAAGTCCTCACAATACAGCACAAGCACAAAATTAAGATTATACCAGAGTTGCGTGCTTTCTGTGCTTCTCTATGGTGCGGAATGCTGGAGAGTCACAGAGAAGGAAATGTCAAAATTGTCCTCTTTTCACACAACATGCCTAAGAAAAATTCACCGCATCTTTTGGCCGAATACCATCACCAACCAAGATCTGCTTACTCGTAGCAAGCAAGAGGACATGCACACCATCATAGCTGGCAGACGCTGGAGCTGGGTTGGTCATGTCCTCAGAAGAGACCCCGATGCCATCACAAGAACAGCTATGCTTTGGACCCCTGAAGGAAAGCGAAAGAGAGGCTGACCAAAAACAACTTGGCGGAGGACTGTGGAGGCTGAGATGCAAAGAATGAACCAGAGTTGGGGCACTGTACGAAGGATGGCCACCGACCGTGCAAAGTGGAATCAATTTGTTGTTGCCCTACAAGACGCCACTAGGCGTGATGGCCACTGACTGCTTTGACGGTCGGTGGTTAAGGATCGAAGAAGAAGAAGAAGAAACCGTTGAAATGGAGCGTGTTAGCAACTTGCGTTATAAGCAGCGAATTGTGATAGAATTTCTCGTTGCAGAGAAGGAAACTGTTGTGAACATTCACAAGCGTCTATGTGATGTGTATGGAAGTTTTGCAGTCGACAGGAGTACAGTCAGTCGCTGGGTTCAGAGAATCAAAGAATCAGGAAGTGGAGATACGGAGCTGCTTGATCGACCGCGCTGTGGACGCCCTGCCACAGTCACAAACGCAGAAATGTTGAAATGCGCTGAGGGCATTATTCTTACTGATAGGCGAATCACTACTCAACAATTGGCCTTACAGCTGTCAGTCAGCATTGGTAGTGCACATGCAGTTATAAAAACTCTCTGATTTTCTAAGGTTTGCGCAAGATGGGTTCCTTGAAGTCTCACAAATGACCACCGATTGCAAAAGAAAGCAATTTCTTCTGAACTGTTGGAGCGTTTCAATGCTGATGGAGAGAACTTTTTGGCTTAGATCGTTACAGGTGACGAAACCTGGGCACATCATTTTGAACCTGAGACAAAAAGACAGTCAGTGGAGTGGCATCATCCGCAATCACCACGAAGAAAGAAATTCAAGACAATTCCTTCAGCTGGAAAGGTCGTGATCTCTGTCTTTTGGGACATTGAAGGTGTGATTCTTGTGGACGTTATGCCAAGAGGAGAGACAATCAATTCGCACGCTTACATTAAGACATTGAAAAAACTCAATCAACATTTTCGCAGAGTTCGGCCGCACAAGAATCCAGCAGACCTGCTTCTTCACGACAATGCGCGACCTCACACAAGTCTGGAAACACGGGAAGCAATCACCAAATTGGGTTGGACTGTACTACCCCATCCACCCTATAGTCCCGATTTGGCACCCTCTGATTTTCATCTATTTGGTCCACTTAAAGATGCACTCCGTGGGACAAGGTTTGAAGATGATGAAGGAGTGATTCATGCAGCGAAGAAATGGCTACATGATCAAGACAAAATCTGGTACGGGCTAGGAATACATGCACTTGTTTCGCGCGGGCATAAAGCCGTACAAGTTGATGGGGATTATGTTGAATAATACTGATGTTTACATGACACATCCATGTATATTGTGTATAAATTTAATGCTTTTTGAATAAACAGCTCCTGAGAAAAACGATGTGGTGCATTACTTTCTGAACGCCCCTCGTAGAAAGTGACTCTTTAAGTCTTGACTCTCATGTGTCATAATCCTGTTGATTTTTGACCACAGGCACTGAGCTTTTAACTCCCTTTATATCAAGATTGACCACTTTATCCCTGGTTTTATCTGTTCTGCTAACATAGCGGCAGTTATCAAAGTAACAGTTTCATTATAAGGAAAATGTGTTTGAAATTGAAAAATGGCAGTGTATTTTCCTCTATGTTTATCAATTGAGGGGGGGGGGGGGGTTTCAGATATATTATACGATAAGTCTAGCCATCATCATTTGTCATACACTCCTGGGAATTTACGAGTTTTTCCTGTTTGAGCGGAAGAAGATAAATATCATAATTTAACATCGTTACCGTTGAGCTCCCCAAGGAGCATAGGCCTTCAAAAGACTTATGCCACGTCCTCTTGTCCCGTACTACCAGCTCATGGTCTTCATCTCTCTCATGTCAGTCTCCAGTTATCTTGTCCTTTTGTTTTGGCATCTCTCTCGACCTCTCTCTCCCTGGGGATTCCAGAACAAGGACTGCCTGGTAATGCTATCAGTGTGTCCTATCCATCGCCATCGTCTTCTTCTCATCTCTTGTTCCACTAGCTCTTGTCATCAGTTCCGCATTGGTTATCTTGTCGTGCCACTTCAGTACTTACAATCTTTGCAAGCATCCATTTATGAAAGTCGGATAAATATACAACAGAATGACATCTTTCCCGGGGGTTAGAAAGGCCTGAATTGCCAGCACTGATTAAATAAATTTTTTTCCACTTTGCAGAGCAAATATAGTTTAAACAGGTAAATTTGTATAAGATTTGACTCCACTGTACTACCACATTAGACATCCATCATTACCCAGTTAGTTTATTGTTTAAAACGGAAAGCTGTTAACCATGACAACGATATTCTTCAACAGGGTAACTATGACAGCTATGTCCAGACTAGATATGAGCTTGAGGAGAATCAAATGAAAAAATACAAATGGGAGCAAGATCAAATTGCACATATGAAGGTCTGTTTTGTTAAACATCTATACATAGAATATGTCTTTTATCAGATAGACTTGTATTTACTAGGACAGTGTTGTTTTGTTGCCTTGCTGCTGTTGCATTCTTGGGTGATGTATGGTAGATCCCAGAGAACATTACAGCAGCAGTGAAGACCCCGTTCTTAATTTGTGTGTTTTGCAGGATTTGGAAGAATGCATATTTCAAGGAATAAGAAACAAGTAAATAAAGAGGTCCAGTGAAAAGTAGGAATTAAATAATGGTCAAAATTAGAACATGTTGCCATTATATTGTTGAAACCATACAGGCAGGGGAATGAGAGCACTATAAGTGAAAAGGAACGCCAAGAACAGTGGTGAATGGAAATTAGTCTGTCAGAATGTTGGAGGTACATTTCATCTTACCTTCAGTGTGGATGTGGTATTAGATTGACCTGATTCCATACTGTAGCACAGACATAAGAATATGGTATTCAAGTGAAATAACATAAAGGATGTATTACAAAATGTAGAAGTGACCAAGGTTTGTTCAACGTCTCAAAAACACCTTGCTCAGCCTAACACAGCTGTTTGTGCCATATGGCATCTCACTGATAACAAGGGATCCAAACTTTCTGCTATACCTCGGCATGACCAGACACGGCACAGGGCCCAAAACTGCAGCACTCCAGTATTGTTGATGACAATTCTGATTTCCAGTTTTACTGTTCCCAAGTGCCATTAAAGCATTGTAGGGAGAAGCAGTTTTTGTATTTATTTAGCTGATTCGGCTGCATTCTGGTGAGGTTGAGGAGACATAGAAAAATTAAATACTTATATTTGTGAGCCTAATTTAATTTTTTGGTCACTTTCTACTTCGATGTATTTCCATGTTTATGCATTGCTATGTTTTGTTAATATTGAAGAGACAAATCTACCTTTTTAAAATTTAAATAAATGCAAACATTTGTAACGTATGGTGGTGTTATGTAAAAAAATTGTGTTTAAAATTATTATCCTAAGAGTATTTTCTTTTCAGAACTACATAGCAAGATTTGGTCATGGCAGTGCCAAACTAGCTAGACAGGCTCAGAGTAAAGAAAAGACACTGAAGAAAATGGTTGATGGTGGCTTGACAGAAAAAGTTGCCTCAGATAAGGTAGGAAATGCGCACACTTATCAAAAGTGCAATAAAATTGCACAGATTTATGTATAGTGTAATGATTCATTTCTTTCCTCTGGTTGGGGGGGGGGGGGGGGGTCATCCTAATGTCATGTGAGGTGTTTTGCTATTGGCTAGCATCCTATCATTCATCCAGAGAAGAAACTATTGTATTTGCATTTCTCTGTCCATTCTACCATCTGTGAACATGTTCCAACTATTTTGAATATTGGATCATGGTATGTTTAAGTAGATGTTTATTGAACTTTGATTTCTGATCATGATCTCCAAGTTTGGTTTTTTTTTTTTTTTTTTTTTTTAAATAACCAGTGGCTGGTATGGTTCTGTTGCATGCAGACAGTAATTCAGTTACTGGTGCCTGATTCTGGATTAGACTGCTGTCATCAGTACATACACATTTTAAACAGTAGCATAAATAGTGCTCATCTCTGATGTCTTCTTTCTTAATCTCAGACATATTTGTGAGACAGACTCTTCTTACTGTTTTAGAATTTTGTGTTATAAAGTTTTAATGTTGTCCGAAAGTTGACCTTGAATCACCCATCTTAGAAAATAATGCCAGAGCTTCTTCTGTCTACTGCCACAAAGGCTTACGCCTGATCAGTGAAATGTTAATGTGTATATCATATTTGCTGGTCTCTTCATATTTCTGTTTTACTAAAAAAACTTAACTATGTTTTTACTATGTTCAGAAAATATGTTACTGACTCATAACTCGCTTTTGAAAATTCCCCGAAACAGGTGTCACAACAATGTAGTTTCATATCACCTGCAGTGCTCATAGTATGTCTGCCATTTACACATTGTGTTCCATGCATGGAGGCATATCTGGATTCATCCTTATATGACCATCAGCTATTCATAATGCTATAGTACGTAGATTTGGATGTGAACCTGTCTGTGAGGCTAATTACACCCTCATTGACTCTTGAAATCATCCGCACACTTCCAGGGATTCCCCCTGTGGTGAAATATATTGAGAACCCAGCATTGCACACTAAGCTTGGAGGAGTCACTTGAGCACCAGACGTAACTCAGGCTACATGCAGGGGGATCTCACTAAGGGCCCATAACAGGCAGGGGGAGCTGAAAAGTGGTTCTGTGTAGGACGTGACAATTCCTTTGGAGAGCCCAGAACCAGAGGACAGTGTTTTAGCTCTGCATATTTGGAGAGCCCTCTTGGAAGCTGGAGAAACTGGAGCTCATGACTACTCAACACATTTTGGAATGGCAGAAAACCCACAATCTACAATGTAGACAATACGAGGAGTCTTCAATGTGGTTTTGGCTGCAATAGAGTGAGAAGCTCAGGAGTCCCTAGTTAAACAACAACAATGAAGTGTGTTCCTGATAAAGATCATAATTAGAACCAGACAGGGGCCAGTGGAACAAGAGGTGATAAGAATATGCTGCCGATGGATAGTATTTACAAGGCAGCCTATGTTCTGGAATACGAAGGGTAAGAAAAGAAGACATGGAAAAATCTAGAGCGGATGGTACAGGACATGAAGACCTTGTATAAATTTCACCTTGTGGAGCTGCGAATGAATGAAAGATCATAATTGCTGTTTTATACTTGCTGATATGTTTTACTCAACTTTTCATATTATTTGCAGACTGTGTCCCTCTACTTCCCAAGCTGTGGCGACATACCCCCACCTGTTAGGTGCTATCAGTGGCATTTTGACTTTAGTCTGCATTCATATTATATGTAATTACTGTGCATATATTACCAAAAATGTAATAAAACTTTATCACTAGCACTTGTTTAGTCAACACGCAAAAAGGATCTTTTCGAGGACTTCCTGGAATGTGATATGCCCGGACAGTCACGCTTAAGGGTCCAACAGTAATCTGCCATCATGTGGGCATCCCAAAGTCCCTGGTATCTCTCTTCCATTGTTTTTATATCTTGGTGAAATCTTTCACCTTGCTCCTCACTAAAGTCGCCAAGATTCTCCGGAAATAAGTGTAAATGGTTATGGAGGTAGTGCAATGTTATGCTCGTGTTGCATCCAAGTTCACAAAAACTCGACAGCATGTTTCCAACTAATTCAGAATAATTGTCTGCTTTAAAGTTACCCAGAAAGTTTTGCACAACTAAAACAAATGATGACCAGGCTGTGGACTCTGTTTTGTTCATGGAATCAATAAAATTTGGATCGTTTATTAACTTTCTAATTTGAGGTCCATCAAAAATTCCAGCTTTAAGTTTCTTCTTCTTTGATCCTTAGCCGCAGACCGTCAAAGCAGTCAGTGGCCATCACGCCTAGTGGCGTCTTGTAGGGCAACAACAAATTGATTCCACTTTGCTCGGTCGGCGGTCATCCTTCGTACAGTGCCCCAACTCTGGTTCATTCTTTGCATCTCAGCCTCCACAGTCCTCCGCCAGGTTGTTTTTGGTCGGCCTCTCTTTCGTTTTCCTTCAGGGGTCCAAAGCATAGCTGTTCTTGTGATGGCATCGGGGTCTCTTCTGAGGACATGGCCAACCCAGCTCCAGCGTCTGCCAGCTATGATGGTGTGCATGTCCTCTTGCTTGCTCCGAGTAAGCAGATCTTGGTTGGTGATGGTATTCGGCCAAAAGATTCAGTGAATTTTTCTTAGGCATGTGTGAAAAGAGGACAATTTCGACATTTCCTTCTCTGTAACTCTCCAGCATTCTGCACCATGGAGAAGCACAGAAAGCACACAGCTCTGATATAATCTTAATTTTGTGCTTCTGCTGTATTGAGAGGACTTCCAGATGTTGTTTAGGCTAAAAAAGGCTGTTCTTGCCTTATTCATTCTGATGTTGATGTCTTTGCCTGCCCCGCTGTCTGGTGTTACTATGCATCCTAGGTATGTGAAGGTGTCTGTCTGTACCAGTTGCTGATTCCTTACTGATATGGGCTCAGGGTTGCTCACATTGAGCGTCATGACCTCTGACTTCTTTAAATTGATGTTCAAGCCCACCTGCTGGCTAAACTTATTAAGTCTATCCGTTTTTTCCTGGATGTGTTGATGTGAATGTGCTAGTAGTGCAATGTCATCTGCATATTCCAGATCTTCCAATGTAGAAAATGTAGTCCATCTTATTCCTCTTGGACTGTTGTCTGGCGCATCACCCAAGTCTATGACTGTTAAAAATAGAGTGGTTGATAAGGGGCATCCCTGTCGTACTCCTGTCTTCACCTCAAAGGTTAGGTTGCTCTCCCCAACACTACACGTAAAGTTGGCATAATGTAGACTTCTTCTTTGATAATGATTTTTTGCTTCTCAACTGCTTTAAATTCATCCACCTCAACGGCCATCTTTGTTCAGTGCTTTGTCCATTTAGATGTAATGGTGGCATATCTTTTTGATCAATGAGAGGCTTATTGATAATATTTTTTTCTCCAACTTTAAATTCATCCCTCAACGGCCACTGTTTCTTTGTCCATTGCATATCTTTTGCCCTGCTATCCCACAAACATATAAAGCATGGATATTTGGTGACTCCCATTTACTGGCCAAGCAAGAAGTTCATCATTTTAAGATCTACACAAACCATCCAGTTATGTTCTAAATACTTCAATTTTTCCAGAACTGTGCTTATTGTAGCATACTCCTCCTTCATTGTAGTAGAATGAGCAATTGGAATTGAGCCATATTTTTTACCATTGTGTAAGAGACCACCCTTCAAACTTCTTTTAGAGCTGTCAATGAAAAGTCGCCACTCATCTGGTGTATAACTTACACCCATTTTGTTAACAAGACCTCCTACATTAGTACAAAACACAAGGTTGTTTTCTTTACAAAAGAATGGAATAAAACCTTGCTCTCTGCTGCGATAAAATGTAACCTTTGTTTCAGCAGTCAGTAATTTTTTTTTCTTTCAATCTTGAAGCCAAAAGTTCTGAAGATTCCTTGGAGAGATATAGATCTCGGATTAGATCATTTAGTTCAAGCTGGTCGAAGCGCTGAGCATCTGAAAAATCATCTTCGAAATCACTATCACTGTCACTTGTCGTTCCACATGCCACTGCTGTCTCATCTTCTAGCAGGGAATCCGAAATCTGACTGAAAGTTGGAACAGGTCGCCTAGCAGAATCTAAATCTGGATATTTCCACTTTTTGTGATTTTTTTACATTAATTCCCTTAATATTCACAGCACAGAAATAACAGTCATCATAGTGGTTCTTGGGCTCTCTCCAAACAATTGGAATTCCAAATTTTAATCATTTTCTTTTCCCACAAGTCCACTGTCGCAGGTGTTCAACACATGTTTTGCAAACAATATGAGGAGCCCAAGACTTGTCCTGGTCACCTAGTTTTACTTTAAAGTAAGCAAAGTATGCCTTTTTCACAAAAACAGTAATATGCTTCCTATGTTCTTCTTTGAAAGTGTACTCTCCACAAATATAACAAAATAAATGCGGTGAAAGAAAACATGCTCTTCTTGAAGATGATGCCATTCTCTGTTAGAAGTGTAATAAAATAAGTAGCATACTAACATGCATGCAGTGGCTTAAAATCTAAAAAAGGCAATTCTGGGAAGATTCTTGGAAAACTGAAACTGAGAGTAAACAAGCAGTTTTCTTTTGTAAAGGACTAGACAGCAATAGTTTTTTTTACATAGCCTTATATAGAAAATATTGTAATAATACAGGGTGACCAAAAAAAACGGGCCCGCGCGCGCACAAAAAGTGCGCGCGCTGGCCTGTTTTTTTTTTTTTGGTCACCCTGTATTAATGAAATACAAAAATGTCTGTATCTCAAAAACTAGAGCTGCTACAGACAAGTAAATGTGATAGTTGGATTGAGCAGGCCTCATTTATGTACAGTCAAGAGTAAAATGTTTGGCACCAAAAAAAAATTTTGTGTGTGTAGGGCTGTGTTATTTATGTAATAAAGTCACCAAAATGTTCAGCAAACTTTATTGACTCACAACTCATGTTACAATTTCATTAAAAAATTCCTTGAAACAAGTGTCCTAGCAACGTAGTTTCATGTCACACAGTAGTGCTATTGACATGTCTGTCATTGTAGTCTTTTCGCACTGTATGATCGCTGGACAGCTATCAGCTTGAATTCTGAATTGCTGCCATCAGAATATTACATTGATTAATTTGCAGTAGCAAAAATGTCTATGAAAAATACTGCTAGCAGAAGTTTCTTCTATGAATAACACTGCTGTCTGATAACTATTCCTAGATCTAGTGACTATTTCTTTATGATCAGATCAGCACATGCACATTATGATAGCTTGCAAAAGATAAGTAAATAAATAAAATCTGCAATGGCTTATGGGTAAAATTAACTGTTCTAAGTGAAAATATTCAGCATCTCCAAGCTTTGGGCAAATACAGAATTGCTTACCAAGTCAACATAGCTTCCCCAGTTGGTTAAAAATGACAGTCACATACCTTGGTTTGCCCAATAATGGATGTAAACAAGCAGGAGTAACTATTTAACTTATTCCACCCCGGAGGTCTGGCACATTTTTGTTCCTCAACCCTTACCAAGGGAATGTAACTCTGTTTACCACAAAACATAATCTTTGAAAGCATATTTGAGCATGCAAATATTCATCAATTTCAATGAAATAAAAATGCTATAAAGAAAAATGAACGAACTTTCAAGAAATGTATACATTTATATGACTTTAATGGTAATTTATTTTTAGGGGGAAAAAAAAACTGATTTCCAGTAGGAGTCTTGCACACCTTTAGTTTCCTGCCGCTGCTCAGCATATTTATTTGTCTGTTCCACAAATAGTTTGATTATTGTAACTGGAAAGGAGAGGCTAGAATAGTCAAATGGTGGTATTACAGGGTGCATTGTCTTGTATACATAAATAAGCTACTTGCTGAACCCCCGAGCTTCCATTTGTTTTTTTCCCAAAGAATAACCACTCAGCATTGCATTAGGTCTGTTTGACTGTCAACATGTTCCAGGTTAATAATAATACTAGTATGCTAACACTTGGGTTTTGTTTGTATATCTGCAGAAGTACATCTACAAGAACCTTGACTTTGGTATTGATTTAGACACCCGTGTGGCATTGGTTGGTCCCAATGGTGCTGGCAAATCTACTCTTCTGAAACTCATTACAGGAGAGGTACTTACACATTTTAAACATTTGTAAAATATTACGAGCGTATATCAGTTCTAATAAGAGTGAAAGCTAAAATCGGTTTTAAGAGAAATTATTAGAAATGCCAAATTATACAAATTGGATATCACCCGCAAAACTGAACATTCAGTCAATACCCTTTAGCTCCCAGAGGAGCATAGGCCTTCAACAAACACATGCCAAGTCTTCCTGTCCTGTGCCATCCGCTCAAGTTCTTTCTATGTTTTCCTCATCATTTTCACCTCTGTATCCAGTTCTCTCTCCATGCCTCTTTCCCTGTGGATTCCATCCAGAACAAGGACTGCCTTGTAATGCTATCAACAGGTTTCCTCAATGTGTGTCCTATCCATCGTCAGCGTCTTCTTCTCAACTCTTGTTCCACTTGTCTGGTTCTTGTCATCAATTCCACATTTGTGACTTTGTCATACCATTTCAGTCATTCTATTCTTCGCAAGCACCCGTTTATAAAAGTCTGTAGCTTTTTGGTTATTGTTTTTGTTGCTCTCCATGTCTCAGAGCCATACAATAGGACTGACTTCACATTTGAGTTGAAGGTTCTTATTTTCGTTTTGGACTTGATTTCTCTTGTTCTTCATATGTTTCCCAGTGCAATGAAAGCTCCTCTTACTTTTGTATTCTTATTTTGATATTGTCTGTCCCTCCAACTTTGTCTATATTACTGCCAAGATGTGTACGATTCTACATCATTTAGTGGTGTTTCTTCAACCTTGTTATCATTTCTTGCATTTATTCTCATAATCTTTGTCTTTTCCCGGTGTATTTTCAGGTCCACTTGTGACTTCTCATCGAGAATTTTCATTTTCTCTTGCATCTGATTATGGTTATGGGACAGAAGAGCCAAGTCATCTGCAAAATCCAGATCATCAAGCTGTTTAGTCAGATTCCACTGGATTCCATTTCTGTTGTGTGATGTCGATGTTTTCATAACCCAATCTATTGCTAGTAAGAAAAGAAATGGAGACAAGAGGCAGCCCTGTCTCATTCCCATTCTAATCCTAAGCGGCTATGTAAGTTGTCCTTCATGAAGAAAACTGAACGTTACATTACAAAACTAAGTTATGTAAAAAAAAAAACACTGATGGACTGGAGCAAGTTCATAAACTTGTTTCAGCGCACTCTGTCAGCATTAAATTGTTCATTTGGACCGGCGTAGCGTATAACTTTGTTGTTGTTCTGTTAAATGTTCGGCGTAACAGTTATATTTCATTATTTATTCCTTTTCGGTAATGACCGAACATCCAGTATAAATCCTGTTTCTCATATCCTTGACAATTATGTTCTTGGACCTTAAAAAGCCAGTCAGATTGATGAAGTTGCTACAAGCTCTCTTGCTTACTTGGCAGTGTTGTAAAATTACTTAGGTGAAGACATTTGATAAACTATTTCTTAAATATACTAAAAATTTGTAATTGTGAGCAAAACAAAGTCTTTACACGATTTTCACAAATCACTGGTTTGTATTTTTAATTATTTTTCTAATATGATTGTATCAAAACTTTCCTCAGCTCATTCCTTCAGATGGACTTATTCGCAGACACTCACATCTCAAATTAGGAAGGTATCACCAGGTGTGTAGTGTCAGTTACATAGATTTATTGCATATTCACACTGTTCATTGCTAAAACAACGCTCCCCGTCAGTACCCAAAGTACCATAAATTACTCAGTATGTTGTTGCATTAGAAATGTCTGCATTCATTGTTCATTATCATGTGAATTCAGTTCATACATTTTTGAGCCTGAGAAGTGTGCAAATCAAAGGGCATAACTAACTCGTCTTAAGTGTTTGAGGGTTGGAGTGGGTAAAAGGTTTGGCGTCCGCCTCAAATTCTAGAGGTACCAGGTTCAATTCCCAGTAGAGGGAATATAATTGATGGAATTTTTTTTCAGAACCTCTGGTCCAAATTGTGTCATACTCCTCCTTGTCTCATGGGTGGTGAGATCGGGTGTCTAGCCTTCTCGGATAAGGGCGACAAAATAGGAGGTCCCGTGTGCAAGTTGTGCACATTAAAAATCCCATAGCTGTTGGAAATCGTAAAGAGTAGGCCATAAGGCCACTGCCCTGGCAAAATTTAAAGATTAGAAACCTGCCCACCAAATATATTTATAGAATGTGTAATTCCTATATACACACATTGGGATTCTCGCCAGTGCTACAGAGTTCGTGCACTGTGCTGAGATCCTCCTAGTGTGATTTAATGGAGGAGATCGGAGCACTGATGGAGTGTCCGTGTGCAATGAAGATAGTCCATAAAACCAAACCAAAGTGTTCATCAACATTTTTGTTTTTGTTCCACTTCTCATGTGCCACGCATCCTGTCATTATCTGTTACTTAGCAGTAAAATAAAAAAGAACAAACCAGGGACCGAAGACGCAGCAAAAGTGATGAATGCAGTAAGCGACCCATAAAAATTGCCGTGCTGAAGTCTGATGTGTCGGCCGAAAGGCGCAAATATCGCTGTAAACGGACACAACACAACCTTTTCAGGAAGAACGAGGAAGGAAAAAAAAAGAACAAACCTACAATTTGTTCATATGCTAAAAATAGTAAAATTCTGTAAGTACTAGCAACAACCCGCCAAAATTGGCAGGTTTTTAATTATAGTGCGTTGTTTCTGTTACATGTATTACAGACAGTACTATCACTACTGTGGTCATTTCATTGCAGACGACCGTCTTTAGATATTTGTAGTGAAAATTATATAGATGTATTAAAAATGAAGACATGGAGTAACCTTACCTAAATGACATGTAGAGCAGTGATAACGATCTAATGGACCGTATATTGACTAAATAACTAACATTTATTTTATGACAGCATGTCTCGTAATTGTTCGTGCATCTTTTAAAATCTTGCCATGGTCACTGCCTCTGAGAAGCTATGGTTGACTTACTGCCTCTGAGAACAACGTTTGAAGTTTGACGAAACTCCAGTTCATCAATCGTGTTGTTGGCTTCTTTCCATAATCAAACTGTTCATGCACACCTTCATTTCCGCATTTTTTTCCTATTTTCGCGAGAGTACATATAATGGGGAAACAATACAGTTATTGTCTAACTTTGCCGCAGTTGCACCCCTCGGCTGTGGTTGAAAGCTAATGCACTCTCTCGAAAATAGAAACGGTGCACAAATGACGGTGTGCAAAAATGTGACTGACCGACCGACCAATGTACTTATGGCGGCAATTATGTATTTTGATTATAGGTGGATGTGTATGTTAAACCAGTACAAAGTAGTTTAAGGCAACTGGGGTTATTCCGTTACCTCTAGAACTTTTAAGCGAATCTTCAGTTTTACAAATCTTTTCATCTGTTTCACTGTCTCCGTCATTTTAGCATCTTGTTTCCTCAATATTTCACCAGTTATAATATCTTGTTTCCTCAGTATGTCATGTTATAATATGTTGTTTCCTCAATATTTAACCAGATATAATATTTTGTTTCTTCAGTATTTCACCAGTTATAATATCTTGTTTCCTCAATATTTCACCAGTTATAATATCTTGTTTCCTCAATATTTCACCAGTTATAATATCTTGTTTCCTCAATATTTCACCAGTTATAATATCTTGTTTCCTCAATATTTCACCAGTTATAATATCTTGTTTCCTCAATATTTCACCAGTTATAATATCTTGTTTCCTCAATATTTCACCAGTTATAATATCTTGTTTCCTCAATATTTTCACCAGTTTCCTAATATTTCTTGTTTCCTCAATATTTCACCAGTTATAATATCTTGTTTCCTCAATATTTCACCAGTTATAATATCTTGTTTCCTCAATATTTCACCAGTTATAATATCTTGTTTCCTCAATATTTCACCAGTTATAATATCTTGTTTCCTCAATATTTCACCAGTTATAATATCTTGTTTCCTCAATATTTCACCAGTTATAATATCTTGTTTCCTCAATATTTCACCAGTTATAATATGTTGTATTCTCAATATTTCACCAGTTATAATATCTTGTTTCCTCAATATTTCACCAGTTATAATATCTAGTTTCCTCAATATTTCACCAGTTATAATATGTTGTATCCTCAATATTTCACCAGTTATAATATCTTGTTTCCTCAATATTTCACCAGTTATAATATCTTGTTTCCTCAATATTTCACCAGTTATAATATCTTGTTTCCTCAATATTTCACCAGTTATAATATCTTGTTTTCCTCAATATTTCACCAGTTATAATATCTTGTTTCCTCAATATTTCACCAGTTATAATATCTTGTTTCCTCAATATTTCACCAGTTAGTTATAATATCTTGTGATTGAGAATTGGTTAGGCTCATTGTTCATGTCCTTAACTACAGCATCTGGCCGATCAACTTGATTTGGACTTGTCTGCCTTAGAGTACATGATGAAATGTTACCCTGATGTGAAGGAGAAAGAGGAGATGAGAAAAATTATTGGACGTTTTGGGCTGACTGGCATGCAGCAGGTAGTTATGCTTATGTTTTCTTATTTGTTTGAACATTAAGATTTGCTACTTTATAGTAGCATAATACAAAAGGCATGAGGAGCAAAAGGCGCAGATATCGCAGCTTTGCTGTAAACAGCGACACAACGTAACAAACGTCCTTTTTAGGACGAACACAGAAGAAGAAGATTGTTTTGTTGCCGATAGATTCTTAAGCATTAAACCTCCTAATTTTCTAAGTGAAACATAACATGTCAGGCGAACAAATTCCCACCAAATTTTTTTGAAAAATGCATACATTGCACAGTAGAAACTAAATTTCACACGCACTAAAGTAATGCACATCTTTCAATCTTTTTTTGTGGTGGATGTATTAAAAAATATTCATACCCGTTTTTTGGGGGACAAAATGTTGGAATTTCTTCCCATTTATGTTAAGCAGAGTTCTTGCGAAATGCATTGCGGGTAAGTATGAATTAGTATCAATCTTAGATTTATATTTGGCAGTAGATAATGGAGTTCACTACATTTGCAGTCAAAAAAATTTGCAGTAGGTATCTGTTGCTGTCATTTTCGACGGAGTCATCTGTCAAGTTATTTGCTTATGTTTGTATCATAAGTATAATTGTGTCTTTACCTGCGATGTCAGGTTGATTAGGGGTTGTCTTCCCTTGTTTATTCATTCATTGTGTTTGACCTTTAGGGTCAGAGGTTGACAGTTCGGCGTGGGCCTATGGGAAGGTTTTTTAAGCGGGAGTGAGATATACTTCCGGGAGGTCCTGTTTTTCTGAAGGGACCAAGAGTCCATTGTTTTTCGGGGAGAATCTTCGAAGTAACTGCTATGGCAGTTTTCCCCAGTGAATCTCTGTGCGTCGGGATGACGACAGAATTCCTTGTGTAGTTCTGAGGATTCATTTACCAGGTAATACCGACCTTTATGCATTATTACGCTTTTCGGTGGCAGAACATGTAAAGGATTACCTAGGGTGAACAGCAGTTCACGGATCCGCCATTTCAGAACTTATATATTTGTGCTCGAGGTAGCCATCCAAGACTGTTAGTCTTATATTGTCCAGAAATCCAGTGACGAGGATATATTGTGGGAGCCGCAGATTGGCGGAACTTCTATCTACAATAAGTATTACTGCAGGGTTGGTGATAACCTATTTAACAGAAGTACACGGCCGACGTTAGGACGAGGCCTGTGCTTCCGGCTATTATACTACAGCCTGATATGTGCAATTGGCAGGGAGTGCCAAGTTGCACCTGTGTGTCAAGGTAACTAAGGCATCTGACGCGTTTAGTCAGAGACGCCAAGGGCGACGCTACGAACTGTCATTATTGAAGAACTTTGCTATTGACCATGCACGTCTATTCTGATGTTTACCTTTTTGAATGCCAAATGTATACCTATCGATGTCAGGTCAGCATGACCTTGTTACACTGACTGTTCCTGTTGATATTATGTGTGTTCCCGTCAATAAATGTCTTGAAACATGCCTGCAGTGTCAAAGCATCCTTGATTACTGCATGTGAGAGTATGGGTTGCAGGATCTACATCTATACGAGCCTAAACACATTCGCGTCTTCATTCGCACCCACACTCAACTCATCATACGCTCGCACTACACATCTAACAACATGTAAACTGTCTTGGGCCAGTGATCACCTCAACAAGAAAAAAAAGACAGTTACATTTCTGGTGGACCAGTTACGTGGGCTCTTATGATACATTTCTTGTCGCCAATGTGGCCTAGAAACTTACATTTCTGATGGACCAGATCTGTGGGTTTAAAAAGAACAGAGCGAGCATTTGACATTATTGTTGACATTTATGGATCCAGAAATTTACATTCCTGGTTGGCTGTTACATGTATGATGTCTCCAGTTTTTGTCGAGAAAGTTACAAGAAGGACAAGTACACATTACACTTCTGATCTGTGGGTCTAAGCTACACACGGGACAGCCGTAACACAGCGCTAATTCTACACTTGCAAGTTTTGGCTACAACAGGACAGATATAGGTCATCAACGGTTGACACAAATAAACAGTACGAGCATTTATATTATAATGCTACATAAAGCATAACAAGACAAGTACTGAAGTGAACTACTAGGCATTTGCTACGTGGACCATAACTGCATAGAAGGCGGGTTCCTATTGTAAACAGTACTGCGGGTTGTTACACGTTTCATTCAACAACAGACTTTTCTAGGTCAGAGTATTCAAGCTACATTGTTGGAGGTCAAGTGTCTGTAAACAGTACGTGAAATTGTAAACATTCAATGTGCAAGCCCTAATTTGAGAAGGTCATAGTAACTTTGGTTCGTGAATACCACTTTATGTTACAGTGGATTTGACGTTCAGTGCGCGTTTGACATTTCGTTTCTGTGTTCGCAAGGAGCAAGAAATTTATTTTAGTTTCAGCTGTGACTGAACTTGTTCTGCAACACATTGAAATTGATTGCTATATGTTTATGTCACTTCTACTGTTTTTTGTGTATTTTTCTGCGGGTTTTTCGGTTGGTGGGTCTTACGGTAAATATGCCACTTGATCGAGGCTTACTGTAAGCGGTCTGTAGGTGCAAATTTTCTTAATTTGGAAATTTGCTAGTGACAATTGGTCGCTATTGATGTTAGCTGTGATGTAATTGTACTTAACGTTGTTTTTTGTAATATTTTGTCTGTTTTTCAGTTTTGATTGTCGATTTGTTTTGTTTGTATTCTGTAGGTCTCTCCTTTCTTGTGTATTTCTCTACACATTTTTGGTTAAAACAGTGTTGCCATTTGTATTGTTTTGTATTTTTGTCTTTGTATTTTTTTTTTTGGTTGTACTACATTACTGTCATGCACAGTCTACATACACATACTTGGTCATGTTTTGATATTATTGATAAGGTAGACTCTTCATATAGAGTTTGTTAAATAATATTATATAAGATATTTATACAAGTTCTTTGATAAAAGACTTGTTATCTACAAAGATTAAGACAGTAAAATAAAGTGAAGTGAGTATACAAGTCTAGCATTTCAGACTTGTCTCCCATTGAAGTGGGATAAGGTAATTTATTTAATTTTTTTTTTCAGGTTTCTGATCTCATTAGACAGAATGTCTACATTGGATTTCTTCATCCAGCAAGGGTTGACCCTTGGTAAGTCTGGTAAAGAATTGGAAGAATATTCATCTGCTCAATTCGCCATTGCATTAAAGTCAGAAGAAAAGAAACAAAAAGAGGAAATTAAATTGAAAGCAGAAGCTGAACTAAAGAAGCTAGAAGCTGAGAATAGAAGATTAGAACTTGAAGAAAGAAGGTATCAAAGAGAGGCTGAGGAGAGAAAAGCTCAAGCTGCTGCTGAGGAGAGGAAAGCTCAAGCTGCAGCTGATGAAAGAAAATTCCAGATGGAAATGGAAGACAAAAAACTTCAAGCTGCTGCAGAGGAAAAAAAACTTCAAGCTGCTGCAGAGGAAAAAAAACTTCAAGCTGCTGCTGAGGCTGAAATTAGGAAAATGGAACATGAGGAAAGAAAACAGAAGATGGAACTTGATGAAAAACTCGCAATTTTGGAGTTAGAGAAATTGAAATTGGCGAGTACGGGTGCTCAGCAAACAACTTCGAGTACGACAAAGGAGTTTGTTAGTAGGATTAAATTGCCTCATTTCAATCCTTTAAAGGATGACGTAGCAGATTATCTAGATAGATTCCAATTTTTGTGCGATACGCATAACATAAAAAAGGAAAAATATGTTGAACAACTGATGCCATTTTTTACAGGTGACACAGTGACTACTCTTATGACAATAGACGAACATGAGAGGACTAATTATGATGTTGTCAGGGCAGCATTACTAAAGAAATACCAATTAAAACAAGAAGACTATCGTCTTCGTTTTAGGACAATGTTGCCAGAAAATGGAGTAGATTTCTCTGATTTTGTTACAAAGATACGTCGTACATTTACACGATGGGTTGAGTTGTCTCAGATTGAGAAAACATATGAAGGTCTAATGGACTTATTATTGCGAGATAAGGTTTTGTCATCTGTTAATGATTCTTTTCTTGCATTCCTTCATGAGCGTAAGCCTAAAAACTTAAAAGAAATGGAGGAATACTGTTGTCAGTATGCCACAGCACATCCCCATGCTACAGTTAGCAATTCTAAAGTGAAAGAAGGGTTGCCAGCTGCTTCGGCAACACCATATGGCCCTAATTTCAGAAAAAAATTTCAGGGTGCTCAACAAAATTGGAATAGGGGAAGTAATCAAAATTACACTCAGAAGCGGAGTAATCCAACACATGATGGTTCTTCGTCTATGCAGTGGAGACAAGATGGTAGTTCTCGTAATTTTAGTGGTAATAATTTGAGACACTTTCGTAAAGGCTATCCAAATAATAACTATTCAAATTTTCGAGGTAATCATTCTCGACGTCAAGATTATGACGATGGTGAATTTAGAAACCGGGATTCAAACCGGAATGATGATTACAATAGGCAATATGATAACAATTACAGGGGAAATGATAGTCGAAATAATTACAGGGGAAATGATAATCGAGGTAGACCTAGGTTTAACAAAAAAAGACCTTACCAACAGGCAAACTCTGCGCAACAAGAGTTTGATGGAGTCTGTAATACAGTAAATGATAGTGGTAACTCTAGGGCTATCACTGGTTGTGCTTTCGATTTTGGGAGAGCAACTGAATGCCCCCAATGCTTAACATTGTTTGACTCATCAACTGTATCTACGCTAAGTTGTGGTCACCCTCTTCCTGCTCTACCTGCTACAGTTGCGCATGATGGGAGAGGATCTCTCATCTTACATAAAGGTCTAATAAATGATAGGCTAGTCTCAGTACTTTTCGATTCGGGATGTACTACCGTCGGGGTTAAGGAGTCTCTGATAGATCCTTGCTGTGCCACGGGAAAAACAATCAAATGTGTTACATTTGGTGGTACTATGGAAAGCTATCCTACTGCTATTATTAGGATTGACACTCCTTTCTTCACAGGAGATGTCCATGCATGTCTTCTTCCTAATCATATTGCGGATCTTATAATCGGTCGTATTCATGGGGTTAAGGAATGCACCCCGCAACAAATTTCTAGTTGGGAAGAAAAAAACATTCAAACGGTCAATGCAGTGGTGACAAGAGCTCAAGCTCTTAATCCCCCAACTTCATCTTATAATAGTAATGAAGTTGATAGCCAAGACGAGCACTTGGTGATTTCCCATGACTCGTTTGTTAAACGTCAAGAAGAGGATCCTTCTTTGAAGAAATACTTCCTTCTTGCAAAGAAAGGGGATCCCAATCAAAATACGAATCACAAATCGTATATCACTATGAAGAATGGTATATTGGTACGAATGGTACAACACTCGGACAAGTCTATGCACTCGCAAATTCTTGTGCCTAAGTGTATGAGAGCCTTAATTCTTCGGCATGCACACGATTCTCAGTGTGCGGGACACATGGGTTTTTCCAGAACTAAAACTAGAGTCCTTGCGTCATTCTTTTGGCCATTCGTGAATAAAGACATCCGAATTTATTGCCGATCTTGCAAAATTTGTCAAGAGGTCAAGTCTAGGGGTCCGAGACATGCTGCTCCTATTCAGGCTGCAGATATTCCGATTCGGCCGTTTCAGAAAATGGCTATAGACATCATTGGTCCGTTCAAAATTAAGTCAGCCAGAGGACACCAATTTATCCTCACTTGCGTGGACATGTGCACGCGTTGGCCAGAGGCTATTCCTCTGAAGAGCATATCAACTGTCGATATCGCTGATGCTCTTTGGCTCGTATTTTCTCGTCTGGGATTCCCCGGAGAAATACTGTCGGATCACGGCACTCAGTTAATTTCGGACGTTATGTCTCAGGTAATGGCTACGCTAGACATTAAAAGGTCTCTCAGTAGTATTTATCATCCAATGTCCAATGGATTGGTAGAACGTCTTAACAGGACACTAAAGAACTTACTTGGCAAGATAACGGAGGATCATCCTGAAGATTGGGACAGGGTTTTACCTGCAGTCCTCTTTGCCTATAGAGAGGTTCCCAACGAGCATACAGGGTTTTCTCCTTTCGAACTTGTCTTTGGCGCGCAACCGCGCGGGCCAATGTCCTTGTTACACGATTTGATAACTTCCGATAATATTGACGATGATACACAATCGTCATATGAATATGTTATAGCTCTTAGAGAAAAGATTATCGAATCGTGCAGGTTAGCAACTTCATCTTCCGAATTTGCGAAAGAAAAAGCTAGGCGATTTGCTAATAAGAAAAGACGCCTACGTCAACTTTGTCCTGGAGACAAAGCATATGTCTTACTGCCCTCAAGAGAGAATAGACTTCTCATTTCTTGGAAGGGTCCATACACTATAGTCTCGAAAATTTCTGATGTCGACTATATTGTCGATGTGGATGGAAGGCATAAAACCTTCCATATAAATATGTTAACAGAGTTTATTGAACGTCCAGACTATTTACAGCCTATTTTCCAGGCGACGGACGACTCTCCAGTTCAACATGGTCACATCTCATCCCTGTCCGTTATACAGGATGAGGAAACTATTTTTTCTGACGTGAACTTACCTCTTCCTACGATTCCACTTATTTCAACGGAATCGTGGAGAGACGTTACAGTCTCTTCTAACTTGTCTTTTGAGGAACAACGTCAAGTATCCTCTACGTTACAATCATATCAGGATGTCCTTACCGACATTCCTGGACACACAGATGTCATAGAACATGACATCATACTTACTGATCGTAATCCGATCAGAGTAAGACCATACCCAATACCTATTCATTTTCAAGCACAAGTCGAGAAAGAATTGGATGAAATGATTCAACTACAAATAATTGAACCATCCACTTCAGCTTATTCTTCGTCGATAGTTATTGTTCGAAAGAAAGACAATAACATACGTCTTTGCGTTGATTATCGCAAATTAAATCAAGTTACGAAGTTCGATGCTGAACCTATGCCGTTATTAGATGATCTACTTATTAGACTTTCTAAAGCTAAATTCTTTACTAAACTAGACTTGTCGAAAGGTTATTGGCAAGTCCCATTGACGGAACACGCCAAACCTCTCACTGCTTTTTCGACACCTAGGGGTCTGTTTCAATGGAATTTTATGCCTTTCGGGCTTATGAACGCCCCAGCGACTTTCGTGCGCATGATGCGACGAATTCTATCAGATCGTGCAGATGTCATTGCATATTTAGACGACATCTGTCTTTTCAGCGATACTTGGGAAGAACACTATGTGGGTCTGAAGGAATTGCTATCTACTCTACGTGAGCATAGTTTGACTGCTAAACCCTCTAAAGCTTTTGTTGGGTTTAGTGAAATTTCCTTCCTAGGTCATCGAGTTGGTCATGGTCTGTTGAAGACAGAGGACCAAAACATTTCAAAGATATTAAATATCTCGGTTCCGAAGACAAAAAAGCAAGTGCGTAGTCTCTTGGGATTGATACAATTCTATGGAAGATTCATTGAGAATCTGTCCTCCATTATGGCACCACTTTCAACGTTATTGAAAAAAGGTTCTCCTAATATGGTGCGTTGGTCCCAAGAATGCCAATCTTCATTGGATCAGGTTAAGAATTTGTTCTCATCTCATCCTATCTTAAGACTACCGACGATTGATAAGACTTTTGTCCTTCGTAGTGATGCCTCTTCCACTGGCATTGGAGCGGCACTAATGCAGGAATATTCAGGAACTCTGCATCCTGTAATGTATATTTCTAGGAAGCTGAATGCGGCAGAAAGGAATTACTCGGTTTTGGACCGTGAATTGTTGGCTATGGTTTGGTCCATTCTTAAGCTACAAAGGTTCCTTCTGGGCGCGCATTTCTTTATGGAAACCGACCAAAAAGCTCTTACGGCTATGCAAAGTAAGGATTTGAAGAGCTCGAGATCTACTCGTTATGCTATTGCTCTTCAGCCTTTCCATTTCACGGTGCGAGCTATCCGTGGTTCGGATAATGTGATGGCGGACATATTGTCTAGATGCCCACATGATTCCAGTTAAATCTTGTGTCCTAGTTTTTCCTGATATATTTTCAGACTTAGGTCTGTCCTTAATATCATAATATGTTGTAATACAAATGTATTTGGATGATGTTTAGATAATTTAACAAATTTCATTTTGTCCATCCATCAGTGATATGTTGCTAAAATAGCATTGACATTTGTATATTGCTATGATTATATTATTTAGTAATGTTTGATATATGATTGGTATTGCCAGCAACTTAGGTTTCTTGAATGGTATCCCTTAGTTTGTTTGGCTTAAAGGAAATATTTTCTCCTATGTTGGGAGATGATTTGTACCCTCTTCTATTGTACCTGATATTAGGTTCATTGTTTGCATGAGCACAGAAGTGATACTGGTGCTATCTTGCTCATGAACATATTAAAAAAAAAAAAAAAAATTGCATTTTTTTTTTTACAGGGGGGTGGTAGTAATGTTGCTGTCATTTTCGACGGAGTCATCTGTCAAGTTATTTGCTTATGTTTGTATCATAAGTATAATTGTGTCTTTACCTGCGATGTCAGGTTGATTAGGGGTTGTCTTCCCTTGTTTATTCATTCATTGTGTTTGACCTTTAGGGTCAGAGGTTGACAGTTCGGCGTGGGCCTATGGGAAGGTTTTTTAAGCGGGAGTGAGATATACTTCCGGGAAGCCGGGAGGTCCTGTTTTTCTGAAGGGACCAAGAGTCCATTGTTTTTCGGGGAGAATCTTCGAAGTAACTGCTATGGCAGTTTTCCCCAGTGAATCTCTGTGCGTCGGGATGACGACAGAATTCCTTGTGTAGTTCTGAGGATTCATTTACCAGGTAATACCGACCTTTATGCATTATTACGCTTTTCGGTGGCAGAACATGTAAAGGATTACCTAGGGTGAACAGCAGTTCACGGATCCGCCATTTCAGAACTTATATATTTGTGCTCGAGGTAGCCATCCAAGACTGTTAGTCTTATATTGTCCAGAAATCCAGTGACGAGGATATATTGTGGGAGCCGCAGATTGGCGGAACTTCTATCTACAATAAGTATTACTGCAGGGTTGGTGATAACCTATTTAACAGAAGTACACGGCCGACGTTAGGACGAGGCCTGTGCTTCCGGCTATTATACTACAGCCTGATATGTGCAATTGGCAGGGAGTGCCAAGTTGCACCTGTGTGTCAAGGTAACTAAGGCATCTGACGCGTTTAGTCAGAGACGCCAAGGGCGACGCTACGAACTGTCATTATTGAAGAACTTTGCTATTGACCATGCACGTCTATTCTGATGTTTACCTTTTTGAATGCCAAATGTATACCTATCGATGTCAGGTCAGCATGACCTTGTTACACTGACTGTTCCTGTTGATATTATGTGTGTTCCCGTCAATAAATGTCTTGAAACATGCCTGCAGTGTCAAAGCATCCTTGATTACTGCATGTGAGAGTATGGGTTGCAGGATCTACATCTATACGAGCCTAAACACATTCGCGTCTTCATTCGCACCCACACTCAACTCATCATACGCTCGCACTACACATCTAACAACATGTAAACTGTCTTGGGCCAGTGATCACCTCAACAAGAAACTTTTTTTTGTGCATGCAGAAAGAGCACACAATAATTAAAACCATCATTTCTTGATGGGTACCTACTCATGAGATTTAATTCTTGAAGACAAAAATTGTTCTGAAAAACTAGATAACCAGTTTTTGCTTTCTTAGGTATGCCCCATTCGGAACTTATCTGATGGCCAGCGCTGTCGTGTGACATTTGCCTGGCTGGCATGGCAGTGCCCACATCTGCTACTTTTGGATGAGCCCACGAACCATTTGGACATAGAGACAATTGATGCTCTGGCAGAAGCCATAAATGATTTTGAAGGTGGCGTGATTCTAGTCAGCCATGACTTCAGACTGATCTCACAGGTATATCAAGAAATCCTTGCACTGAGGAACCATTCAACACAATTTGTGTTGGTAGACATTATATTTTCTTCCCATGTAGTTCTGTTGTGAGACAAAGATAGAATAAGCCTACTGCACTGGGCTGACCTCATGATGTAAAACAAGTTGCTACAGAAACTGCTGCAAGAGCATATGAATGCTTTGTGTGGGCTTCCTGCAAGGGGCCACCTGCAGTGGTGGCTTCATTAGGGAGCACAAAGGAAAATAATGATGATATTGCTTTCATATACGGGACATTAGTTTGTTCTTACTTGGCAAGGAGGCTTTGAAAGAGTACATATTAGCCTATTTCCCATCAATAAAAGCAGTTAAGAACCACATGTATGCATTGGTGTTTTGAAGCATTCTATACATAAACTGCAAAATCTAGGCTTATGTATGGAGTGCTTCAAAAAATAAATGCATACAAGGAGTTTTTAACCTAATTTGTAGGTGGCTTGGCTCTTCTTTCCCATAATCAGATGCAAGACAAAATAAAAATACACAGGGAAATGACAAAGATAACGAATAAATGATATGGTTAAACTTGAAGAAACACAACTACAAAATGTAGAATCTTACAGATATCTTGGCAGCAATATAGACAAAGCTGGAGGGGCAAACAATTTTATCATAATAAGAATACAAAAAAGCAAGAGGATTTTTCATTGCATTGGGAAACGTGGAGATGAAGAGAAATAAAGTAAAGGATCCCGTTAGACGTCCATTGAGACATATTGGGAATGGTGTTAGGCCCATATTTTCTTGACCCTCGGCACACTATGGGTGATGTGGTCAGCATCACGCCGGCCACCTTAACCTTCCCAGAGTTGCTCAGGTACCCAATTTTTGAGGCGGGGTCGTTTGCGGTCTAAAAAAATCCCATCTCAACTGGGGATCGAACCATGGACCACTGAGCTTGGAAGCCAGTGCACTAACCACTGCTCCAAGAGAAATCAAGTCCAACACAAAAAATAAAAATTGTGAACTCAAATGTCAAGCCAGTCTCTAAAACATAGAGAACAATAAAAACAACAAAGTTACATTCATAAATGGGTGCTTGTGTAGAATAGAGGGATTACAATGATATGACAAAGCCACCAATATGGAAATGATGAGACGGTGCTGGTGATGGACAGGACACACATTGAGGAAACCTGTTGATAGCATTACAAGGCAGTCCTTGTTCTGGAATCTCCAGGGAAAGAGGCAGACCAAAAAACACTGGAGAGAGAAGTGAACATGATCTGATGGCATGTTTATTGAAGGTCTATGCTCCTTGGGGAGCTAAAGGTAATTGATTGATATTCATAAGCTAAATGTGCCTACTTCTATGGTGCTGGTAAAGCTAGTTTGCTGTGAATGCACCCCACTCTTCATTACCTGTTTTAGTTGTTTTCTTGTCAGGTTTTTAAAATGTTTGTATTGTCCACCAGACTTTATTGTCTATTGGGTCTGTGACTTTTCAGTTTTAACGATACCGCCTTTCAGATTAGACTGAGCAAATAATAGTGATTATCATTAAGCCCTTGAATGCTGTTTTATTTTCAGTTATTGGTCACTAAACACATGCTTCTGTTTTCTTTCTAGGTTACAGATGAAATTTGGGTGTGTGAAAAAGGGGCTGTTTCAAAATGGGAAGGTGACATCTTCTCTTATAAGCAGCATTTAATCAAGGAGACTCAGAAGGACAATGCCAAACTCAAAGATTAAGGAAGAACTTTAGACACTTGATAAACTGTGCAATGCTGAATGTGGGAATGTTTCATGTCACATTTTGATAAATTGTAACGTTTGGTGTTTACATGCATATACTCTTGATTAGGTTCTTCATCAAGACCCATGCCTGGTGGAGTAGGTGATCATTTCTTTACACAACTTCCTGCCTCCAGTACTGCTTTCATTTCTGTTGTTGACTTCTTTCAGTGCCACATTGTAATATAGCATTTTCTTTCTTAGTGCTTTCTGTTGTCATGACATATCCCAGTTTTATTTGCATTACATGCCTAATGAAAGTTAATTGTTTCCTTCTCATGCAAGTAATAATTTTTCATCAAGTAATAAGCATCTTTTGTGCCCTGGTTTCTTTCTTTTTTAGTGATCCATGGTATTCTTAACATTTCTTTTTAGAACCACATCCATCGCCTCCAGTGCTTACTAATACTTTTCATGTTATGCTTTTGCCTGGGATTTTCTACTCTTAAATCCATGACTTTGCAAGGGACAGTAAGACGTTGAGTGTGTGGTTACTCTAGGAGTTGGGGTACTAACTCCCCTAAAATATTGTGAGTTTCAGTCCAGTTTCCATTTACTTGAACAGCTGTGGATTCTTTGGTATCCTGCTTTGATACTGCCCTGTGAACTTTTTCTGTTTGAGTAAATATTTAGTGCTTCTTAATTGTAGGTTTTTTTTCCTTAACATCCCCAGAGTGACATGCTTTGTAATAGTTGATATTAAATGTCTAAAGTGATAATCTTGCTACACTGGATCTGTGCAAATACTGAGCAGTGCTGGTGCCTGGTGGTCCAAGAGTGAATAAGTAACATATGTCCACTCCAAACTTACTTGTGCTTCTGATAAGCCACAACAGTAATGGTCATTGCTGAATAAAATATGCAGAATGTTACAAACATTAACAGTAATGCATGACTATTTATATCACAATCTTAAATTTGGTAATGTAAGAACAGTGCACACGGTGAGACATGTTAAATGTTTAGTAGGACTTCTGACATAATGGTTTTTCAAATGTGTGCTATATACTGTAGTCCAATCTCAATTTAAAAATAGATTAAAAACTTGAATTCTCGTGTCATTTTTGGATGATATTTGCTTGTCACGTCTCATGAACTGACAGTTGTTTTATAAATTACTCAGTGAATTGATCAACACCACACACACACCCGGTAAATACCTGGCTGTAATTACATTGCTACAGCATAGGTGAAATAATGTCTAGGTCACAAGACTCTTTGTGCTTTCCAGGATAAGAACTACACGCTGGCAGTCCGAATATACACGGAAGCGCATCTGATAGCGTGGAGAATTTGCATAAAGCAAAGAGTACTGACTTTTATCTTGAACAGTCTTCTCAAATCCAAGAAGCAATAATCTCCACTCTTACTTTTACACCTGTTCAATGTGGACCAACGCTTATAATAAATCCTTTTCCTTTACAGTCTTAAGAGACAAGCATTCTTATCTATAAATCTTTTCAAGACGAACAAGCATTTGCTATCAGTTTTTATCTTCAGTGTTCTCATGTTGGAGCAGCAGCTATTACCCATTTGTATTTGCAACACTCCTGACATATCTATAAAATTTGAGAAGATAGTAAATGTATTGTCCACTTTGAAAAGGTTATGGAAAGAGTGATCTCCCCTTTCTAAGATGGCTGCTTAAATTTTGACGACTACGATTTTTGTACAGACCAGTCATATAGACAAAATACCACTGCCTTGTAGCGAAGTCCCAAATAAATGGATCCACTGGACCGCAGTGTGCCTTAAGATGACATACAGGTATGACCCAAATAGATCTGCCAGGCTGGAAGAGTGCCTTGCCTTGACAGGGTCCACCTAAAGCTTCTGGTGATGGCAACAACTTAATTCTCTCCACATTACTGTTTGAAGATGGAAACTTGAGTAACTCATCATGACTCCCTTTCGAAAACGATCCTCCTGGGGACAGTTGAAGGTAAACAGAGAAGAGCAAGGCAAAGAAAATCCTGGGCTGATAACATCAAAGAATGGACAGGGCATGGTTTTTCCACACTTGTACGCATTGCTGAGGATAGAGAGCAGTGGAGGACCCTGTCTGCTGATACTTCCACCATGGCACCCCTACGACCCGTTACGGGTTGAGATGATGATAGGCATAAATCTCCTCCGTTCTACAGGAATTGTTGATGATTGAAAAGTCGGGTTTTAAAATTGTTTCCTCACTGGTGTGAGACATACAAGGAGCAATATATGACATTTGACTGATATTATTTCCCCCAAAACAAAATACCCAGTGCAGCCAATACACTGATGGTAATTGCGACAGACATAATTACTGACCGCTATACGGTCATATGTTGGAACAGGCCGCATCTCACATTCAGCTGTAATGCTATGTAATACAGACTTATGAAACGGAAGTGAAGAAATTTTAAAAATAAATTTAAACACGGGTGACATTTCTATAACTTGATGTTTAGTGTTTGTAAGCCCAGCAATGGCCAGTTTATTTCTGTCTGTGAGCAGTTACTGTTTCTGAGCAAACCCCCCCCCCCGTAACATGGAGTCACTAGAGTATGTATAAAGGAAGGTGTCACTGCTCTCTCAACATCAGCAATCATGTCCGTATGCTATTTAGATTATAAGTGCAAAAACAGCTAGCTTTATCCATAGACATTCAGGGCCTAAGCAAGAATATCTATCATGAGCACAGCTTGTGTTAAAAAGAATCTTCAGTCTTATAAACACAGCAAAAATGTATCTGATCATTTATTTATTACTGCTCACACAGCAATGGATTTTCTTAACAATAAAAAAATACTAGGCTAAATTATGTATATGTTCCTTAACTCTGGTTATAGACACTTAGCAGATATCATAACAGACTCTCTTAGCGGAAAGTTCATTTCCTTCTCATTTTGTACATTTGCCATCTTCTGCCCTTATTTGTTGCTTTGTAGAGCAATGCAAATGTTTCTTCCATGTTCAGAATAAACTCAAAAGTGATTCTATTTGTGTCATTTGACTGCTGAATCCTTTCACAAGAGCCCTATGTACCAGAAGAACAGGATAAAAGCTCCTCCGTGGGTGACTATAAAGTTGGGAGCTGGCACCCCTCCATACATAAAAAAGATCTGTACTTTGGTTATAAAACTAACAAACCTGTTTTATATGTCAATGCTGACCACTGAAATTTATTAGAACACTCTTGTCCAAATTTTGAGTTGGACTCGAGGCTTAAGAGTTCATTCTTTGTTCTTTACTGCTCTTAAGCCCATACAGTAATAGTCCTGATGCTTTGTAGTTTGTCTTCTATTACCTAAAACTTGTCAAACTTTGTTCCTGTCAAAGGTAGCCTCTTTCCTCTATTTAATAAAACACTATCCCAGTTACAACAGCCTCTACTGTTATATTTCTTTCCAACTATTTACCAGGAAAGTTATAAAACAACAGAATGAGACAATTCTCAGACATATGAAACATTTTACAAAACTATACTGCATAACTACTATAATCTATAATGCTTATTGTTGCATTCTGTCCATCCCCTAAAGAGTGCAGGCAAAACATCTGCTTTTGCCATGACATCCCTTATTCAGTTAAACTGTATCACAAAATGTTGACTTTTTACTAAACCAGAAGCGACATAAACATTGAAACAGAATATTATATTTCCTTTTTAATATAAAGTACAAATACCTGGGTATTAAAACATACAAACAGATGAGCAATAGTGTTACACTTCTCGAAAGTAAAGAAAACATGACATTAAACTGAAACAATTCTGAATAGGCCTCTGCAAAACACAACTATTTCATGAATCCTACAAGTTGTGAACAATGAAACTTTTTTTTTTTAAAAAACCTGGTGGAAATACAAGCAATCTCACCCAAAAACAAAAAAATTACACAATGCACACACAGGAATAAGAATTCATTCATCACAATCGCCCTTTGGTCACACAACTTTCTTCCATTTCTGTTACACTTTATTGCATGTGGTATCATTGAAGGTCAGGCAAATCTGGGGAGGAGAAAAATTACAAAAAAGAATTACCTTCTATGCAAAAATACCATTATTTCTTGGCCTGTCAATCTAGAAAGCAGACTAAATGTGGGTCTGGCTCATCTGTCCCAATTAAATTTCTTTTTTTTTTTTTTTAAATGGATGTTAACAAGTTAATTCAAATCCTTCCACGTATGACAATTGGCTCACTCACTTTGCAATAATATAAATTAAATGAATTCCAGCAAGCCAAAAGTTTTTAAACTTTTTTTTCTTTTTTAATTTGTTTACACAAAGTACCATTATTTCTAGGCATGTCAATCTAGACAGCAAGACTAAAGACATTAATATGGGTCTGGCTCATCTGTCTCAATTAAATATTATTTTTTTTTAATGGATGTGTGCTCTAACAAGTTAATTCAAATCCTTCCACGTATGACAATTGGCTCACTCACTTTGCAATAATATAAATTAAATGAATAAGAGCAAACAAGCCAATAGTTTTTAAACTACTTTTGTTCTCTTTTTAATTTTTTTACACAAAGGTAACCATTTCTCTTGTGAGAAACCCGTCCTTAAGCCTGAATATGTTTTTGGTATAACCGCAAAAACCAAGATAAAGTATTATGTTTATTTCCTTTTAAAGGTCCGATTGCTAAGTAAAGAATATTGTGAGTTTTTATAATTATAGATATTCCAGTTCATTAAACATCTGCTGTTGCTTGCAATGTTATCAACGGCGTGACAAGAATTCGAAGAATAAAAAATATGCATCTGGTACGGTATTCTAGCCCATGTGTTTCACATGATCCTCTGACAGGGCTTCTTAAAACTTTTTTGTGCCATGGAAATCTTTGATTGTCTGGTGATGGCTACATCTTCACCAGACAATCTTTGAAAAAAAAAAAAATGTACATAAATGCATAATTAAATATTTTACAAAATAATATTTTATTTCAAAGAAAAATTGTTGAGCTTACACAGCCATACCAGCATGTAAAAAAAATGACTTTCAATACACACGTTTTTTTTTAAAAATATTGTTTTGCCTAGTGTACATGATAGTGCGGTCTGTTTCCTTGAAGACTTTTGGAGACCTGTTATATCATTCACAAAACAAAAAATGTAATGATTAATTTCAGTAACAATTTTGATGACAATAAAATTCAAATTTTTAGGTTATGTACACGGACCACCTAGAATTCACTCACAGAATCTTTTGATGTCCATGGACCACAGGTTAATTAATAAGCCCTCCTTTGTAGCATTAAAGTATTGCACACAGTTAACCTCATAATATAAATTGCTACAAAATCCACCACTGCTAAGGCACACAAAGTGCAATGAAACTGGCGGTACAACCCTATATATAAAATCCCAGCTTCTTCTGTCAGTACGTAACGCTAAGGAATGCAACTTCGTTAGACATTAATTGTATTGTGTCCCTTATATGTACTCGCCCGAAAATAGTAACACTTACCAAAGAAGAATGCGCAAATGACTGCACAAAAATTTTTATAGAATGTGTGATCCCATATACACACATTGGGATCCTCGCTGCTGCTACGTAGTTTGTGTACTGTGGTGATGCACAATAGTTTTTTTAATACTTTTGAATAAGTAAAAGTGCCGTTAGGTACTGGTGCTTTTGTATTTAATTCCCGTCTTATGACTGGCTTTTACACTAGAAAGGATAATAAAGAGTTTTACATATGCTCCTTTATTGGTAGCTTAGAAGGTAACTTAAAAGGTTATCAGTTATATTCTGCACAAATCATCACGAAGCCCAATAATGCCAGCATTCACTCATTTTCCACACTAAGGCTATGGATTAACTGATTACTATAATGTAGCAGTATTCATTTTAATAATAAAATCACATAGAACTCTACTTACCTTCATCATCACTGTCTTCATTGTCCTGTTTGGAAAAAAAAAACCAAAATAATTAAAACACATATACAACACATTCCGCATATAACCAGGAAATACTAAGGAATACACCTTTAAATCTAAGTGTCTACTGATAAATATCCTATTCTGACAAAAGCCAAGATCAACAGAGCTCTCCTTACAATTTCAGTATATTGCGAACTGTGGAAACTTAACATCAATACACAGAAAACAGTATACACCATTTTCTCCCGCAGCCACAAAATAGCAAAAAGACCCATCAACATCAAACTGAATGGGGAAACACTAACAAACGAGGAGTCCCCAATCTATCTAGGAGTAAAACTGGACAGACAATTGAAACTAGATGGACATATCTACAACCTCAGGGAAAAGCATGTAAGCGCCTAAACCTCATCAAACAATTAGCTAGTACAAATTGGGGAGCGGATAAAAAAAACTTCGCCAACTATGCCTAGGCTATCAGTGATTGACTATAACCTCCCGTTCCAGACCATTGTGAGTACTAACACCATCTCATCTCTGGACCATGTGCAGATCCAAGCTCTCAGGTTAATTTGTGGAAGGATGAGATCAACACCCACAGCCATCTGTGAGATAGAAGCCAATATAGAGCCGCTGGATATCAGGCGTAAAAGAGCACTGACTGAAGCTGTAGAGAGATACAGGAGACAAGAGAAAGACCACCCAAACAAAGTACTTATTGACACTTGGAAACAAACATGGAGACTGAAACAACTATCTCTCCTGGACATTGCTAAAGAGGAAAATGATAAACATCATCTCCCACAAGAGAGAAATGGAAAACATACTTGGGACCACCCCCTTGGGAGAACTTCCACCAACCGTCAAAATACAATTGATAGATAAAACGGCCAACAAGAAAACACTATCCACAGTCTTGAAGATGTGTGCCTTGGATACCATAAACAGCTACTCAACATCAGCAATTCAGGCCTACACAGATGGTTCGGCTTTCAAAACCACCTCTTTTGCAGGATATGGCGTCTGCACATGGTCTTCGGATCGATCCTCATGAGTTCTGTGACTCCTGTGGTGAAAATTGTTCAAATTATGAAGCTGAGGCCATCAAGACAGCCATTGAATTACTACACCAAGTTTGACCTTAAGGAACAAAAGCCTTTAGACATAGTGATTTTAAGTGACTTATAGGAAGAGCGATTCACAACTTGATCACAGCTTACTCCATCAGTGTAACCCTACAGTGGATCCCTGGACACAGTGATCTAACAGGAAATGAGACAGCTGATAGACTTGCTAAAGCAGGAGCCTCTAAACAACAAAAGGACAGACCCTGCAGCATGAGAACAGTCAAACAGATTCTCAGAAACAACACAAGGGAAATCTGGCTGAACAGATGGGCAACTTATGTGCTTCTAACCAATTTGCTAGTGGAGGAAGTATATTTCCACATAATTGACATTATAAAACAATGTGGATAACACGATAAGCAAACCACAGTACAGAAAATCCAAATGATCATAAATATATGTTTAAACAAAAGTTCAGATCATTATTAGCAGATGTGGCATCAGATCAGAATCTTCTGTTGGCCAAAATAAAACAACCCTAGGAGATATACAGCATTACAGACATCTCTTTTAGGTGGTTGCATTAAAAAAATCGAGAAACGATAAATTGGTCACAAAATCCAGTGAGTACCAAAAGCTTCAACAACATGAAGCAAACACATCAAAAAATATATGAAATACGGCAAGAGGATGGTTACCCGGGGGCCCAAAAGGGGAGAAAGAATAGTAATGTCAACCTACTATGCATGTCATAAGAAGTGACTAAGGAAGGTTGAGCATGGGGCTGGCTAGCCCTTACTGGAGAAATTTCAAGCAACAAAAAAAACCAACAAAAAACAGTATGGACATATTTACTAAAGAGATACAAGAAGGAGATGAAGACATGGGATAGTGTCGTGAAGTGACGTCTGTATCACAACACGAATTCTGCGTAACTCTGACCACACCGCGCACCATACATTGTAACAACTGCAAGATACACAGACTAATCAGAACGCTCCGTTATGCTGTGTTTACTACAGCCTTGGATAAATAAAATGGAAGTCCAAATATGTGCAAACCAGTATCGGAGGACAATTAACTACATCATTATGAAAGAAGACCACCTGGAAGAGGCTACCAAAACGATATTAGGGATGTTGCTCTACCCATAAGTACTAATACTTTTACAAATACTGATATAGGACGGGAGAGATCTCCAGTTGAATGCATCGAAGCCTCAGGTTAGTCCATTATTTAGCTGTGTAACGTACGCATAGAATAAAATGCATTTAGGAATGAAAAAGGTTGTTTACTAGAATTATGTAGAATAATATAGGGCATATTTTAAACTTTAGATGAATAAAATAGCTCCAGGAATAACTTGGATAAATAAAATCTTAGTTATCCCGATTTGCACAATAGGCAAAATTTACCTATATTTTCTGAACACAAAACACATTCGTTGGGGGAACCACCTCGGACGCTCGAGGCCACATTATTTAAAGCGCAACTAATAGAATCAGGTCAGTCACAATATTTGAAAGCTACAGGCGAGCGGCAAAAAGAAAGCAAGTGTTAGTGGAAGCAATTTGCCTTCTGTATTTGAAAGCAGACCTTATACAACCATTAACAGCTCGTCTGTGTGTGTGTGCCTGAGGGTAAGAACGAATCTATATATATGTATATAATTATGTGTATTTCTAGTGATTAATCCACCTGTACAATAGGAAGTGTGTAGATGTGTTAGAAAATTACAGTGTGTTGCTGGTGAACTTACAGGCTTGTGTGTTATTCTGGAGGCAAAGCCAGCCCAGGGAAACATTCAAAATACTTGAGAATGATGGCCAAAGTGTGTCTGTAAGTTTGGAAATGTATTTAAAGAAGTATTTCTTAATGGAATGACACATATACAAGGAACATAAGGAAGGATGAAAGTAATTGGATTACTGTATAGTTTGATATATTACTCAGTAGTTTTATTCACGACCAAATTATTGTAGGGAGGCGAATCATGGGAAACGGATTACAATTAAGGATGTAGAAGAAATTTATGATCACAGTGAACTGAATTGATTGTTGCTACTATATTATATCTTGTGCATCTGCTAGCACTCTGTCTGTGTCAAAAAGGGATATTGATAGAAAAATACAGGGATTGCATTTAACTTCGTTTCAGGTTTTATCCTGTAAACCTAACAAATATACAAGAGGAATCTCTTACTGAGGTTACGACAGATGCAGTGCCGGTCTATGTCAGAGGGCCAGATATCTCGTGTATACCACTTGGAAGAATTTCATCACAGATTTCTATCCAATATCAGAGGGAGCCATTTTCAGTGACTCAGATAAGTTGTCCACAAAGGCAACTGTACAGCATATCCCAGTACACCAAAAATAAACAGAAACAGTTGTATGATGCAAATAAGCAGTGTATGTCTTCAATCAGAACTGTGACAATATAAAATAGTAAATAATCAGAGAGAAACCATCCAAGCAAGACTTTCTCCATAGTGATAGACATTTCCATTCAGTGAAAGGCTTTGTTGAATATTTTATTATTTATTTAATGTTGTCATATCATTTCTTTTAAAACTTTTCTAACAGAAAAGAGTAAATGTACAAATAAATTGTAAATATTTACCAGCAGACTTACTTAAATTCTTTAAGTTAAGTTACATGCCTTGTTGGTGAATTTAATTAAATAATTACCCCTAGCAGAGTTAATAACAATTATAACTACCATATTAACAGAGGAGGATCTGGAGAGGTAGCAAATAAGGACTACATTACCATCTTCTCTGGGAACTTATACAGCTTGACCCTACCTTTGTTTATACACCCTTACTCTTTTCAGCCCCTGTCTGTGTAAAAAATCGCACACGTTACGGAAACAGCAACAAATGAAAATACTTTGACGCGGGACGGACATCCGGAGTCTCAGGCTCGTATGACTGACAGTGGTGAAAGCTGAAAGGAAGCCACTGGCATGAAAACGGATGCCCAGACCGCAAAACACGAAACCAGAATCGGTTTTTGGAATGTCAGAACTATGAATGAGGCAGGAAAGCTGAGACAGATCACAGCAGAGATGAGGAATTACAAACTACATATCCTGGGAATAAGCGAGAGCAGATGGACAGGGATGGGGAGAATAAAAACAGCTACAGGGGAAACAGTACTTTATTCTGGTAGAGAGGACGGTCAGCACAACGAAGGTGTAGCCATTATCCTTAAGAAAGGAATGGAAAGGTCTCTACTGGAATGGAAACCCATTAACAACAGACTGATAAGAGCAAGACTGAGAGGGAGATTCACCAACACCACAATTATACAATGCTATGCACCAACAAACGACAGCGATGAAGAGATCAAGGATGAGTTCTATCAACAGGTACAAAAGGAAATGGAAACTGTACCCAGGTATGATCTTATTATAGTAATGGGAGACCTAAATGCGAAAGTTGGAACACATAACAATTATAACGAAAGAGTAATGGGGAAATGCGGCAGTGGAACAGTAAATGAGAATGGGGACAAATTAATAAGCTTCTGCAGTATTAACAACCTGGTCATTGGAGGAACACTTTTTCAACACAAAGAAGTGCACAAGTTAACATGGGAATCACCAAACGGACGAGACAAAAACCAGATAGATCACATAATGATCAATGGCAGATGGAGACATGCACTACAAGACGTGAAAGTAAGAAGAGGCGCAGATGTGGGAAGTGATCACCACCTAGTAGTAGCAAGACTGAAGGTGAAACTCAGAGCTGCTGGACCAGTTGCAGTTAAACAGAAAAGATATAACATCACAAAACTTAAGGACCCCCTCACCAGAAAAGTGTTCATGGTCGACGTAAAGAGACGATATCTGATTACCAAAAGCCAGGAAAGAACAGAGACCGACGATGTGGACCAGAAATTCAACACCATCTCAACAATATACAAAGAAAGCAGCAAGTCATGCTTGGGATTCCAGGAAAGAAAGAGCCAAGACTGGATAACACCAGAAACGCTAAACACCATAGCGAAGAGAAAGGAAATGAAAAGGAAGAAAACAGAAGCTAAGTCTCCCAGGTTAAAGGCAATATATAGTGAACAGTACAGTCAGCTGGACAAGGAAGTTAAACGTCAAACCCGTGCTAACAAAAGGACATTTCTGGATGACCTTGCTAGACAGGCAGAAGAGGCAGCACTGAGAAATGAACAAAGCACAGTTTATAAAATAACTAAAATCATCAGTGGAAAACGAGGTGCAAACAACATAACGTTAGTAAGAGACAAGCAAGGAAATCTCATCACCACAGCACAGGGGCAGGAAACAAGGTGGGCAGAACACTTCAGAGAAACACTGAATAAGGAACCACCAGAGACTCAGCTGAATGTTCCTGAGGCTGAAAGTGACTTAGACATAAATACAGACATTCCACGAAAAGAAGAAATTATCACAGCTATCAAAGGGCTAAAAAACGGAAAAGCGCCTGGTCACGACAATCTGAATGCTGAGCTATTCAAGACAGACCCTGAACTAGCAGCAGAACTATTAGAACCACTATTTGCACAAGTCTGGGAAACTGAGACAACACCAACAGAGTGGAGTAAAGGAATAATTGTCAAATTGCCCAAGAAGGGCGACCTTGCAGACTGCAACAACTGGAGAGGAATTACCCTCCTCTCAGTTCCCAGCAAAATACTAGGTAGGATAATCATCCAGAGAATTTCAAAAGCAGTTGACCATAAACTGAGGAAAGAACAAGCGGGCTTCAGAAAGAACAGAAGATGTGCAGATCATATATTTACCCTCAGGAACATTATAGAGCAGTGCTCAGAATGGCAGAGACAGCTGTACATTAACTTTGTTGATTTTGAAAAGGCTTTCGACAGCATACACAGGGACAGCCTATGGAAAATTCTGAGGGCTTATGGAATTCCCAGCCGCATTGTTTCCATTATAAAAAGCCTCTATTCTAACTTTACGTGCAGTGTTGGATCGAGTAATGTAACTTTCGAAGTGAAAACAGGAGTACGACAGGGATGCCCCTTATCAACAACATTATTTTTGACAGTCATAGATTGGGTGATGCGCCAGACAACAGAGGGCAGTCCAAGAGGAATTAGATGGACAACGTTTTCTACACTGGAAGATTTGGAATATGCAGATGACATTGCACTACTCTCGCATTCACACCAACACATTCAAGACAAAACCGATAGACTGAATAAGTATGGCCAGCAGGTTGGCCTGAACATCAATTTGAAGAAGACAGAGGTCATGACACTAAATGTGGGCAATCCTGAGCCAATAACAGTAAGGAACCAGAAGTTAGAACAGACAGACACATTTACTTACCTAGGAAGCATAGTAACACCTGACGGCGGAACAAGCAAGGACATTAACAACAGAATGAATAAAGCGAGAACAGCCTTTGCTATTCTCAACAACATTTGGAAGTCTTCCCAGTACAGCACAAACACCAAATTAAGACTGTATGAGAGCTGTGTACTTTCTGTGCTTCTCTATGGTGCGGAATGTTGGAGAGTAACAGAGAAGGAAATGTCGAAACTGTCCTCCTTCCACACAATCTGCCTAAGGAAAATTCTCCGAATATTTTGGCCAAACACCATCAGCAACCAAGAACTACTTATTCGGAGTAACCAGGAGGACATGGACACCATCATAGCTGGCAGAAGCTGGAGTTGGGTTGGCCACGTCCTCAGAAGGGACCCTGATACCATCACAAGAACAGCTATGCTATGGACCCCCGAGGGAAAGCGAAAGAGAGGCCGACCAAAAACAACTTGGCGGAGAACTGTGGAAGCTGAGATGCAAAGAATGAACCACAGTTGGGGCACTGTACGAAGGATGGCCGCCGACTGAGCAAAGTGGAATCAATTTGTTGCTGCCCTACAAGACGCCACCAGGCGTGATGGCCACTGACTGCTTTGACGGTTGGCGGTTATGGATCAAAGAAGAAGACTCTTTTCAGAGAAGGGGTATTACTGATAAGACCAGACTCTTATCTGGCAGACTCTTATCTGGCACTATCCTGGTATCATCTGATACACCTTTATGTCCAGGATATCATATTAAATTCTATAACCATCTACCCTCTCGCGACAGATAGGAAGACTTAAAGTTTGTTGAAGGCCTATGTCCCTTGGGGAAAATGAGCTACCACAGCTGTATAAGCATGTATTGCGGACCCATCAGTCATACCAGCAGATTTATAATGTCTGCCGGACCATTGTTTCAGTCACAGTTGTATTAAAAATATTCATTTAAAAGAATTAACTCCACACTAGTGTTCATTACTCAGTGAGGAAAAACTTCACTGCCAAACTCTAATGTACATTATGGAATATATACGAGTAATGTGAAACTCCCAGTAAGCTTGTCCCAATCATCATCATTAGCTGCCATCTCCACAACAAAGGTTGGCTGCAATAGATCTCCAACATCTTCTGTCTCTTGTCTTGACAGAGCACTCTGATAGACTCTTTCCTGTCCATCTCATGATGTTATTTTCCCACTTATGGTGATCTTCCTAGGGTGTGTTTGCCTTCAACTCTTCTTTGTATTATGGTCTTCAGCAAGGTGTTATGTCCTTTTACATGGCCAAAATATTTTAGCTGTCAAATTTTGATCATTAATTCTCTTTTCATTCCTAGGTTTTCAGTACCTCTTTATTTGTTTTTATATCTTTACGAGGCATGCCACATTATTCTATATATCCTCATCTCAAAGACCTCAATTCTTTCTTCCAACTGTTTGTTCAGTGTCCGTGTCTCCACACCAAACAATAATGAAGAATATATATAGCATTCGATGACTCTCAGTTGAATTTGTGAGTTAACTGTTTAGATGTAATATATTTCTCATGTTGTTGAATGTAGCTTTGGCCATTCCTATTCTCTTCTTTATTTCTATTTCGCATCTGCCACCTTTTGTTATTATAGTCCCAATAAATCTTATGAATAAATGCTTCAAAAGATCCTACTTCATGTAGCAATGTCAAAAACAAATTAAGGTCTCTGGAAAATGTAGCTCCTGGAGATATCATATCATATGTATATATATCCTTGACAAAAAGTGTCACAACATAAGTAAATTTCCTCTCACAATATGATGCTACAACTCATACAGCAAAATGATTTCCTATTTCGCTTAAATCCGTACAATGAAAAGTTTTTTTTGTTTTTTTTTTTTCGTACGCCCGCTAATACTCGAGGCGAAATCTCAGGTTATTATTAATATTTTAACCTGACATTGATTTTACGTGAGTATCCCTTTGTTTCTTGTACAGAGACAGGTGTCCCTCGCCATTCAGGCAAATACTCTCCGATTTCGGAGGTACCCATTAGAGCTGGGTCGGCTCAGGAGCCGCCAGTCCCTGGTCGACGACACTCCTTCAAATGTTCTCGCCAGGTCTCGAGTTAATCCAGTCCAAATCCCGGTCAACGAAAAATCCTCAAATGCCGTCGCCCGGGTTTGATCCTGTATCACCCAGTCGCCAGTGGCCCCCCCCCCCCAATGAAAAGTTAAGGTCTATACAAATTTTCACTGCTGTGTAAAGATTATAACAAAAACATCCTCAATTAACAATTTTTCTGTAAGAAATTTAAACACATCATAACAATCCTCACAACTCTATAACTGATCAAACAACGATCGGCTACAACAAAAAAACGTTTTCCATAAAAATATAAATGAATGGGAATTGAAGGAATTCAGTATATGTGGTCTTTTTGTTTTTCATATGACGAGATGAATTTTACCTTCATAAAGCATGTTAATGAGGTGGAACTATATTTCAGTTTTGCGTGACGCTGACTTAGCCTTGAACCATAATATACTGCTCAAAAAAAGTTAAAGGCCACTTTCAATTTTTAGGTTCATTTCAACTATGCTGTTTTTTTAAAAACCTGAACACTCAGTCAAAAAAGCGTTGCTGCATTTTGTTGCATGCTTAAACAATGTTTGTTAATCTGACAATAAATCAAATCTGAGTTACGTGTATGTACCTCCAAGGTCAATCAAATGTACGTGGTGGAAAGGGAAATAATGCATGTTTGAAAATGCTTCCTATGGCAAAGCCTGTTGATAACATTGCTGAAATTTGCATTTCACGTGCAAGTCGTGACTATATTGAACACATTTCACCCACTTTTCGGAAGTAACGGGCAATGGGTATGTTTGTAACATTCACCATTTTAGCCATGGCTCAGCTAAGACGCTTGACCAATGTTGACAGATGGAGAGTGATGGCATGGCTGCAGGATGATGTAGGGCTGCGAGAAGTTGCTAGGAGATTAGAAGTTGCCCACTCTGTCATACAAACTCTGCGTGATCGTTATAATGCAACCGGCAGTGTCGCAGAACAACGCAGGTCAGGACGTCCAAGGTCTATCACAAGGCGGCAAGACACGCTGAGCCATGGCTAAAATAGTAAATGTTACAAACATACCCATTGCCCGTTCCTTCCGAAAAGTGGGTGAAATGTGTTCACTATAGTCATGACTTGCACGTGAAAAGCAAATTTCAGCAATGCTATCAACAGGCTTTGCCATAGGAAGCATTTTCAAACATGCATTATTTCCCTTTCCACCACGTACATTTGATTGACCTTGGAGGTACACACACGTAACGTAGATTTGATTTATTGTCAGATTAACAAACATTGTTTAAGCATGCAACAAAATGCAGCAAAACTTTTTTGACTGAGTGTTCAGGTTTTTAAAAAAAACAGCATAGTTGAAATGACCTAAAAATTGAAAGTGGCCTTTAACTTTTTTTTGAGCAGTATATATGTGAATCTCTCAGAAAACTTAATGTATCTAAGTGGTTTCCCTATAAAGATATTACATCAACAAAATTAACTGAATGAAAGAAACGAAGCAGCAGTGGAAGAAGACGACAAACTCTTTCGCATCCAGCATTTGAAAGCTAAGCCTTGAAAAGGGCTGTAAGATCTTATAGCTAGTGCTTTGCAGTCCTGAAAAGGACTTCCAGCTGCGTCTTGCTGTTCCAGAGTGTCTTGCCTGTGTCGCTACGGGCCTAAACTCCACTCAGCAAGCACTTAAACTAATTAAACCCCTCACAACAGCCTAAATTTTGCAACTGCACCCATCCATGAGACAGTTCAGCATGTGCTGCTCACTTGCCCACGACTCCACAGAGATAGAAAGTTATTGCCTGGCTCCCCGACAATCACTCTTTACAGCACCACTGAATAGCCACAGAACACATGCAAATTTTTCAACTGAGACTTGGCTGCAAAAGAGCAGCGAGCTCAGCAGCCCTTGTTAAACAACAAATGCTCCACATAGTGCTAAAGGGTAATAATGATGATTATATAAAACAAGACTTACCCCTAAGTCTGCTGCACCTGCACCTTGTAAACCTCCCACTGACTGCATCATCTAAATTGAAACCAAAAACATTACTGCAGCATTAAATATTACATCATTGCATGATGGAGCTAAAACCACATACAATCATACAGCATGGTGATACTAGGAGCAAGAAGGCTCTCACAAAATGGGCGAGGAAACAAATGTAAATTATGAATAATCTGTAGAATACTGGTGTCATTTTTTTCTCTGTCATACTGTGAATATATAACCGACGCAGTATCATTGTATGCTTTAAAAATATACACAATAAAAACTGTTCACTCTGCATATCACAACAACTAGCTGGATAATGATACCTTGAAGCTAACTGAAAAGAAATCTGACATGGAAAGGGGTGTGGAATATGATTCATTTCCGTCCCTCCCACATCACCAATTTTATCACTTGTCATAGCAGCACACTTTGTGTGCGACACTCAGACATTTAATACTATCCTGATTGTGAAGCCTGAGATTCGAGCCAAGTGTTTAGCCATTGCCACACCTGTGTGACAGAACACCAACACGTCTCTCCCTTTCTCCTCTCTCCCCCTTCATAACTCAATTTTCCTATTTGTAATTCCCCTTCCCCACATTTCTCTAAATTTGAGAAATGATGAATGCTGACCAGCCCAGATGTTTCACCACCACTTGCCACATGATTTTGTCTTTCTTTGTTGATTCAGTGTTAAGGATTACCAAATAGTACAATGCTGCAAAAACCACAAAAAAAAAAAAAACGTACCTCATCAAGGTTAAAATCCTCACTGTCATCTACATCAGAATCATCTTCATCTTTCCACTTCTCAAAGTCTGTCTTCAAATAATGGACCTAGACAAGCAGACAGTGTGATATATTTATTATAACTCGGTCAACTTGTTTCAGGCTACACTTAGTTAGGGTTGGAAAAAACTGAGAAAGCTGGTTACTATGCCAAGCCCAGTGTCATCTGTTCAAGTACTTTGTAAAACTTTATCCTTGTTATGTCTATATATTTTTGTATCATCCTATTTCTTTGACCATGGGGGTTCCACAGCAAAGACTACTGTGCGCTATTTACTTAATATGTGACCTACCTTCTTTTCCTCACTTTTTTTTTTTTTTTGGTTGCACTATTATTTTTCTAGTTCCCATCCCCCTCAAACAAATCAAATATGAATAAACATTTTTTTTTAAACTCATAACATCTAACTGAAATACCTTTTTTGAATCTTTCAAAAGACGCGGCCAAAATCCTTGACAGTCTTCTCTTTTCATGATGATAAAAACTATCCCTCTGCCAGTGGTGTGATACTTTGAGGTCTGCACACAAACAGAAAAACAAGCACTGCTGAATAAAGTATAAAACTTCTTCTTTCGTTCGCTTGAACTATATTGTCTATATCTGCAATGTTGTTTCTTGTATAAACTTCACTGTCTTTTGTAGTTATTCAAGATATTTTCGAGCTCTAATTTTTTGCTGTAGCCGTCTTTTTTACTATTGACGCCTTCAGCATTCCAGTGCATTATTTTAAATTGTCTTTTCTTTGCTTGGCCAGTAGCTCTATTCTCATGCCTCCTGGCTCCACGGGGCAATTGAGAAGGACCCCCAGTAGTAGGGGTTGGGCCCTTCCGAGGCAGAGGGCCCGGCACTGCGCCTGCATGGGTGTCCGTCACAGGGCGAGTGCCATAACGTTTTGCAGATATAGGCATACTTCCATAGCGCATGTGCGTGGCATCCTGATTGCTGTGGTGCGCCTCTTGGCTGGTTGCCTCCGTCTTCAGCACCTTGACTTGCTAGGGCAGACTGTGGTCTTGCTCGAGTGTAGGAGGGCCTGGCCAGTCTTGGTTTTTCAGCCGCTGATGGCTGTACTTGAGCCCCATCTCCACGTCAAGGAGCTGGCCTCGATGGGGAGTATAAAACTAATTTTGTTTTACACTTAGATAGATAGAATCTTGTGTGTGCACGTATATTAATGGCAGATCCAAAGAAGAATTTTCAATGTTTATCAAAATAAAAGGTGACAAATTTTAGCAGACCAATTTTAAATGCAACAACAATTCTTAATTTTATTTCTTCTTAAATTTAAAACATATGTTTGTAAGATAATAAATACTGTAATGAAGCTAAAAAAAAAAAACCAAACGTAACTAAGAAAAAAAACAGTATCGGGCAAGTGACTTACATCTGGGTTTATTTCCTTGTAAAACTCCACAAGAACCTCATGGTCTGTGTTTCCTGTGCCACCTCTCCCGTGGAAATAAAGACTACTGTCCTTAAGTGTAATTGTAGGATTGCTAACATTGTCAAGCTGGATAGTTAGCAATATTTTGTCCTTCCGTTGTGCCCAAATTATTGGTGGGGGTGGCACATGCCTGAATTGAAAACAACAATCATGTTTACAAGTAGCTCATATAAGGAAAGAACACAGGTAATCCACACACACACAAAAATAATAATAATACAAGCGCTTGTAATATCACACATGACAAGAATCTGGGGGTAGAGACATGGTAAAATCAGGTAGTATAATTGTTCTTGATGAACGCTGCTGCAAAAAGTGAAGAAGTATGAAACAGCATGTCAAGCTGTCTTCTGATTTTTTAAAGCAAACATAGTCTATCCCTTATTTTGTATTTATAACTGCTGCTCAGCTTACACTTTTGTACACACATCTATGACACTTTAAATACCATCTATTGTGACACCTTAAAAACTTTCTGTACACCAAAACAGGAATTTCATACACCAGCTGAGAAATAAATACTTTGAGTTAACGTATAGTGATGCTCTGTCAGTCCATTCAATAAGCACCTCAGTCTCTGTACTGTCACACTATCTTTGTGAGTACAGCATTATACACAAATACATCCAGTATTTTTATTAACACGATTGCAATGTATGCAAATTCAAAATAACAGAAGCTGGGAAAATATTGTTACTACTAATAAAATTAATAATTTCATGTTTTTTGAGTTCCTTTTGCTTAATGTTAGTGTTCTAACCCTTCACAAAATCAGTGCAGGAGGAGTTCGATGGTCTTGGTTGGACATCAACGTGAGAGAAGGAAAACTTCACACAAACCGTGTAGAAAAGACTCATTAGTCCGGAAAGACAGCTTTCCTAGGAGAGACAACTCTGATAAAAACCACTGCTGCCTTGCAGGGAGGTCACGGAAAACCAAAGGCTAGGGAAGCAGTCCCAAATAAATGCATGCTGAAGACAGATGCACTGAGTCGCACAACATAGTGCACCGCAAACCGCCTTGAAAGGCGAATTAGGAAGAAGAAGAATGTTAGTATTCCTGTGGCTTTTTTAAATATATATATTCTAATCTACTTTATAGAAGCATTCCCTAAATGTAGCGCACCGAATTTCAATGGAGAATATTGTCTCAATTTACGCAAATCTCAAGTTATGCACATATCTCCGGAACATTATTCTCGCCTAAATCCATTTTCAAAATGATTCTCTTGACAATGCTGTCAAAAGCCTTTTCACAGCCCACAAATCCAATGTAACGAGGCGAGTTCAATTCTAAACACTGTTTAACTATTATTTGAAATGTGGCTATCTGGTCAAAAACCTGTCAGCTGTCTATCTATGGACTCTTAATCTCTCAAGGATGATCATGTTTAATATTTTTCCTGGCACTGACAATAATATTATTCCTCTGTAATTTGTACACTCTTGTAAATCTCCCTTCTTAGGCAGTTTGACCAGATATCTTTCCTTTCTGCTGGAATTTCTTTCTCCCAGACTTTACCAAGTAATTTGTATGAGGATATGAGGAGGATGGGGTTAAACGGTAGAGTGGAGGGAAAAAAATAACTAAATAAAGTAATACGACTTACCAGGAGAAATTACAATTTCCGGTTCAGCGGAAAACATTTTGATTCGGACATGTAACACGTCTCAGGTAGAGTTTGCTCTTATTTTTATGTTTTCCACTTAATTCTTACTTTATTTCCTTTCTGTTTTCTGATTACTGTCCCCGACAAAGGCTTTGGGGTCGCAACATAGGATTTTTCTTGTCTTTTCTCCTAGTAAGACATATTACCTATTATATTTATTCCCTCCCCCCATTCCAGTCTAATTTGTACAGTGTCTCTGCAGAGGTAACAATAATTGCTTCGACGGCATCAGCTCAAAAGCCGACTAGGCCAGCAGCTTTTCCGCTTGTTTTATATCTTCCTTATTTGGTCTTTCACAATTAACATGTGGCTCCTCTTCCACAGGCTGGATGTATGTGGAATTTTGTGAATCTGGTCTATCGAGAAGTTCCTAAAAATTGTATGTCCACCTCTTCATTTGCTCTTTTATATTCCTAAGCACTTTTCCATTCTTATGAGGCTGTTTGCTTGATTGTGTGTCCCTGTTTGATTCTTTGTGCTATTCAGCTATATTTCCTTTGCTTCTTTTTAAAGCTCATCAATTTATTTCCTCTTGTCTCTTTGGAGGTTGCTTCTGACCTCTTAACTACCTTCTATGTTCATTTCATGAGCCTTAACTTTGAAACTTCTGGTTTTGATTCTGTTTAAATCTGCTTTTCTGGTTTGTTATTTTTTCTGTCCTTTTTCTTGCTTCTGTTGTTATCTATGTTTAGCGCTGGTGTTTTCTTTTTCATAGTACAACTTCATGTCTCATTCCATATCATTTTGACCAGCTGTCTGCAGTGGTCTTTCGTATTTGCAACATCTTACAGCTGTTGAAGCACACCGTCTTTGTTGGATATTGTGACTGTAAATTTGTCTCCTATTTCTTGGTTTCTTAAATATCCTAGCTATGTGGTGTTGTACATCTGTTGAGTTTCATCTTTATTTTAGCTAAAAGAAGATGATGATCTGATGCTACATTTGCTACTTTACATTCTATCTTGTCATGTAATGATGATCTAAACTTCTTTTAGTTGATTTGAAGCATACAAGTTCATGAACAGTTCTCCATTCTCATTCAGTGTCTAAAGTCTGTGTTTTCCAATGATTTCTTGAACGCAACAGCTGTCTGTTCTTATCTTTCCATTTAGTCACCCATCAAAACTGTTACGGCTTTTTTTTTTCTCTTTCTATACATGATACTGTATTGTCTGATCTAATGTAAACTACTTCTTTCAATGATTCTCCTTTGTCCTTGATTGGAGCATAAAACTGGATACATATATTTTTATTTTGGCTGTTTTGAATGTTGCTGTTATTATTCAAGGTCCCACTGATTCCCATTCTATGGCATGTGCTTAATTACTAGAGGACCTGCTTCTGTCTCAGGTGACTGAGTTTTATTTTCATAGTTGACCTGTCTATGCTGTTCATTGAAGTTTTTGTGGCTTATGAAAGTCTTTACAGGATAGGGTGGCCAGTCTCATGCCCAACAATTCTTAGTAAGCCTCTTACGACATGCATGTCACTGTTCCTTGTTCCCCTTTCAGGCTCTGGTAACATGAGTGAGATCAGGGCTTGTTAACATCTGAAATAGTCTTCATAGGCACACAAGCCCTGATCACCACTTAAAGGATAATGTGCCCTTTTTGAGATAGTTTATACTACATCATATATGTATATAAGGATCAGTGTTGGCAACAGAAAGCTCGCACGAAGAATACCCTGCTTCATTGTCATCTTCTTAATGATAATTTCTTGTAGTCTCTTCTGTTACAATGCATATCTGTAATGTGCAAATTTTTTCATACTCGGTTGTTGGAAGCTGATATGCAGTGTGTTTTATACTAATGCATGTCGTTTTCTGCACCAAATATGCACTTCCACCAGTGCATGTTTGTATAACCTCATTTTTGCAAGTTATGACATTGGCGTGTTTCTAAGACAATATAGATTCTAGAAGCAACCTTGATGGTGAGAAGAGTGTATGTCCGTCTGTGTGAGGGTACAACTGTGTTTATCTAAAATGTTCAGGCCAAGATGCCTTATTATTATTATTCAGGAGAGTTAAGGCCACAGTGCCGATATTTATTGTGTTAACCTACTATGATGGAAGTGGCAGTCCTGCAGTGACAGCAGAGTATAAGTAATTGAGATGCAGAATCTATCTGAGGCAGTGACTGAATGTGTGTAACGAATCATGCATGCATCAACTGTGTTGGCAACCAGTAATTCGTAAATAAACAGATCAATCAGAAATGGAGATATTGGATCTATACACCATGTTAATTATAGTTGTCTATCAATTTGAATGACTATGGATAGTTGACATATCACAATTAAACACATGGTCAGAAATATTTAAATGAGAGCTAAAACCTGAGCACAAAGAACAGAATCTTATAAACCCTTAACAAATGGGAATATAAAGAAACAAAACTCTTAACAGCGGTAGATAAATAGGGTAAAAAAAGCACCAAAGCACGAAATCGTGTTATTCGTACACCATTTTTCATGGGCTGACTATGCTTTGCACTGCTGAGTAACACCAGGTAATTGTCAAAAAGGCCACCCAGATTAACATAGTAACCCATGGAGGAATACACAAAACAGGCACACACACCTCATGCCATATGAGTGTATATCCCGCTGTTCTCCCGAGTTTGTATAATTTTCTTGATAAAAGTATTTGATGTGGCATCCCAAACATGAGTAAGCATCCTGGTTATAACAATCCAAGTATGAATAAAGTTTGAAAGCTGTAAGTATTGAGAAGCTTGAAAAATAAAACATATTGAAAGAAATAAGAGCAACTGGCCTAAAGGAATCCACAATGCGCACCATCAGAGACAACGCTGCAAAAATAAAAGAAACTTGTTTAGCAGGAACATCTGTGAGTGCTGCAAAGTCTATCAAACAAAGCCTAAAGAAACAGATGAAATGGAAAGACCGTTGCATTTGTGGATCGAAGAGCAAACAAAAAAAACTCATGGGAGCAAGCTTTCTCAAAATTAAAGAGAAAGCAATAGCTATAAATGAGAATCAAAACAAAAAATCTCAAAATTCTGAAGAAGTACCTCATTTTAGAGCTAGTAGAGGCTTGTTTAGTGAGTTTAAACATTGCATTTTAATTGGGTTTTAAGTGTATCACTTAAAAAGACTGTACAGGTATTGAGTGTTCTGCCGTGAACCATATTTTCCCATAAGCCCTGTTATTTTTATTGTGCGAAATTCCACAGCACTGTGATTTTTCAGAGTAAATATAGGCCTACTGCGGAACGACTGTACTCTGGCAGTTCTGTTATAAAGGTGATGGCTGATTCATTTAATTCTTAATTACTTACATACTTAATTTAACCCTAAATATTGTCCTTTATTTGTAATCCAAAATGCTAATTTCCTTGCTTTAATATACCTCTCTGAGAGCAAAACGGTAATGGTGATAAAGAATTAACTTGACTACAGCAAGAGTGTGACTGCAATCAAATTAAAATTCAAGAAATGACATTCAGGAACAAGAGGCAGCAATTCCTAACACAGGGCACTACAGGTGGCAGTTACTAAAAATCCTCTCGATGTAGTGGAAAATGCCTCATGTGCTTTACTGTAATGACTTTCAGGCAAATGGGAAGTGTCTTAAAGCTTCCCAAGCCCCTGCTACTTGCAAGTAGGAGTTATTCCAAAGGCTATCAAAGATTCCTGGAAATAAACCCATGTGGTCAGTGCAAAAGCACTGGTAACCCCCAAGAACAACTGTCTCAAAATAGGTTTGTACAACTGATGATATCAATGGAAATCTCGGTGGGAGGTCCTCGTCAAATGGGGAAAATCCCAAGCCCCTGGTAATTTTTCATTGCTTTCATTTTCCTTTTTTGACTCCAAAAGCAGCATGGCGCAACCACTCAGACGACTCCCTTGCTGGAAGTTTACACCAAAGAATTCACTGCCGAGGGGTAGGACGGTGAACTGGACACTGCCATATTGTGACTCTGTGTGGTGTGTTTGCACTTAACATAAATTTCATGAGCATGATTTATTAGGTCTATGGAATTAGAAATTTGAGGCATTATATATCATAAATGTAACCTATAAGATGTTGAAATGGATATCGTTCATTTTAGTTTGACTTTGCTTAGGCTAGTTTCTTCTTTTGTTTTTTTCTTCTTCTTCGTTCGTCCTGTAAAGGACGTTGGTTGCGTTGTGTCAGTTTACAGCGAAGCTGCGCCTTTCAGCCGACACATCCGACTTTTTTGGCATTTTTGGGGACCGGGTTTGCCTTCCCATTTCGATCCCTACTCTCTCAGCCAGACTGCAGTGATGCAGTCTGTTTCCAGGACCACCACTTGGAGGTGGAGTAGGGTCTTGGTCAGCTCTGGTTCGCTGACCCTGACGCAAGCAGTCAAGCTATGGGTCGCTGACTGCATTCATCACTTTTACTGCGTCTTCGGTCCCTAGCTAGTTTAATAGTGTCCGTGGCAATGTGTCGAAGTGATACAGTTACTTATCCGCATAGAATACTTATCCGTATAACGTTCGGACAAAATGGCAGACCTTGTTCTACTATCCTTCCCCTTTAACGAATTCACTTTGCACTTACTAGAATAATCAGCTTCTCACTAGTTCTTGAAAATAAATATGTAGGTTAAAGGCTAGGCCTAACGTGACATTTGAGATACAGCTAAGAACGGTAACCCGAAAGTCCAGCGTTATCACATACCAAGACCAACAAAAAATTCCAGTCGTTAATAAGTCTATTATGATTCACTTCACTGAATAAGATCAAATTCTAATAACTGAATAATAATAATAACCAGCTACGATAATTTCAACTAATTACAATCAATTGTGACGATTGGTTAGCTGAATAATTCACATTTAACTTTCTTCAAGTCACTAACTTTGGGGTGTCGTCAAGGAAGACAATCTCACAAAGACACAAAAAAAAAAACTAGTGCCAAGCGTATTCTTGTAACCTGATTTTTATTTATTTGGGCTCGTTGGATATCCTAAACACAAATACTTACGTTGCATTAGCAGATGAATCCATCTTTGTATACGAGGAGCAATCCTCACAGTTGAACGGGAAAACTAGGCGAGATGTCAATCACAACACGCCGCAAATAATGTAAGTGCGCATGTCTGGATGAGGGATGCCGGATAAGTTGCCAGTTATGTCCCCAATGGTAGCTTGAAAGTCGCCAAAAGTATGTCTAAGCAATCGACATCATAAAAAAATGTGTATTAACTTTATTGTTAAAAAAAGACACGACATACATGTTGTTTCTGATTGAAATGCGAGAAACATACACCTTCACATTTGCAAGTCCAGCAGCGTTTTTGCTATAAAAACTCGAATGCCTATACAGTGCATTCACAGTCAGCTTAGACCGACAAAAATATCGCTTAAAGTTTAACTCGTCAGGAGTTGCAGAGCATCAAATTATAGTAGTTATTCGAGAATAATTTAAATACTTCTCGAAAGTTGGAATAAAGTTGTTATAGCAAATTTCTCTGTGTGTCATAGGACTCGTATAGCCAGCCACGAAAGAGCAGCAAGGCTTAAAGTATATTTTACCGGATTACAACTCCGAAGTTTTGTCTTATATAAAATTTATCCGTGAAAATGTTCTTTCGGCTGCAGTGTTGCTAAAGGATAGCGCAAGACGATTAACGCATAATTTCCAAGCTCAGTTAAATATGTCGCACTGTATTCACGAATGTGCCACGTGCTCTCAAACGTACTACGCAGCGAACTATATGCTCCACCATGTAAGCTTCTGGCTCAGACGGTCTCTGCGCTCACACTGGCATATACATCGTGTTGGGGAAAAAGTAGCTATGCATTTTATGTTATACTGCGTTCGATATATACAGCAACAGGTGTTCACAAGAAATTTGACATCATATCAAACTTGTTGCTGATCAGCTGAAAGCATTGTTCCATGTGTTGAGTCAGAATTCATCTATGTTTTAAGGCACTTAAACGTTAAAACCATTTGCAATAAAGCAAGACACTAGAGAATACATTGGAATGATTTTTTTTTTTTTTAAACTGATATTTAGTTGTTCGTGATTTAGAGGTCTCAAACCGCATTAAGGGCGTACCACCGTAAAATGCACTCCTAATTAGACTTGTAACTTGAATAAAACTGTGATTTCCTCTTCCCCCCCCCCCCCCCCCCCCCCCCCCCCCCCCCCTTTAAAAAAATAATAATCTTCAAAAACGAGAAAATAACGTATATAAATGAGTAAATAAATGGGGATTTCACTTGTTGTTGTTATTGATCCTGCGGCACTTGGGCTCTCGCCCTTCGGCCCAATGCCACGTAGTGATATTTGCAAGTTTTCGCAAGTTGTTTTGTTTCTCCGTACAAGGTGTTCCACTTATCTGGCCTCGGAGGAAGGAGCATTTTTCTAACATCATCGAGTGCTGGACACTCAAAGCGATGGTGGTCAACAGTTTCGTAGGGGTAGTTACACAGCTGACACTCTGGATAGTTTCGTGGTTGGATTCTGTTCAAGTGACTGTTGAGTGGTATTTGTTGTGTTCTGAGCCGAAAAATGGTGCTCTGATCCCTCCCTGTAAGATGGCCAATGTTGTCATTAGGATCAGGACCGGCCATATGTCTGTTAAACCTCTCACCCGGTGTTTCCCATGGCCCATCTGTTCAGCCAAGTTTCTTTGTTTGTTCGTATTAGTGATTTGGCTGTTTGGAGAGTTGTTGCTGTGAGTGGTTGTTCTTGTCTTGTTCCTATCTTTGCTAATCTGTCTGCTTTGTCATTACCCGGTGTATTTGAGTGACCAGGGATCCACTGCATAACTATCCTGATGCCATAGGAAGTGATAAGCTGATCAGCATCCAGGATTAATTTGGCTAATTCAGTTCTACAATGTCCACTGCCTTCCAAAGCTTGAGGGGCAGACATTGAGTCAGTAAAAATGACGATGTTTTGAGCCTTTGGGGGAAAGGCATCGGATACAGTCTTCAGATGGTATACGGCTGTTTCCATTGCAATGATTTCAGCTTCGCAGTTGGAGCAAAACTCCCTGCATGCATCAAACAGCTCGTCGGAGGATCCATCTGGGTAACATTTGTAGACTCCATAACTTGCTTTGATGGTGGCCTTAAATGCAGATCCTTCAGTATAGACATGCAACCATTCTTCAAGGTAGGCATCAATGGTTCGTTGTGATGCACTCATAAGACTGACTGGGTCGGCCTGTTTGGTTGTTCCATCTACTAATTTTATATGTACTTCTGGTGTTTTTAAGTGAGTATGTGGTGGTAAATTCTGTACTACTTTCTGTATATCTTGTCTTCTTTCTGGGAGATGGTATCAATCCTAAATTTCATGGACATGGTGTAAGACTGGCTTGTGTTTTATTCTTAGCTTATGTTCCCAGTTTTCTGCAAGGTGTCTATTGGAGTGGTTTCGGTTCATTCTCTTACATCTTTCATAAACTTCTAAAGCAGCTTTATCCCTCAGCAACCCAAGGCTACTATATGGCTTTTGGAAAAGATAGTGTACACAGTCTTTGTATAGTTGACCTTTAGTTTCCATGTTTGGCAGTACTCATGCAGTCTTCTAAGGTCTCCGTTTAGTCTCTGAGCTCCACTTTCAACATTCTCATGGCTCTGCCTTATTGCCAGGTCATCAGCGTAAAGAGCTTTTTCGGCCTTGATCTGGTCAGCTAAGTCATTGATATAAATGAGAAATAGAGTGCAGCTTAATGATGAGCCTTGTGGTAAGTCCTCCCTAAGACTTCTTTAGGTGAGACTGCATTGTTTGTCTTTGACTGGATTGTTCGATCAATCAAAAAATACTTTATCCAGTTGTGTAACTTGCCATGCATTCCTGTGCCAATCATCTTCATTAGGTGGTCTTTTCTCCACACACGATCATAGGCCTGCTGGAGGTCAAAGAAGATGGCCACAGTATGTTTCTTATTCTGAAAGCCATCATGAATTTTTTGCGTCAACCGAAAAAGCTGGTCTTCTGTGCAGCTGCTGGTTCTGATGCCTGCCTGTTCATATGACACAGAATACTGGAACTCTCAAGGAACCAATAGAGACGTGTATTTATCATTCTTTCGGCAATTTTGCTCATGCACGATGTTAGAGATATCGGGCGATAGCTTTTGGGTTCATCTGGGGGTTTGTTGGTTTTTAAAATGGGGACAATATGTGCATTCCTCCATGTTTTCGGGAGTTTGCTTGATCTCCATGTCTTATTTATTAGCTCGAGGACTGCTTCTCTCCCAGATGGGCCCAGGTGGAGTAGCATTTCATTATGGATCTTGTCAGGCCCTGGAGACTTTCTAAGTTTTAATTTCTTCAGGGCCTGCTCTAACTTTTTTATTCTAAATTCTTCTTCGAATAGGGAGGCATTGACTGATGAGGCTTTCTCTTGTTTCTTTAACTGGCATAGTTGTTTGCCGGAGGAAATGAAAAGGGCAAAGTTTGAATGTCTTAATAGCTTTCTATCAAGAAGTGGAGATTCGTTCTAAGGGAATGGATCGAATCCTATCAATCTTCGGGGTCATTCAGGCGGACAGTTTGATTGTTGCGATGGAAGAAGAAATTAGAAAGCATGTTTCAAATTTTCGATGAATTCTCCAACGAAGATATCAGTTTTAAAATTGGACGACTTCGAAGGCATTTGGAAGCTGCCAAAATCAGTGCTGAAGAGGCTAAGAAATGGATAGCATTGCAGTTTCTGGAGTTTAATGTGAAATGGGATTTTTGTGAATCTCTACCAAGCTTGTTACTGTGTTTGAGATTCTTTTTATAAAGAAGTTTTTCAAAATTGAATTTTTCGCTCGACAATGAGTCAAACGCAATTGACAAATCTGGCTTTTTCTATTGAGCATGAATACGCAAAGAAAATGAATTTTGATGAGGTCATTAATCAGTTTGCAGACATGAAGGCTCGAAAGCAGAGTTTGTGAATCTTGTCCATTTACGTTTCAAAGAAGAGGATGAAAGTTGATACTTTATTTCCTTTGTGTATGTGTGTGTATATATATATATATTTTTGCAAATGAAATGTAGTATTACGTGTTCACTTAATTTTTTAAGTAATGTATTTTTATTGCTTTTTTAAAATTTACAGTTTGTTTATGACACTGCTGTTTAAACACCTACCGTATTTGTAAGCACAATGTATTTTTCTGTTGTGCATTTTAATTTCACAATTTTTTAAAGAGAAACCGGGGGGGGGGGGAGGGGGGGAGCTCCACCCTTGTCATGAAACATTCTAAATCCACATATATAAATTAAAAGGTAAATGTAAAGCCTAACGAATTAATACAATAAAAGGAAAGAAGAATGGTAAAGAACAGTGCTGTCGCAATGACTGTACTCGAGATCCCCCTTTTTCTACTTCGTCTGAAAATTGTAACGCTTTCACGTTTGATAGTAAAGCCTATAGCAGCATACACGCCTTTCTAACAATAAAACGTGTACTGTATTTCTTAGAAAACCTTGAGATACGCAAGCTGATTAATGACCTAAATTAATACTAGCATTAATTTCATTTTATACACTGCGTAATGAAAAGACAGATGAACTTCGGGTAGAGAGAGAGAGATGTATGAGGGGACGCATGCAACACGAACACGCAGTCGCGCGATATACAATTAATGCCACCCCACAACACGCGAAAGGCATGAAGCACTAACTTTTTGTCAGATGGACAGTGATAAAAAAAACACTACAACTACGAGGGTTAGGTGTAAAAACCTGTTAAATGCTTATAAAGGAAACATGACATTCTACTGTTTTACGTCTGAAATCCTGACATTACAGAAGACACCCCATAGTTTGGAAGTGAGGAGGTGGTAACAGCACGACTATCCTAGAAGAAAATACATATTTTGAACGCAGCCACTTAGCTCCATTAAAATTTATATATTTGGGTTCCTTAGGGCTTGCTGACAAAGAATATGTTAAGTGTTACGCAAATAGTCTAGGAATTAACAAATTATAGCCAAAAGAAAATAGTGATGTTGTCTGACAGCACCAAATCATAATCGCACAGTGGCATGTTTTGAAACCACCCTTTTACGGGAAATAGACCAACAAGTTAAATCCTATTTGATTGGATAGAAGAATATGTAAGGCTAAACACGATTAGTCGGACTACAAATACTATTTTTGGTTGTTAGGGGAAACGGTAGGAAGGGTACTTTTTTTCAAAAGTTTGTGTAAACATGGTTCTATTGGCTAGACCCGCTGATATAGTCAATTAGGAGCGTCTGCTCTCCACATGTAAGCCTACCTTGCCGTGGTTGGAGAGCTTGAGCGCCTCAATGATCCCGGGAGCTATGCCGGCGGGAGTTTTACTCCTGGCAGGGTCACCCAAGCCGGACAGGTCCTGGGTGAGGGGCCAGACTAAATGGGCTGAGGAGTGGGTGGAACCCTATAGGTGTAGATGCAGAACCCACCGGCGAGTGGTACATGCTCTGGTCTGCACCAATCCACCCCCACTTCATGGGTTAAATGCTTTCTTGCCTCATTCTTCACTGTTTGTCGTCTATCACGCCCATGGCGACCGTTGCCTCAATTGGCTGTGTGTGGTGTACCCGGAAACGGGGCCTCCCAGTACTGAGGCAAAGTTAAGTCCCCGATGTCACTTATCGGTGCAGAATTGAGAGAGATGGCTGAGCATCACAATCCCTCCTGTGTTGCAACATGATGAGAACCCAGCATTGCACACTGAGCTTGGGGGGATCACTTGGGCACCAGACTTAATACTGGCTCTTGACTGGATGGCCGCATGCAGGAGATTTCTACAATGGAAGGTTGGCAGGTGGTGGGTATCGGGAAGTGGCTCTGTGCAGGACGTGAGGATTCCTTGGGAGAGCCCCGAACCAGAGCACAGCATTGTGCAAGCTCTGCATAGTTGGAGAGCCCCCTGGATGACGGGGAATGCACAGTGTGCTACCCCACCTATCCCCAAGTGCTAACTTAGAACCAGAAGTGGGGTCCTCTGTATGCGTGCCAGGCCAGGATAAAATGCCTGGGAAAGAGACTGGAGCTCAGAACTCCCTAACTCAAAGTTGCAGGATGGCAGAAAAGCCACGGGAAAGACAGGGCTATTTTGAAGATAACGCAACCATATTTTCACCATACGAGCTCGGACGCCGCCTCGGTAAACAAGGTCCGCGCAGAGCAGTGACACCCCCAGGCTCTACTACTGGGAACATAAACAGATTAGGGATGAGCCCACTCTCCCGTTGAACAGGTGCTAAAGTCGTAGATACTGGGCCAGAAGGCGCACCGGAAACCACAGTATCATGCAACTCGCTTTTTTTTTTCTATGGAGAGTACACCGTCAAATAAATCTCGTTCTGGTGCTCGCCCTGTGGAGCTCCACCAGGCAGGTGCAGTGCCGGGCTCTGAGCCTCGACAGAGCCCACCCTCAAAACTCAAAGCTATATGGAGTTAAAGAGGAACTTCAAACAACAGTCGAATTCATCATGAGAACTCGTCTGACGGTGTAATCATCAAAGATGCGATCGCAAGAAGAAGAAGAAGAAGGAGCGTCTGTTCAGTGCCACATTTTAAAATAAACTTACTAAGAAACAGTGCGTTGAGATCCAGATTATATTTTTCTAAATAAAAGCCTGGGACAGAGGCAGATCGGAATTTGTGCCATAATTCATCGCCGGTCAACGTATTTGTTTATTATTTCCATGAATTGTGGTAAGATTGACATACTTGATATCTTTTTGATGAAAATTGAATGTGAATTGATAATTTATATCTGTATATGTGTGTGGTTCAGTAGCAAACATGAGGCAAAGCCTAGATAGTGCTCCAACCTGAACAAAACTTGTCGGAGAGAAGTATAAATGCATGAGATCACCAAATGGTACACTGACACCTATCTTATTGACTAGAAGGAACTAATGCTGGAATTGCAGAGGCGTAGTAACCATTAAGGAGAAGAATACTGGTGTAAATTGTTTCAGATGAAGCTAGCAGTTGGCCTACCGCTCTGAACTCAGTGTTTGTTATGTATTGTGTTCAGTGTGGAAACAGATTATAAATTAGTTCTGAAGTAGGAGGTACAACCTTCTTGTTTCAGGGACCGTGGTCATAACTTATTGAAGCAGCACCTGGTCGGAGTTTTGCTGAATCCAGAGGCTGATAGCATACTCCTTGGTCCAGATAGCGACTAGTGAGGTGTCTCAAGTATACGGTGAAGCAAGCGAGCAGAGGAGTCTGTTCCTGCCGCCCTCACAGAAGATAAGATTCTGTGGCCAGAGCAGCTCAATCCTATGTGCCCCCTCAAAAATTGACAGTAGATTAATTAAAGAGGGACAATAAATTGTTTCAAATGACAGGAACTGTGAACTTTTCCCAATACTATTTCCACCATAAGCAAACACTTGAAGTCATGATGAAAAACAACAACCAAGCTTGAACAAGCCAGTATTACCTCATAGTACCACTTCACAACTTACACACATAGGATAATAATAATAAAATATATCAATACAAAGATCATAACTATAAATTGTGTACATATAAATTGTAATTACATTTGATTGTGATTCCTGGTTCACTGTGTAGTTGAATCAGGATATCTATTATTGAAAGGAATTAATACATATATTTTTAACCTTTAACACTTGACTCATTTAAGATAGTCTTATAGAGTGTTTTATGTGTGTGAGTGTCACAGTGTTGTAAAGTGTTGTGGAATAAATTAAATTGTTTATCTGTCTGTTGTTGTTGTGACTTACACTTCATCATTTTCATAACCCTAGACATTCAACGTAGTCATCACAATATTCCAGAATAATTCTGACTGAGGTATAAATGTGGTAGCAAGTAAGGTCATCTGTAATACACCACACTTATTAGATACAGATACCTTCACAGCTGATCTCAGTCAGTACACTAAGTCCCCTATAAATATTTATAACATCCCACTTTACCACATATATTGGGGTCTCGCTCCCGGGATATTGAACTTTCTCCTATTATATATATTGGGAATAATAAAAATTTAAAAGGTATCCTTGGGTGAAAATAAATAAGGTTGAGCTCTCAGTGCCTGTGGTTGTCCTTAGATAATTATTGATAGATTGAATTGTTTACATTTGCCTGGTAGAAAATGGCCGACTTGGCAAAATTTCGATCTGCTGCTGTGCAGACTGCAAAAGAGTTAGGAATGGAGGGACAAGTTATGATTGCTTATGTCACTACGGAATGTGACAAATATATTGAACGTGAAGAAAGAAGATTAGAAAAAGAGGCCGAAAGAAAATTAGAATCTGAAAGATTAGAAAAAGAGTCTGAAAGAAAGTTAGAGGCTGAAAAAGAAATTAAGAGGCTGCAGATTGAGGCTGACAAAGAGGCTAAAGCATTGGAGGCAGATAAGGAGATTAAAAGGCTCCAGTTGGAAGAGAAAAAGGCTGAAAGGGAAGCAGAAGAAAAAAGATTGACTGCAGAAAGAGAAGACAAGAGACTGGCTACAGAAAGAGAGGAAAGAAGACAGGCTGCAGAGAGGGAAGCAGAAAAGGAGGAGAAGAGATTACAAAGGGAACATGAGTTACGACTAAGGGAGTTTGAGTTTCAAGGCCATGCTCCTGAAAATGGTGCCAGTCCCTTTACCTCCGATGCTACTGCTAGTCAGGGAGCCTCAACCTCAGCTATGAATTTTCATTTAGATCATTTTGTTGAAAAAGACGATGATATCGAGAGCTATCTAAATAGATATGAACTATTAGCTACCACGTATGGGTTAGAGAGAGAAAGGTGGAGCTTAAAGTTATCTCAAGGACTTCGTGGTGCAGCTTATGAAGTTTTTGCCAAAATGAGCAGAAATGATCAAGAAAATTATGACATGCTAAAGCAGGCTCTTTTGTTAAGATATGAAAAGAATGGTGAATTTTATAGGAAAAAATTTAGGAATGCTAAACTACTGTCAGGTGAAACCTATCACCAGTTCTCTGCACGGTTAGAGACATACTTGGAGAAATGGACTTCTCTGGGGAAAACCCAAGATCTTAAGGAAATGATCCTTATAGAACAACTAAGAGAGTCCATGGCTCCAGACCTGAGAAAGTTTCTCATGGAACAAGGTGCAGAGAGACTGGGTGAGTTACTGAATGTAGCTGAAAGGTATCAAGCAGCTCAAGCAGAGGTAACAGGTAACAAAAGGAAACAGGTAGACAATTATCAGGCACCACAAAACTTTAATGAATTTGATCATAGAGATCAAAACAAAGGTAAGCACCAGTTTGATAGGCCACGAAATGACTATAAAAATAAAACCCCACAATTCAATGAAAGGAAATATGATAACAGGAAACCCTTCAGACAGGAAGGAAAATATTGTCAAATATGCAGGATGCATAATCATAATACTAGTGAATGTGGTAGGAAAGTTCCTCCATATCACGCGGCATGCATGATAACAGTGGACAAGGGGAAGAAGAAACTGACAGAGAATCATATAAATCTTCAACATCCCCCCATCTGTGAAGAAGTGACATTTAATGGTGCCAAGGTTAGGTGCCTTTACGATTCAGGTTTAGAATATGACTCAATTGTGAGTGCAACCCTAGTGCACCCTGAACAGTATACCACAGAGAAAGTGGAGATACAAGGGGCCGTAAAGGGAATATCCACCATGACACTTCCCGTAGCCGAGATCAATGTAGAGACAAGGTACGTGGAAGGAGTGATTAGAGCAGCCGTGTGTGACGACCCTAATTACCCGCTGGTGTTAGGAAGCAAATATGTTTTTCTAGGAAGCCCTGTAAAACCTGTGGTAATGGCCACGCTTCAGGTCAGGTCGACCCCTAGTAGAACGGAGGAGGAACCACCACTAGTTTATTCTCATAAGCAGATGAGAAAGGCCCAGGCAAAAGATAAAACATTAAAACCTTGCTTTGGTAAATTGCCAACAAGCCATGCACACCCTAAGAAAGGACAGTTTTATTTGAAGGAGGGACTGCTTTTCAGGAAAGCTAGAGCAGGATCCAAAGAACAGGGACAATTGGTATTGCCAACCCCCTATAGAGAAGAAGTGATGGCACAATCACATGTTGTACCAGACGGTGGACACCAGAGAAATGGGACCACCCGTCAAAGGACATCGGAAAAATTCTATTGGCCCCAAGTAGCTGCTGATATTGCACAATTTGTGGGGGCCTGTGAAAAATGTGGCAAGGTACAGTCCCCAAGTTGGGAAAATCATAATCAGATGCCAGCCAAGCATTCTGAAACATATGGGCCTAACAATAACAAGGAAAATAACAATAATAAGGTTGACATAGAGGATAGGTATCCACCTTCCCCCCAACAGTGTTCACCAAAAATAATTAGATTCGCAACTCTGAGAAGGGCATCCAGAGAAAATAGAAACTCAGACCAGTCAACCCAGGAACAGTTTGAAGCCGCTGTTAGGGAGCTGGCTGACATTGACATTGAAGATGATCCGCCTAAGTTAAAACCGAAACAAATTGTTAACAGAAGAACAGTGGGCAGTGGACGAGTGAGCAATTCGGAAAATGCTCACAGCGCTTCACAATATGGCTATTAACTTAGCATTAAAAGGGCACTGGTGACATTGGTAGTCACCCGACCCCACTCCGTCCAAGGGGAAGTAGTGTTCGGACCCTGGATGGAGATAACCCACACATCTTATAGCAATGCTAAGGGCGAATTGATTTCTGATGCAGAAACTCATTTCCCCACATATTATCTTAATTCACCAGATTGTCGGTAGGCGGAACTATAGTTGGTGAATATGGCCTCCATTTGAGTGGCACATTATAGAACATTATAAATATATTATTAGAAGGGTGTTTCCACATTCAATCACGCCTGAGATCAGACCAATTGTTGGCTGTGAACATTTCGGAGGAGCAGAGTGTCTCCATTGTTGCCTTTTTGAATTGAGGATAGTCCGAGTGTTTATTAAGGCTGATCAGGAAATGGTTGGATCCCCTACACAACTCAGATATCACCCTATAGATCAACTCCTCATAACGTACAAATTGAGGAACATCTAATATTCTCGGGACATGTCGTTGAACAGACTCAGCGAAGAGAAATGGTGAATACTGATTGCTAAGCAGCAATAAGACAAGCAGTAACACTTGCCGCTGTTCAGTAATATAACTGAAATGGATTCTTGGATTGCAGAGGTCTGAGGCAACCTTCGTCAGTAGTGCTTACTTTGAATTGACCCACCGGCATTAATCCATGATCAAAATAAAATCAGAGAAACGTTGATGCAGATTTTCTAAGCCGCCAGCCGTGCGATGAAAATCAAAGAAATCACCAGGCATAGACATAAATTTCTCTATGTGTATATAGAATTATAGACTGACGTATAACGTCTGTTTTAAGAGGGGAGAATTTGTCGTGAAACATTCTAAATCCACATATATAAATTAAAAGGTAAATGTAAAGCCTAACGAATTAATACAATAAAAGGAAAGAAGAATGGTAAAGAACAGTGCTGTCGCAATGACTGTACTCGAGATCCCCCTTTTTCTACTTCGTCTGAAAATTGTAACGCTTTCACGTTTGATAGTAAAGCCTATAGCAGCATACACGCCTTTCTAACAATAAAACGTGTACTGTATTTCTTAGAAAACCTTGAGATACGCAAGCTGATTAATGACCTAAATTAATACTAGCATTAATTTCATTTTATACACTGCGTAATGAAAAGACAGATGAACTTAGGGTAGAGAGAGAGAGATGTATTGAGGGGACGCATGCAACACTAACACGCAGTCGCGCGATATACAATTAATGCCACCCCCAACACGCGAAAGGCATGAAGCACTAACTTTTTTTCAGATAGACAGTGATAAAAAACACTACAACTACGAGGGTTAGGTTTAAAAACCTGTTAAATGCTTATAAGGAAACATGACATTCTACTGTTTTACGTCTGAAATCCTGACATTACAGAAGACACCCCATAGTTTGGAAGTGAGGAGGTGGTAACAGCACGACTATCCTAGAAGAAAATACATATTTTGAACGCAGCCACTTAGCTCCATTAAAATTTATATATTTGGGTTCCTTAGGGCTTGCTGACAAAGAATATGTTAAGTGTTACGCAAATAGTCTAGGAATTAACAAATTATAGCCAAAAGAAAATAGTGATGTTGTCTGACAGCACCAAATCATAATCGCACAGTGGCATGTTTTGAAACCACCCTTTTACGGGAAATAGACCAACAAGTTAAATCCTATTTGATTGGATAGAAGAATATGTAAAGCTAAACACGATTAGTCGGACTACAAATACTATTTTTGGTTGTTAGGGGAAACGGTAGGAAGGGTACTTTTTTTCAAAAGTTTGTGTAAACATGGTTCTATTGGCTAGACCCACTGATATAGTCAATTAGGAGCGTCTGTTCAGTGCCACATTTTAAAATAAACTTACTAAGAAACAGTGCGTTGAGATCCAGATTATATTTTTCTAAATAAAAGCCTGGGACAGAGGCAGATCGGAATTTGTGCCATAATTCATCGCCGGTCAACGTATTTGTTTATTATTTCCATGAATTGTGGTAAGATTGACATACTTGATATCTTTTTGATGAAAATTGAATGTGAATTGATAATTTATATCTGTATATGTGTGTGGTTCAGTGGCAAACATGAGGCAAAGCCTAGATAGTGCTCCAACCTGAACAAAACTTGTCGCAGAGAAGTATAAATGCATGAGATCACCAAATGGTACACTGACACCTATCTTATTGACTAGAAGGAACTAATGCTGGAATTGCAGAGGCGTAGTAACCATTAAGGAGAAGAATACTGGTGTAAATTGTTTCAGATGAAGCTAGCAGTTGGCCTACCGCTCTGAACTCAGTGTTTGTTATGTATTGTGTTCAGTGTGGAAACAGATTATAAATTAGTTCTGAAGTAGGAGGTACAACCTTCTTGTTTCAGGGACCGTGGTCATAACTTATTGAAGCAGCACCTGGTCTGAGTTTTGCTGAATCCAGAGGCTGATAGCATACTCCTTGGTCCAGATAGCGACTAGTGAGGTGTCTCAAGTATACGGTGAAGCAAGCGAGCAGAGGAGACAGGTTCCTGCCGCCATCACAGAAGATAAGATTCTGTGGCCAGAGCAGCTCAATCCTATGTGCCCCCTCAAAAACTGACAGTAGATTAATTAAAGAGGGACAATAAATTGTTTCAAATGACAGGAACTGTGAACTTTTCCCAATACTATTTCCACCATAAGCAAACACTTGAAGTCATGATGAAAAACAACAACCAAGCTTGAACAAGCCAGTATTACCTCATAGTACCACTTCACAACTTACACACATAGGATAATAATAATAAAATATGTCAATACAAAGATCATAACTATAAATTGTGTACATATAAATTGTAATTACATTTGATTGTGATTCCTGGTTCACTGTGTAGTTGAATCAGGATATCTATTATTGAAAGGAATTAATACATATATTTTTAACCTTTAACACTTGACTCATTTAAGATAGTCTTATAGAGTGTTTTATGTGTGTGAGTGTCACAGTGTTGTAAAGTGTTGTGGAATAAATTAAATTGTTTATCTGTCTGTTGTTGTTGTGACTTACACTTCATCATTTTCATAACCCTAGACATTCACGTAGTCATCACAATATTCCAGAATAATTCTGACTGAGGTATAAATGTGGTAGCAAGTAAGGTCATCTGTAATACACCACACTTATTAGATACAGATACCTTCACAGCTGATCTCAGTCAGTACACTAAGTCCCCTATAAATATTTATAACATCCCACTTTACCACAACCCCGGGTGCCAAATGCTTCATGTCCGCAGGTGCTGGTGAAAGTCTTTGTGTAAAGTTTCTTATAGAACAGCCACATGTACAATGTGACTGTCTAGCAGTTTGGCAAGTTCAAGCTTTTTGTTTCTAAGGCCACAGATGTTTAGCTGCAGAATATTAAACCAAAACTAGCAGATCTTCCACATGGCATTAAAATAGAAGTTGACATACCGGTACTCAAAGAAACTAGAAGATGTGTTGTGAAAAGTATAGACACCAGTCTCACCGAAGACAAAATGCTGAACATGATAGCCAAAGAAAATTCAGGTACAAAAATACAAAGAATCCAGAAAAACAGAATAAATACACCAGTAATAGTAGTAACTATAGTGGGCAAAGAAATTCCTAAACACCTGGAGATCAATGACAAAATAAAACACGGAGAGCTCTACCCGCAGTTATTCAATGCTCAAAATGTCAGTTAATTGGACATTCAGGTTCCACATGTAGAAGATACCCCATCTGCAGATACTGTGGAGGAAAACACTCACATGACCAATGTATAAAAGCCAAGGAAGATACTAACTACAAAAGTGCCAACAGGGACAGAAAGTGTGCAAAATGCCAAGGCAACCACAGAGCAAGATATCTTGGTTGCCCAGTTTACTTAGCAGCCAAAAGAGCACTGAAACAGTCGGCAGAACAAAATATACCATTTAAAATTGCACTAGAGCAACAGAAGGCAGAAAGGACTCCCTTAAACTCTCAAATAGACCCACAAAATGCCTCACATTAAATAAGGTCATCTATGGACACAAAGGAAACAAAAGAAGCTACATCAACACAGCAGAAGGGGAAAAAACGCAAGAGAAATAGAAAGAGCAATTTAAAAAGCAGAAGGAATATTAGAATGCATCAAAAAACTCCAACAAGAAATTAAACAAAGATATCACCAAAATAACTGAACAAAAAGCAGAACATGAAGAGCAAATAGGAACAGGTCAAGAAGGCAAATTAAAAGCCAAGGAAAAGTACACGAACAAAATGAAATATTTGAAGTCCAAAATCAAAAGGACACATGGAAAGAACTAGTTGATAAAAACATAGATGAATTCAGACACTTCCTTGGCTCATTAGACCAGTTTAAACTAACTTTGCGACAGCTGATAAGAAAAGATGTAGAAGAAATAGTAAGAATAGAAGCCAAGAAAAGTCAAGGGAAGATTGCATAAGCTGCCAAACACCAGAGGAAATATAGTTTAAAACCCAGCTAAGAGCAAATAAAAACAACTTACACCAAATTAACTCTAAAATAAGATAAAAGAAATGGAGAACAGGAACATCAAAATAATACAATGGAATTGCCGTAGTGCAAAAAAGAACCTCGCTCCGTTATTGGGCCAGTACAAAAATACGCAAGCAATTTTTGCTGTTCAAGAAACACACCTCAATCCCACAAACATATTTAACAACCCTGCAGACATCAATCTTAGAAATGACAGACGAGAAAATAAAGGGGGAGGGGTACCATACTTGGTTCATAAAATATACCAAATAACAGACTGGGAAACTTTCAATTCAGAAAATTTTGAAGAAATAATTGTAACTATAAATAGTGACAGAGGAGCACTGAAAATAATAAACATAGACTGCCCCAGCGGCAACATACAAGAACAGGACATCAAAGTCATTAGAGGAAGAATGCAGATCAAAACTATAATAGTAGGGGACTTCAATACACACCACAAAGTAGGGGACTTCAATGCACACCACAAAGTAGGGGACTTTAATGCACACCACAAAGTAGGGGACTTTAATGCACACCACAAAGGAGGGGACTTCAATGCACACCACAAAGCATGGGGAGGTAACAAAATAGATAAATCAGGGAAACTACTACTGGACTTCATAGAAAGTAGAGAACTAATATTACTGAATGATGGATCAGCAACAAGAATCATCCTAAGTGCAGATCAACCTGACTCGTCAATAGACATCAGCATAGTAACAGCCAACTTAGCCAAAGCCAAATGGGAAACATTGAATGATACTAACTCAGATCACTTGCCCATAGAGATAACAATCAAACAAAAGTATACAGAAAACAAAGGAGTAGAAAAACCAATATTCCACTATAAAGAAAAGCTGATTGGAAAGCTTTCCGAACTGAAATGGATGGAATTAAACTTGACAAAATAATTAGTGAAGATATAGATACATATGCGAACAATCTAACAGTAGAAATACTAAAAATTGCAGCCAAACACATACCACACTCCAATATACCACCACACATATCTCCAAAGCAGTATAACAGAAAAGAGAAAACAACACTGGAATGAAAACCCAGCTCCTTGATGGACGAACAAATGTACAGAAAAAAACTAAGAAAGAAAACAAGCCCTACAAAAATATAGAAGAAACAGGACCCACGTTAACTATGAACAATATAAGAGAATACGAAATGAAACAAATAAAATAATATTACAGGAAAAGGAAGCGTGCTGGAAAACCTTCTGCCAAACCCTCAATCCAAGCACACTTCAGTTACAGAGGTGTAGAAAAGATTAAAAACCCTTAAATGGAACCCAAAACGAACAGTAATGCCTACTATCAAAATTCCAGAACGGGCAGAATCAGACAAACAAAAAGCAAATACCCTAGCAAAGTACTTCTATAATGTAAGTGCTAGGGAAAACCTGGGGCACAAAGAAATAGGGAGAAGAGAAAAACTCATAACAGAACTAAGAAAAAACGAGATAAATGATGTAGGGGAAAAATCTTATCTAAACTCCGAAATTACTGCAGAGGAAGTAGAAAAGGCAATAAATGAGAAATCGAACTCAGCATCAGGACACGACATTCTAAGCTACGAAATACTTAAAAAGATACCACAAGAAGTAATAACCTCTCTATGCAATATATGGAAAACAGGTAAAATACCAAAGGCATGGAAAGTAGCAGTAGTCATACCAATACTAAAACCAGATAAAGAGGCCCATGATGCGAGCTCCTACAGACCAATAGCTTTGACATCTCACATAGGGAAAATAATGGAAACTGTGGTGAACAATAGATTAAAATACCACATGGAAAAGAACAATCTTTACAGCCCAACCCAATCAGGGTTTAGGGAAAACAAAAGCACTATGGACCAGCTCATCAGACTAGAACATGAGGTAATATCAGGATTTTTAAAAAATGCAAAAACAGTAGCCGCATTCTTAGATGTAGCAAGGGCATACGATGAATGCTGGAAAGAAGGCATGTTATAGAAGATTAACAAGATAGGCATAACTGGAAACATATACAACTATATAGAAAGTCTCTTGGAGGACAGGTACTTTACAGTACAAGTAAATAATGACAAATCAGAGCTATACGAGCAACAGAACGGCATCCCTCAAGGCTCAGTATTATCTCCTTCCCTTTTTTCTATTATGGTTAATGTGATGCTGCACTGTAATTCTGTCCTTCAACAGGCCAGAGTCTGTTCTTCTATTTGAATTTTCACCATTCTTCTTCTCTTTGTAACTATATGTGTTTGCCATGTTTCTTCTCATTTGAATATATATCGTGTTTGGTATTTTTGTGTAGGAATTTAAATGGGTTCCTTTATGCCGGTAGGTTTATTTTACACTCGGCCAGTTCTTCTCTTATAGATTTTCGCGATCACGTAGATTTTCGTTGTTTACGAAATTCGCTAGTTCGGGCACGCCTATATGACGCGTCAGAAACGCACGTGGACATGATGCAATTTTTGGACACGCGGTCTTCGCGCTGTTTTCAAATCTGATTGGCGTAGGTCGCAAGTATTTTATTCTTCTAGCGTTTCTATTGGTCCGAGTGGATAACTTAGCAGATGCGTAGGTGATCAACAGGAGTGGTTCCCTGTGTATATATAGAATCGTTTAGAGGGGATCTTTCTCTATTAAGAAAATAATTGCCTGTCGTGCTTCTACGCATTTATCGTCTCCACGGTGGGGAAGAAAAGCGGTAATTGGTATGTAGTAATTTTATTATCGTTTTACTTATTAGAGGGTTCTTTGAGAAAATCTCGGCCCGTAAGTAAAGTTCTTCGGGGACATTAACTTTAAGTTTTAAATGGTAGCGCCATCCATTATTATCTTTGAAGAACGATGTAAATGTAAAAGTGTGCATAAGTTTTTCTAGGATTTTGGCAGTAGATAGGAGCGTGGGAAGTTATGAGATACACGTGTGCTCATAGTTGTAGAATGTTGTGTAAAACCACCATTTATTCCTGGGTATTTACAAATGTAATTTTATTGGGAACTCCATTGTGTGTACGTTAATTTTATTGTGCCTTAAATGTGAGAAATGCAGTCGGAGGGTACAGATTTATGTTATCAGTGAATTATACGGCTTAGGGGAGTAAATTATTCCTATAGCACGAGGTTTAATTTAAATTTGGGGCTTAAGTCGGGAACCCAAGGTGTAATGGGAATTTCGGACAAAGGATTTCCCTAGTTGTAATGTTTGGACACGTGGTTAGCCATGCGTAACAACCACGTAACCCGTCAGACAGTGTCTGGGGCTTTGTTTACTTACCTGGCAGATTTAAGTTGAGGGAAGGGAAGAGAGAAGGAGAGTGAGATAGAAGACACGTGGGTAGAAATATTTTATGTATCGTTGTGCAGAACGAGAGAAGGGGAGTAGAAGGAGTGAGATTGAAGTGACACGTGGATAGAAATTATTTATGGATTTGTGGTGCTTAGCGAGTGAAGTAGTGAGTTGTAAAGATTATGGAAGCAATATGTTAGAGATACGTGACGTTAGAGAGGTGTACATTAGACGCATTTCCTTTTAATTTCAGCGAGTCACGGCAAACAGTGGGGAAGCATAATTTGCCAATACAAATTATCCACGGCAAAAGGACATATCTCAGGGGTCAGAGGACTCGAGTTATCGTCAGAAGCAAAAGAAAAATAACCTACGGTCTCTTGCAGTGAAGTGCCCCTGCTTTAGCGGGAACGGGGTTTATTTATCATAAAAACCCAGAGCTCTTCGCTATTATAGTCTCCGACAACGGCACGTGGCCTGGAGACGGGTGTAATTGCATACAGCCAGAAATCAAGGCTGTGGTTTCCTCTAAATCCGGAGCGGGTTAAAAGTGGAAAGTTATAGAAGCTATTCAGCAACAGAGAAGTTTCTACAGTGAATCAAGTACCTCATGCTTGATACCCGACCATCATCACCGAATTCAGGAGCAGGTGACAGGGTTACCATACCTGGGTCCTGAAAGTAACGAGAGAAGAGCGTAACGAAGACGCCGCATCATCCGAAGTCGAGTGTTAGAGAGACACTGAGACCAGGAGAGAGAGAGAGAGAGAGAGAGAGAAGGAGGGAGAGAATAGACAGGACCAGTAGGGTCGGTTTGATTATCCCTTTGACGGATAGACACTGAGCCATCGGTGTAAGCCAAGTCTATTATTGTAGCATTTCCAGTGGTGTTAGTTAGCGGCGCATATCGCCTAACAAGTTTGAAGTTGTGTAGACGTTCGGTGAGGAAGTCAACAGGACTGAGACCCCAGAAATATTATTTGTGTTAGAGAGTGGAGGCTAAAGTTGACAGCCCCACATAATTAGAGTTGTTTAAATCACTAATCATATTATTGTTCCCCAGCAGGGTGACAGGAGGAGTGAATGGAATTGGGGTTTTTCTAGTGTCTACCAATTTAATTGTTACTTTGTGTTTTTCAGGCCGTGCAACAGTGCACGCTTTTTATTTCTTCTTCTTCTTCCTCGTTCGTCCTGAAAAGGACGTTGGTTGCGTTGTGTCTGTTTACGCCAGAGCTGTGATATCTGCACCTTTCGGTCGACACATCCGACTTCAGCACGGCATTTTTTGGGACCGGGTTTGCCTTCCCTCTGCGATCCCTACTCTCTCAGCCAGACTGCAGTGATGCAGTCTGTTTCCAGGACCACCACATGGAGGTGGAGTAGGGTCTTGGTCAGCTCTGGTTCGCTGACCCTGATGCAAGCAGTCAAGCTATGGGTCGCTGACTGCATTCTCTATTGCTGCATCTTTGGGTCCCAAGCTATTTATTTGATTGATGTATGATGAAATTTAATGATTTTTGTGTGTAAATAAATATATATATATATATACTGTATACTGGATCAGCTTCTACTCTATACTATACCTATATGTGGTCTGTATAGTGGTGTCTGTGGTCGTTTTATACACCTTATCTCCTTGTGTTTAAAGTTAGTGAGAGGGGGGTGATTCTATAGCTTTTCTGAAGTCACGAAGCGGCAAGGGGAGAGTCAAATCCTGGTTCTAGCCCTTGAGCCATTAGTCTCATCTGTCCACAGGCATGTCATTTTTCATCTAAATTCTATCTTCTCAGACTTTCTCATACTAGGGTCTTGCTTTCATTAAGGCCAACTCTATAAACGTAAACCCACTTCGTGACAGTTAATGACTTGGGAGAGGAATTCAGCAATAGAAGAAACAAACTGTCGCAATTTGCAGATGATGCAGCTATTTGGAGGACGGGGACAATCCTTCCCAGATTATATACAGATCTGCAACCCAAATTAACAAGATCGCAGAATGGATGGCTAAATGGGGCTTCCAACTAAACGCTAAAAAGACAGTCGGAATGATATTCAGTAGAGGTAGAATTATAAAAAATAAAACAATTGACATAAAAATCCAAGGGCACAACATTAAAACAGTAGGAACAACCAAATATTTAGGCATGACTTTAGATCAACAACTAAACTGGAAAAAACATATAGACAAGCTGGTTGAGAGCTGCAGAGGACTCACTGTGACGTACGTCTAGTTTGACAAGTGAATTCTCCCTGATATGATGGATGATTTAAAGGGACTTTTAGCTTTTCATAACATTAGAACCCCTGAACATTTGTTGTAACTTTTCGTTTGCCAGAACTCATTCCACCGGGACTCATTTAGTATGCGGCACGAGATCAAAGAGACAGACTGAGGGATTTCAGGGGAGACTATCGGCGTTATCAAAGACAGTAGTGGTCCCTGATACGAGACGCAGTTGCTTGCCGCTAATTTCGCGTCTCGGTGTCAATCGCAGAACCGAGCGAACGGGGGAAAGCCGAAACGGGCAGCAGCGAAAGGAGATACGAAGACCAGGGTGCGGTTTCTTCTCTTGATTTGGCGGTCAGATCCTCAAAAGTTCGTGAGATCAAATAAGCTGTCAAGTTTATCATGTCCCACTCAACTTACATTCCATTTTAGCTAAATAGACCATGAAGACTAGACACGTTATCACTCGCTGGCCAGACCTTTACAGAAGCACTAGCTTTATTGAAATCTTGTTATAGATTTTCCCCTGGATTTTATATATATATATATGCAGTGATTTCTATTCTGTGCAAAGCGAGTGATCGTAACCTGCGGTCCCAGCTAAATAAAGAAAGAAATAAAGAAATCATCCTATAAACTTCCAGTCATATTGAAGAAACATTTCTTTTAAAATATAATCTTGTGGCGGTCCTTTTGCGACATAGCTGTCAGAATTAAATGAAATAAAGCCCACCCAAGAACATTTTAAAGAATAATCATCAAATTACCCTTACAAACCTGTAAGATAAACTGGAAGGTAATCATCGCCAGTAGCGATATCATATTTACTGTTTACTGTGAGAGAGTACATATTTTCCTGACTGTGACTGAGCCTAGTTTTTTTTTTTTCTCAATTGGATTTAATAAAACTATCATCACGCATTGAAGGAATTTTACCATAGCGGAGGATTAAAAGAGACCACTTCATTTTCACCCCTGTGCCGAACTGTGCTAGTGCCATCCCATAGACTCCTTTTTATGTATAATAAAAACACGAGAACTCTTAGTCTTCAAGTCTTGCGATAAGTGAGAATATTTGTTACCAACAAAACCTCGCAAACATCTGGGGCGGGACATCGAAGGACTAGACAGTTCATATGTCAAAGAATACTTGCTGTTTTATATACTTTTATGGATCGTCTGAGGCTGCATTCGGTAAGTGTGTGAGTATATGAGTGTGGATCCTCACGCGTGTGCATGAATGACAGGAAATTTAATCGTTTTCTTTTGTAAACCTGTTGTTAACTTTCTTGCCTAGTAATATGATTTTTCTGTATTCCCTGCATTGTTCCTTTAAGGGGGAGTTGCTAATTGGTTAACTCTGTTTAAAAACCCCCTCCTTTCCATTTGCTTAGTAAAGGGAAGAACAGCTGGGAAGAACAGGTTTTTTTCTATCACCTATACCTAACGTTGTAACCCCTCTTTCAGAGTAATTAACTTCACTGTTAGGTTAACGTACCTATGTTCCTGATATTATCTATCTCTGGACTGGGTTTATCTTTGTCTAATAAGCGGGAAGGGCTTAGTCGATACCAGTCTTCTTCACCCCTCCCAAATTTGTTATTTGCATTTGTGTACTTATGATAATTTATGTAATACCTGATATTTGTTAGTGATTGATGTTTTAAAGTGAATAAAATCACATAAACTCATTTAGTACGGTGTTGGACATACCCACAGCCCAACATTTCCCCTATTCGTTTAATATAGTTTGTATCTACATCGTCTGTGTGTGTGAAAAACACCAAATCGGTGTGCGCGCAGATGCGAGTCTGGAAAACTGGCAAATAATTGTTTGACCAGGAGAGCGGAAGAGAAGATTGAGAGAAGCGATTTGTCGTAAATAAGTCTGTCTTTACTCTCCTCCAGCACGCTGTGAAGCAACTATTTAATATCTACATTTTCTATCACTGAGCTTTCCATCATCATTTTCCACTCTAAACCGTACCACTATTTCTACGACTCTTTTCTCTCAAAATAAATTTACGACAATATTTGGCTGGCTCGCCGGGATTATTTTGAGATACATTTGATGCACACATATTTGTGGGCTGGTTCTGGGATCTTGAGCTACATTTGAGGCAATCGTATAGCCGGGTTAAAGATATTTTGAGTCTGATTTAGTCTGGGTCTAACTAGGTAGAGTGTGAATGATTTGTCTTGTGAATTAGGGAAATAAATAAATAATTACACCCCTAGACAAACGTTCTTTAAGTATTTGGGTTGTCCACACAGCATATTTACAGGTTGTTTTCTCTCCACAGCAGTAGAAAGTACAGATAAACAAAAATATTTGCTATTTTAATTATCCTCTGGCGGAGATAATTCAATTTCTTTCTTTATAAGAGTTGCTGGGATTGCGTGATTGTTTTACAGTCACTAAGGTTTTTGAAGTTAAAAAGAGTTGAGCTTAGCTAAAGACGGATTGTTCTGATTTTTAAAAATTAAGTTAACAACGTCTCATCTCAATAATTGACTTTAGGGACGGAGTTTGTTGTCAGAGATTTAAAATTAAGAAAAAAAAAAAAAATTTTTTTCCTTTTAAATTGTTTTAATTTAAATTTTTCTCTACTGTTAGTAAAAGTAGATTCTTTTCCAGTGTAACTTACCATTTAGTGGCATAGTCGTTGCGTTTAGAGCCTTAATTGCCAGATAATAGCAGCGATAAGTTTGCACAGTACAGGTAGGAGGTAACTCAAGTAAATTTTTTTTTACTTTGGTTTTTTTTCGTAGCGGCTTTGAGTTTTCCCCTTCTTGTTCCATCTTACTATTCTCTAGTCTTAGAAGCATCCAGTTCTTTGACAATGGCAGAGAGAATTAGGATAAGATCCCTTTTGAGGCAAGAGGCCAAGGACTAAGGACTAGACACAGAAGCTGCGAATCTGTTTATCAACCAGGAACTTCAAAGGTATGACGCGGAGGAAGAGAGGGCAGAAGCTAGGAAGAAAGAAGCGGACGATCGTCAATTGGAGCAGAAGAAAATTGAGGCAGAGATGGACGCCCGCAGGGAAAGAGAGAATGAGAGACAACGCGAAGAGAGAGACAAGGAAAGACAGCATGAATTAGCGCTCAAGGCTCTAGAGAGTCGGAGTGCCTCTACTTCAAATAATGGAGAGCCGTCTTCGCCCCAGTCTCAAACAATGGATCTCTCCAGCACTCAGTCTGCCCAATTAACTGCTATGTCGTTTTCTTTAGAATCTTTTCCTAGCCCTAACGAAAAAATTGACAGCTACCTAGAAAAATTCGAGAGACTCGCGAATCTTTATGGGTTAGAGAGTACCCGCTGGGCGCTCAAACTTTCAATGTCACTGAAAGGCAATGCTTATGACGTGTACACAAAGCTGGGACCGAATCAACATGATTATGACCTGTTGAAGAAGGCCTTACTACAGCAGTTTGAGATGACTGCCCGAAAGTTTCTGCAGTTGTTCAGAAACAGCCGAAAAGAGAGCACGGAAACATTTCCCCAGTTCTCTTCACGTCTCACGGGTTATCTGACAAAGTGCATTGAATTATCTGACCTACCTCTTTCGTATGAGGGACTCCTCGAACTTGTTCTTGTGGAGCAGATAAAATCCACTTTGTCGAATGAAACTCGTAGATTTTTGGCTGAACAGGGGGCAGTCAGGCTTGAAGACATACTCAATAAAGCCGAACGCTATAGCAATGCAATGGCCGAACTTCCCAGCACTAAACGTAAACCCACCGATGAGCCATCTCGAAAACAAAATCTAGAGCAGGCATCCTATTCTTCCACTTCCTCTCAACATTATAACCAACGAGATAACAATACCCAGAAACCTCCCCAGGAAAAATCGAAATTCTACAAAACCCGATACCCCCCCAACAACAATTCTGATCAACCCAACAAGCCTACGGGGCAGCGCAGCCACCAAGGTCAAGGAAAAGGGAAGACCCCTACACCAGGAACGTCTGATCAGGGCAAACAAATCGCATTGGATGTTTGCATACAGCCTCGAAAGGTAGAGTCAATGTCAGTGATTCTCAACCTGAGGGGGACCGACTCTCAACTCGAGGAACTGTAATTTTGAACGGTACATCTACAACTTGTCTTTTTGACACTGGATTAAGTTTTGATTGTATTGTTGCTAGACACCTAGTCAAACCAGGTCAGGAGACAGAGGAAACCGTCAAACTTAGTGGAGTTTTCAGGAGTGACGCACCCAGGACGCTTCCTATCGCACTGGTAGAAATACACTCTGACTTTGTCAGAGGAGTTATTAAAGCGGCCATAATGGATGATCCGATCTACCCAGTTATCCTGGGATGTAGATATGTGTTCATTGGGAGACCTAAGGAGCCGATTGTGGCAGCGGTAACCACAAGAGGGCAAGCCAAGAAGGAGAGGGAGCCTGCGCCAAACTTGTTGCCGAATGAACTGAAGGAGGCGCAACAAAAGGACCCTACTCTGGCGCCCTGCTTTAAAAAACTGCCCATGGCTAAGGACCCCAGACACAACGGAGACATCTTTTCTAAGGATGGTGTATTGTATCGTAGAACGGGCAACCCGGACACGGGGAATAACCAGCTCCTAGTACCGACGCAGTACAGAAACCAGATCTTAGAAATGGGGCACTCTCTTTCCTTTAGCGGACATATGGGACAAAACGCCACTATTCAGCGAATAAAAAAACCACTATTGGTGGCCAGGAATGAACTCTGACATTGTCAGGTATGTGAAATCCTGCGCCCAGTGCCAACGGGTAGCACCCAAGCACTTGACACCCCCAGTACCTATGGGGCAAATGCCAATAGTAGGGACTCCATTTGAACGGGTTGCTGTCGACATTATTGGTCCTCTGGAAAAGACCAAAAGAAGGAACAGGTTCATCCTGACCTTAGTTGACACTTGCACTATGTGGGCCGAAGCCGTACCGCTACCATGCACTAATTCCAAGCATGTCGCAGAAGCCCTTGTGCAAATTTTTACACGGTTGGGATTCCCTCAACAAGTTTTGACGGACAATGGATCCCAATTCCGTAGCCTGTTAATGGAGGAGATCTTTAAGATCTTGAGGGCCAAACATATCCACACAAGTCCCTACCATCCGGCCGGAAATGGGCTCGTGGAACGTTTTAACGGTACCCTCACCATGATGTTACGTAAGCTGGGTCAGGAGAAACCGGAAGACTGGGACCAATATATATCGGCTGCCTTATTCGCCTACCGAGAGGTACCCCAAGCGTCTACGGGTTTTTGCGCCAGCTACACTTTTATTTGGCAGACCTATAAAGGGGCCACTAGAAGCCTTACTTCGGTCCCTGACAGACCAGAAGGCTGACGAGACAGTCGTCTCTGCAAGCAAGTACGTATCTGAGCTTAAGGAAAGGCTAAAGCTAGGATGGGATCTAGCTACTACCAACCTTAAGAAAGCCCGCGCTAAAATTACTAAAAGATACAACAAAGCTGCAAAAGAGAGAGAACTACAACCAGGGGAGAAAGTCCTATTGCTACTTCCAACCGGAAGCAATAAACTTCGCATCGGATGGCAAGGACCGTTTACCGTCCTTAAAAAGATCTCACGTACCAACTACAAGATCTCCATCAAAGGAAAGGAGAAGGTCTTCCACATAAATCTGCTAAAGAAATATTTGGAAAGACCGGTGCCACCCTCCGAGCATCTCCTGGCTGTCGTTATAGCAACGGAAGACGAGGAAGATGATGATGGTTGCATGGAGTATCCATTGCAACCCACAGAATCCTTTAAAGATGTCAAGTTCGGCGACAATCTCTCACCAGAACAACAAACAGAAACCAGGGCTCTACTAAAACAGTACAGTGCAGTCTTAACGGATGTACCTGGTCGAACAAATCTCATTGAATTTGATATGAAATTAACAAACGAGACCCCTGTTCAAACCAGAGTTTACCCCATCCCGTACGCTAAAGCTGATGCACTTCGCGGAGAAATAGACAAGCTGCGTCAGGCAGGAATTATCAGTGAGTCTACATCTCCTTACAGCTCGAGTGTAGTGCTGTTGCAGAAGCCCAATAAGGAAGTTCGGCTGTGCATTGATTACAGGTTGCTAAACGCGGTAACGGAATTCCAGCCCGAACCTCTCCAAACTGTTTCTGAGTTGTTCACCAAGCTCAGCAAAGCAAAGATCTTCTCCAAGATTGACCTCAGCAAAGGTTATTATCAAATACCAGTCAAGGAGGAAATTAAACCTTTGTTAGCTTTCAGCACTAGTGAAGGACATTACACATTTAACGTGATGCCGTTCGGTTTGCATAATGCACCAGGAGTGTTCACCAGGATGATGAGGAAGCTTCTAGAACCTTTGCAAAGTCCCCATATCCATAATTTCATGGATGACATCTTAATTGCATCGGAAACCTATGAAGAACATATTGCTACGGTTGCTATGCTCCTCAGGAGACTACAGGAAACGGGTCTCACAGCCAGACCTAGCAAATGTCTCATCGGGTTTGAACAGTTAGACTTCCTGGGGCACACTATTTCTCACGGATGCAGTTGGCCTATTAAGAAGAACGTGGAGAAAATAGTGGCAGCAAAAAGACCCCCGAACGAAGAAAGACGTACGTTCCTTCATATCGCTATGTGCATACTATCAGAAGTACATCCAGAACTTCAACGGACTGACGGCACCTCTGACTGACCTCACAAAGAAAGGTTGTCCTGATAAGGTCATATGGGATCAAAAGTGCGAACACGCGTATAGCACTTTGAAAGGACAGTTGTCTGCATACCCCATTTTGAGGTTGCCTGACCTCAAGAAACCTTTTGTACTGAGAGTCGACGCGTCAGGTCAGGGCATCGCGTAAACACTGTTTCAAGCTGATGACAGTGACCTGAACATGCTATTTCCAGTTGCCTATGGCAGTCGGAAATTAAATAAAGCGGAACGGAACTACAGCGTAGTTGAAAGGGAATGTCTTGCTCTGATTGACGGTATCAGACGCCATCATGAGTTTCTTTATGGTACATCTTTCACGGTGCAAACAGACCACGCTCCGTTAGCATTTCTTGGTGCCAATAAAGAATTTAACGCAAGGATCATGCGTTGGGCGCTTCTTTTAAGCGTTTATTCTTTCAAAGTGGAATATATTCCGGGAAGACAGAATGTCGGGGCTGATTTCCTGAGTAGAAACTGGTCTACAGAGGAAGAAGAGCAAACTGAAGATACCACTCATCCTAAAATCACCAATCAGGTCACCTCCATTGTCAAAAAATGTAACATGAAAAATGGTTTCATGTCTAAAAGTGGGGACGATTGTGACGTACGTCTAGTTTGACAAGTGAATTCTCCCTGATATGATGGATGATTTAAAGGGACTTTTAGCTTTTCATAACATTAGAACCCCTGAACATTTGTTGTAACTTTTCGTTTGCCAGAACTCATTCCACCGGGACTCATTTAGTATGCGGCACGAGATCAAAGAGACAGACTGAGGGATTTCAGGGGAGACTATCGGCGTTATCAAAGACAGTAGTGGTCCCTGATACGAGACGCAGTTGCTTGCCGCTAATTTCGCGTCTCGGTGTCAATCGCAGAACCGAGCGAACGGGGGAAAGCCGAAACGGGCAGCAGCGAACGGAGATACAAAGACCAGGGTGCGGTTTCTTCTCTTGATTTGGCGGTCAGATCCCCAAAAGTTCGTGAGATCAAATAAGCTGTCAAGTTTATCATGTCCCACTCAACTTACATTCCATTTTAGCTAAATAGACCATGAAGACTAGACACGTTATCACTCGCTGGCCAGACCTTTACAGAAGCACTAGCTTTATTGAAATCTTGTTAAAGATTTTTCCCTGGATTTTATATATATATTTGCAGTGATTTCTATTCTGTGCAAAGCGAGTGATCGTAACCTGCGGTCCCAGCTAAATAAAGAAAGAAATAAAGAAATCATCCTATAAACTTCCAGTCATATTGAAGAAACATTTCTTTTAAAATATAATCTTGTGGCGGTCCTTTTGCGACATAGCTGTCAGAATTAAATGAAATAAAGCCCACCCAAGAACATTTTAAAGAATAATCATCAAATTACCCTTACAAACCTGTAAGATAAACTGGAAGGTAATCATCGCCAGTAGCGATATCATATTTACTGTTTACTGTGAGAGAGTACATATTTTCCTGACTGTGACTGAGCCTAGTTTTTTTTTCCTCAACTGGATTTAATAAAACTATCATCACGCATTGAAGGAATTTTACCATAGCGGAGGATTAAAAGAGACCACTTCATTTTCACCCCTGTGCCGAACTGTGCTAGTGCCATCCCATAGACTCCTTTTTATGTATAATAAAAACATAAGAACTCTTAGTCTTCAAGTCTTGCGATAAGTGAGAATATTTGTTACCAACAAAACCTTGCAAACATCTGAGGCGGGACATCGAAGGACTAGACAGTTCATATGTCAAAGAATACTTACTGTTTTATATACTTTTATGGATCGTCTGAGGCTGCATTCGGTAAGTGTGTGAGTATATGAGTGTGGATCCTCACGCGTGTGCATGAATGACAGGAAATTTAATCGTTTTCTTTTGTAAACCTGTTGTTAACTTTCTTGCCTAGTAATATGATTTTTCTGTATTCCCTGCATTGTTCCTTTAAGGGGGAGTTGCTAATTGGTTAACTCTGTTTAAAAACCCCCTCCTTTCCATTTGCTTAGTAAAGGGAAGAACAGCTGGGAAGAACAGGTTTTTTTCTATCACCTATACCTAACGTTGTAACCCCTCTTTCAGAGTAATTAACTTCACTGTTAGGTTAACGTACCTATGTTCCTGATATTATCTATCTCTGGACTGGGTTTATCTTTGTCTAATAAGCGGGAAGGGCTTAGTCGATACCAGTCTTCTTCACCCCTCCCAAATTTGTTATTTGCATTTGTGTACTTATGATAATTTATGTAATACCTGATATTTGTTAGTGATTGATGTTTAAAGTGAATAAAATCACATAAACTCATTTAGTACGGTGTTTGACATACTCACAGCCCAACATTTCCCCTATTCATTTAATATAGTTTGTATCTACATCGTCTGTGTGTGTGAAAAACACCAAATCGGTGTGCGCGCAGATGCGAGTCTGGAAAACTGGCAAATAATTGTTTGACCAGGAGAGCGGAAGAGAAGATTGAGAGAAGCGATTTGTCGTAAATAAGTCTGTCTTTACTCTCCTCCAGCACGCTGTGAAGCAACTATTTAATATCTACATTTTCTATCACTGAGCTTTCCATCATCATTTTCCACTCTAAACCGGACCACTATTTCTACGACTCTTTTCTCTCAAAATAAATTTACGACACTCACTAATATGATGAGATACCTAAAAGGCAGTGGGTGGGGAGCAAGCATCAAGTCCCTTCTCATGTTCTACATTTTGTAAGGGGGAAAATGAACTATCCAAGCATAGTATATGCCTCTGCAGCTGTGGTAAAGTGGGATGATATAAATATTTATAGGGGACTTAGTGTACTGACTGAGATCAGCTGTGAAGGTATCTGTATCTAATAGGTGTAATGTTTTACAGATAACCTTGCTTGCTACCACATTATACCTCAGTCAGAATTATTCTGGAATATGGTGATGACTACGTTAAATGTCTAGGGTTATGTAAATGATGAAGTGTAAGTCACAACAACAACAGACAGATAAACAATTTAATTTATTCCACCACACTTGACAACACTGTGACACTCACACACATTTAACACTCTATAAGACTATCTTAAATGAGGCACTGGTAAATTTTCAAATATAAATATGTATTAATTCATTCATTCCATTCATTCATAACCCTCCACTCCCAAAGGAGCATAGGCCTTCAACAAACACATGCCAAGTCCTCCTGTCCCGTGCCATCATCTCAAGTTCTTTCCATGTTCTCCTCATCATTTTCACCTCTGTTTCCAACTCTCTTCTCCATGTACTTCTTGGTCTTCCTCTGCCTCTCTTGCCCTGGGGGTTCCAGATCAAGGACTGCCTTATAATGCTATCAACAGGTTTCCTCAGTGTGTGTCCTATCCATCGCCATCGTCTTCTTCTCATCTCTTGTTCCACTGGCACTTGTCTAGTTCTTGTCATCAGTTCCACGTTGGTAACCTTGTCATACCATTTTAATCCCTCTATTCTACGCAAGCACCCAAATGTGAAGTCAGTCCTATTGTATGGCTCGGAGACATGGAGAACAACAAAGACAACAACCAAAAAGCTACAGACTTTCATGTATTAATTACTTTCACTAATATTTGTGTCCTGATTCAAATACGAAGTGAACCAGGAATCACAATCAATTGTAATTACAATTTATATGTACAGAATTTATCAATATGAACCTTGTAATGATATATTTTATTAATATTATCCTATGTGTGTCAGTTGTGTAGTGGTAATATGAGGTAATACTGGTTTTGTTTTTTTTCAAGCTATGTTGTTATTTGTCATCATGACTTCAAGTGTTTGTTTATCTTGGAAATAATATGGGGAAAAGTTCACAGTTCCTATCAATTTAAACACTGTATTTTCCCTCTGTTTTATTATAAAGTCAGATTTTGAGGGGGGGGGGGGGGGCATAATGTTGAGCTCCTCTGGCCACAGACTCTTATCTTTCGTGATGGCGGCAGGAAAGACTCCTCTGCTCGATAGCCTCCCTGTGTTCTGGAGACACCTCACTGGTCACTATCTGGACCCAGGAGTATGCTGTCAGCCTCTAGGTTCAGCAAAGCTCAGACCAGGTGCTGCTCAATAACTTTAGGACCACGGTCCCTGAAACAAGAAGGTTGTACCTCCTATTTCAGAACTAATTTATAATAAATTTCCAGACTGAACACAATACATAACAAACACTGAGTTCAGAGCGGTAGGCCAACTGCTATCTTCATCTGAAACAATTTTCACCAGTATACTCCTCCCTAATGGTTACTACGCCTCTGCAATTCCAGCATTATTTCTTTCTAGTCAATAAAATAGGTGTCAGTGTACTGTTTGGCAATTCCATGTAGTTTTACTTTCCTTCGACACCTTCTGTTCAGGTTGGAGCACTATATAGGCTTTACCTCATGTTCGCTACTGAACCACACATATATACAGACATAAATTATCAATTTACATTCAATTTTCATTAAAAAGATATCAAATATTTCAAGCTTACCACAATTCATGGAAATAATACAGAATTACGTTGACTGGCAATGAATATAGCACAATTTCGATCTGCCGATGTCCCAGGATTTTATTTAGAAAAATATGCACTGGCGCTCAACGCACTGGTTCTGTAGTAAGTTTATTTGAAAATGTGATGCTGACCTGACGCCTCTGATTGACTATATTGGCAGGTCTAACCAATCGAGCCATGTTTACATAGCTTTTCAAAAAAGTACTCCTACTCACGTTTCCCCTAACAACAAAGAAGTAGTATTTATAGTCCGACTAATCGTGTTTAGCCTTACATTTACTTTCCGCCAATCAAATAGGAGATAACATGTCAGCCTATTTCCCGTACAATGGTGGTGTGAAAATCTGCCACTGAGCGATTCTGATTTTGGTGTTGTCTGACATCCCTCACTATTTCTTTTGGCTATAATTTGTTAATTCCTAGACTATTTGCGTAACGTTTAACATATTCTTTGTCAGCAAGTCCTAAGGAACCCAAATATATAAATTTAATGGGGCTAAGGGGCTGCGTTCAAAATATGCATTTTCTACTACCTCCTGTTCACTTCGAATACGATGTGGTGTCTGGGTACTGTAATGTTTTCAAACGTAAACCAGTATAATGTCATATTTCCTAATAAGAATTTTCAGGTTTTTAAAAACTAACTCTCGTATGGGTAGTGTTGTTTATCACTGTCGATTTGAAAAAAAAAGCTAGTGCTTGTGGCCTTACACGCGTGATGGTAGTAATTGTGTATCGCGAGACTGTGGTAGTATTGCCTGCGTTCCGGCTTTCAGCCCCTCCCTTTCTTTCTATCCTTAGTCCATCTGTCTTTCGTTTATGGTAACGTAGTGTATAAAATGACATGAATGGAATTTTAAATCTAGGTCAGCTGCGTATCTCAAGGTTTTTCTTAGAAAGGCAGTACACGTTTTATCGTAGAAAGCGGGTATTGAAGCAGTAGGCTTTTACTATCAACGTGAAACGTTACAATTTGCAGACGAATTAGACAACAAGGGGGATTTCGAGTACAGTCATTGTGACAGCACTGTTCTTTACCATTCTTCTTTCCTTTTATTAAATTTATTTGTTAGGCTTTACATTTACGTTTTAATTTATATATGTGGATTAGAATTTCTCACGACAAATCCTCCCCACTTAAAACAGACGTTATATGTCAGTCTATAATTCTATATACACATAGAGAAATTTATTATTTTTCCTGGAGTTTAGGGTGATTCTCATCACACGGATGGCGGCTTAAAAAATCCGCTCCCAGATTTGTTTTTCCACTTATATACTCTATGCTAAACTCAAATGGCTGCATCAATAAGGACCAACGGAGTAATCTAGAATTCTCATGTCTAGCCTGTGCTAGAAACGACAAAGGTTTGTGATCCGTTTGCAACTTAAATGCCTTCCCATACAGATAAATATTGAATTTCTTTATCGCCCATATTACTGCAAGACATTCTTTTTCGCTAGTTGAGTAATTGGTTTCAGCTTTATTCAACTTTCTGCTAGCATATGCCACTGGGCTTAATTCCCCATCCAATGCATCTGATTTCTGTAGCAAAGTTGCACCTAACCCAATATTACTGGCATCTGTCCTTACTATGAATTCTTGACTTAAGTCAGGTAATTTCAAAATAGGTTTACTTGTGAGCTTTTCCTTCAATTCTTGGTAAGCCATTTCACATTGTGGTGTCCATGTAATTCGATCTGGATTTCCCTTACGTGTCAAATCAGTTAACGGTGCACATATGGAATTAAAGTTTTCGATATACTTTTGGTAGAAACCACATAATGAGACAAAGGATCTCACGTCTTTCTTGGTTTGTGGTCTCGGGGCTTTCTTTAGTTTCTCTAAATTCTTTGGGTCAGGGGTCATGTTTCCCTGATAAACTGTGTGTCCCAAGAATTCCAATTCTTTACATCCAACGCAACATTTGGTTGGTCGGGCTGTTAAATTCGCTTCCCTAAGTCGATTAAACAGCATGTTCAGAGAGTCAATGTGTTCCTCAAATGTTTCTGTTGCTATAAGGATATCATCCATGAAATTTGTGATACATGGATTATTCAGAGGGTCCAATAATTTTCTCATCATTCTAGAGAAGACACTAGGCGCATTCTTCAATCCAAATGGCAATCTGTTAAACTCATAGTGTCCTTCTGAGGTACTAAAAGCTAGGTATGGTCTAACCTCAGGCTTTACTGGAATCTGATAGTATCCTTTACTCAAATCCACTTTTGAGAAATATTTAGCTTTATTTAGTCTGGCAAACAACTGATTTGTATCCGGCAATGGATCCACCTGTCCTTCTGTAATAGCATTCAGTCTCCTGTAATCTATACAGAGTCTATGTTCTCCAGAGGGCTTCCTTAAGAGTACAACACCGGAAACTATACGCAGATTCACTGTGTGAAATAATTCCTTCCTTCAACAAATAGTCTATCTCTTCCTTCAAAGCTTTCTCCTTAGCAAAAGGAATCGAATAGGGTTTCATACAGACAGGTGTGGGGTCTATCAGTTTCATATCATATTCCAATAAGTTTGTATGCCCAGGTCGGTCTGTTAACACCTCTGCATGATTATCTAGAACCTGTTGCACTCTCTCTTTCTGAGTTTTCGTTAAATGTGTACTGATTTTCACCTGTGCCGCTGTCTCACAGGGGTGTAATGGATATTCAAATGATGAAAGTGGTTCCTTTTTCATCTCCATGGCAATGGACAAGGTCAACAAGTGTGTCTCTTCCTGATGTTCTCTTTCCAAATATTTCTTCAGGAGATTCACATGATAGATTTTTTCTTTCCCCTTCTTATCTATCTTATAATTGGTTCTAGACACCTTCTCTAGAACTGTATATGGACCTTGCCATCCAATCTGTAACTTATTCTGACTACCGGGGAGAAGAAGAAGCAGTACCTTCTCTCCCACAGCCAAATCTCTGTCTTTAGCTTTCCTGTTATAATAGGCAGCATGTTTCTTCCTGGCTTGTTTCAAATTTTCATTGGCAAGTTTCCAGCCAGTTTTTAAAACGAGTGGTCAGCTCATTCACATATTGGTATGAGGATGTAATATTTTCCTCTGCCTTTTCATCAGTCCACGTTCTTAACAGCGCTTCAAGTGGACCTTTTATTGGCCTTCCAAACAATAATGTTGCCGGGGCCATACCGGTTGAACTATGGGGTACCTCCCGATAAGCAAAGAGGGCGGCGTGCAGGTACTGGTCCCATGTATCTGGTTTTTCGTGTGCCAACTTTCTCAGGATCGACATCAACGTGCCATTAAATCTTTCCACTTGGCCGTTCCCTTGGGGGTGGTACACACTACAATGGAAGTGTTTGGCCTGGAAGATCCTGAAAACTTCTTCTGTTAGTTTCCCCTTGAACTGAGAGCCATTATCAGTCAAGATTTGATTGGGAAAACCTAACCTTGTGAAAATTGTGAGCAATGCCTCTGCCACATGTTTAGAATCAATCGATGACAGGGCTACCGCCTCTCCCCACATAGAACAAGTGTCCACCAGAGTCAGAATGTAGCTGTTCCTTCTCTTGGTTCGGGTGAGAGGTCCCACAAGATCTACGGCAACTCTCTCAAAGGGTGTTCCCACTATGGGCATTTCCCCCAGAGTTGCTGGTGCAGTCCAATGTTTAGGTGCTACTCGTTGGCACTCTGGACAGGATTTTACATATCGTTTGATATCTTCAGTTATTCCTGGCCAGAAATAGTGACAAGCTATACGCTGTCCTGTTGCGCTGATCCCCATATGACCACTGAAGGGAATCGCATGCCCTAGTTCCAACACTTTAGTCCTATATGAAGTGGGAAGGACCAGCTGTCCGTGACCATTGGATTCAGATCCAGCCTTCCTATATATCAGCTTGTTCTTCATATAAAACTCTCCCTTGCCTGGAGGTGTATGAGATTTGGGCAACTTCTTGAAACACGGCTTGAGTGTTTTGTCCTCAGCCTGTGCCTTCCTCATCTCATCTGGATGAGTATTTATTGGATTATCCTCCTCCTTTTTAGACTGTGATCTGGTCTGCACTGTTGCCAATATCACAGGTCTCTTGGGATTCCCCAAGAAGACATATCTACACCCCAATATCAGAGGGTAGATTGGCTCATTTATCACTGCTGCTTTTATGATTCCTTCCACATATCGCGTTTTCACCTTTATCCGGGCGACGGGAAGTGTCATGGTAGCTACATCCTTGGTTGCAGTTTGAATCTCCACTGTTTCTGTGGTGTATTGATCGGCCTGCACCAGGTGAGAACTCACAACGGAATCGTAATCTAAACCGGTATCATATAAACACCTTATAGTGACACCATTACAGATGACATCTTCACACACTGGAGGGTGGTATGGTTCCTTCTGCAACGGTCAGTGTCATGATTGTTCATCTTACAATTTTTACACCACCTTTTTCCTTGGTTGAAAGATTTTCTTTCATCATATTTCCTTTCATCGAATTGTGGGGTTTTATTTTTATTGTCATACCGTGGCCTATCAAACTGGTGCTTACCTTTGTTTTGATCTCTAGGATCAAATTTATTAAAGTTCTGTGGTGCCCTAAAATTTTCTACCTGTTTCTTGTTATTACCTGATACCTCTGCCTGAGCTGCTTGATACTTTTCAGCAACATTTAGCAACTCACCCAGCCTCTCTGCACCTTGTTCCATGAGAAACTTTCTCAGGTCTGGAGCCATGGACTCTCTTAATTGTTCTATAAGGACCATTTCCTTAAGATCTTGGGTTTTCCCCAGAGAAGTCCATTTCTCCAAGTATGTCTCTAACCGTGCAGAGAACTGGTGATAGGTTTCACCTGACAGTAGTTTAGCATTCCTAAATTTTTTCCTATAAAATTCTGCGTTCTTTTCATATCTTAACAAAAGAGCCTGCTTTAGCATGTCATAATTTTCCTGATCACCTCTGCTCATTTTGGCAAAAACTTCATAAGCTGCCCCACGAAGACCTTGAGATAACTTTAAGCTCCACCTTTCTCTCTCTAACCCATATGTGGTAGCTAATAGTTCATATCTATTTAGATAGCTCTCAATATCATCGTCTTTCTCAACAAAATGATCTAAATGAAAATTCATAGCTGAGGTTGAGGCTCCCTGGCTAGCAGTGGCATCAGAAGTAAAGGGACTGGCACCATTTTCAGGAGCATGGCCTTGAAACTCAAACTCCCTTAGTCGTAACTCATGTTCCCTTTGTAATCTCTTATCCTCTGCTTCCCTTTCTGCAGCCAATCGCTTGTCTTCCCTTTCTGCAGCTAATTTCTTCTCTTCTCTTTCTGCAGCCTGTCTTCTTTCCTCGGCTTCCAATGCTTTAGCCTCTTTGTCAGCCTCAATCTGCAACCTCTTAGCCTCAGCCTCAATCTGCAACCTCTTAGCCTCAGCCTCAATCTGCAACCTCTTAGTCTCAGCCTCTAACTTTCTTTCGGCCTCTTTTTCTAATCTTCTTTCTTCCCGTTCAATATATTTGTCACATTCCGCAGTGACATAAGCAATCATAATTTGCCCGTCCATTCCTAACTCTTTCGCAGTCTGTACAGCAGCAGATCGAAATTTTGCCAAGTCGGCCATTGTCTAACATGCAAATGTAAACAATTCAATCTTTCAATAATTATCTAAGGACACTACAGGCACTGAGAGCTCAACCTTTTTTATTTCCACCCAAGGATACCTTTTAATTCTTTATTATTCCCAATATCTATAACAGGAGAAAGTTCAATATCCCTGGAGCGAGACCCCAATATATGTGGTAAAGTGGGATGATATAAATATTTATAGGGGACTTAGTGTACTGACTGAGATCAGCTGTGAAGGTATCTGTATCTAATAGGTGTAATGTTTTACAGATAACCTTGCTTGCTACCACATTATACCTCAGTCAGAATTATTCTGGAATATTGTGATGACTACGTTAAATGTCTAGGGTTATGTAAATGATGAAGTGTAAGTCACAACAACAACAGACAGATAAACAATTTAATTTATTCCACCACACTTAACAACACTGTGACACTCACACACATTTAACACTCTATAAGACTATCTTAAATGAGGCACTGGTAAATTTTCAAATATAAATATGTATTAATTACTTTCACTAATATTTGTGTCCTGATTCAAATACAAAGTGAACCAGGAATCACAATCAATTGTAATTACAATGTATATGTACAGAATTTATCAATATGAACCTTGTAATGATATATTTTATTAATATTATCCTATGTGTGTCAGTTGTGTAGTGGTAATATGAGGTAATACTGGTTTTGTTTTTTTCAAGCTATGTTGTTATTTGTCATCATGACTTCAAGTGTTTGTTTATCTTGGAAATAGTATGGGGAAAAGTTCACAGTTCCTATCAATTTAAACACTGTATTTTCCCTCTGTTTTATTATAAAGTCAGATTTTGAGGGGGGGGGGGGGCATAATGTTGAGCTCCTCTGGCCACAGACTCTTATCTTTCGTGATGGCGGCAGGAAAGACTCCTCTGCTCGATAGCCTCCCTGTGTTCTGGAGACACCTCACTGGTCACTATCTGGACCCAGGAGTATGCTGTCAGCCTCTAGGTTCAGCAAAGCTCAGACCAGGTGCTGCTCAATAACTTTAGGACCACGGTCCCTGAAACAAGAAGGTTGTACCTCCTATTTCAGAACTAATTTATAATAAATTTCCAGACTGAACACAATACATAACAAACACTGAGTTCAGAGCGGTAGGCCAACTGCTATCTTCATCTGAAACAATTTTCACCAGTATACTCCTCCCTAATGGTTACTACGCCTCTGCAATTCCAGCATTATTTCTTTCTAGTCAATAAAATAGGTGTCAGTGTACTGTTTGGCAATTCCATGTAGTTTTACTTTCCTCCGACACCTTCTGTTCAGGTTGGAGCACTATATATAGGCTTTACCTCATGTTCGCTACTGAACCACACATATATACATACATAAATTATCAATTTACATTCAATTTTCATTAAAAAGATATCAAATATTTCAAGCTTACCACAATTCATGGAAATAATACAGAATTACGTTGACTGGCAATGAATATAGCACAATTTCGATCTGCCGATGTCCCAGGCTTTTATTTAGAAAAATATGCACTGGCGCTCAACGCACTGGTTCTGTAGTAAGTTTATTTTGAAAATGTGATGCTGACCTGACGCCTCTGATTGACTATATTGGCAGGTCTAAACCAATCGAGCCATGTTTACACAGCTTTTCAAAAAAGTACTCCTACTCACGTTTCCCTAACAACAAAGAAGTAGTATTTATAGTCCGACTAATCGTGTTTAGCCTTACATTTACTTTCCGCCAATCAAATAGGAGGTAACGTGTCAGCCTATTTCCCGTACAATGGTGGTGTGAAAATCTGCCACTGAGCGATTCTGATTTTGGTGTTGTCTGACATCCCTCACTATTTCTTTTGGCTATAATTTGTTAATTCCTAGACTATTTGCGTAACGTTTAACATATTTTTTGTCAGCAAGTCCTAAGGAACCCAAATATCTAAATTTAATGGGGCTAAGGGGCTGCGTTCAAAATATGCATTTTCTTCTACCTCCTGTTCACTTCGAATACGATGTGGTGTCTGGGTACTGTAATGTTTTCAAACGTAAACCAGTATAATGTCATATTTCCTAATAAGAATTTTCAGGTTTTTAAAAACTAACTCTCGTATGGGTAGTGTTGTTTATCACTGTCGATTTGAAAAAAAAGCTAGTGCTTGTGGCCTTACACGCGTGATGGTAGTAATTGTGTATCGCGAGACTGTGGTAGTATTGCCTGCGTTCCGGCTTTCAGCCCCTCCCTTTCTTTCTATCCTTAGTCCATCTGTCTTTCGTTTATGGTAACGTAGTGTATAAAATGACATGAATGGAATTTTAAATCTAGGTCAGCTGCGTATCTCAAGGTTTTTCTTAGAAAGGCAGTACACGTTTTATCGTAGAAAGTGGGGTATATTGAAGCGGGTATTGAAGCAGTAGGCTTTTACTATCAACGTGAAACGTTACAATTTGCAGACGAATTAGAAAACAAGGGGGGATTTCGAGTACAGTCATTGTGACAGCACTGTTCTTTACCATTCTTCTTTCCTTTTATTAAATTTATTTGTTAGGCTTTACATTTACGTTTTAATTTATATATGTGGATTAGAATTTCTCACGACAAATCCTCCCCACTTAAAACAGACGTTATATGTCAGTCTATAATTCTATATACACATAGAGAAATTTATTATTTTTCCTGGAGTTTAGGGTGATTCTCATCACACGGATGGCGGCTTAAAAAATCCGCTCCCAGATTTGTTTTTTTCCACTTATATACTCTATGCTAAACTCAAATGGCTGCATCAATAAGGACCAACGGAGTAATCTAGAATTCTCATGTCTAGCCTGTGCTAGAAACGACAAAGGTTTGTGATCCGTTTGCAACTTAAATGCCTTCCCATACAGATAAATATTGAATTTCTTTATCGCCCATATTACTGCAAGACATTCCTTTTCGCTAGTTGAGTAATTGGTTTCAGCTTTATTCAACTTTCTGCTAGCATATGCCACTGGGCTTAATTCCCCATCCAATGCATCTGATTTCTGTAGCAAAGTTGCACCTAACCCAATATTACTGGCATCTGTCCTTACAATGAATTCTTGACTTAAGTCAGGTAATTTCAAAATAGGTTTACTTGTGAGCTTTTCCTTCAATTCTTGGTAAGCCATTTCACATTGTGGTGTCCATGTAATTCGATCTGGATTTCCCTTACGTGTCAAATCAGTTAACGGTGCACATATGGAATTAAAGTTTTTGATATACTTTTGGTAGAAACCACATAATGAGACAAAGGATCTCACGTCTTTCTTGGTTTGTGGTCTCGGGGCTTTCTTTAGTTTTTCTAAATTCTTTGGGTCAGGGGTCATGTTTCCCTGATAAACTGTGTGTCCCAAGAATTCCAATTCTTTACATCCAACGCAACATTTGGTTGGTCGGGCTGTTAAATTCGCTTCCCTAAGTCGATTAAACAGCATGTTCAGAGAGTCAATGTGTTCCTCAAATGTTTCTGTTGCTATAAGGATATCATCCATGAAATTTGTGATACATGGATTATTCAGAGGGTCCAATAATTTTCTCATCATTCTAGAGAAGACACTAGGCGCATTCTTCAATCCAAATGGCAATCTATTAAACTCATAGTGTCCTTCTGAGGTACTAAAAGCTAGGTATGGTCTAACCTCAGGCTTTACTGGAATCTGATAGTATCCTTTACTCAAATCCACTTTTGAGAAATATTTAGCTTTATTTAGTCTGGCAAACAACTGATTTGTATCCGGCAATGGATCCACCTGTCCTTCTGTAATAGCATTCAGTCTCCTGTAATCTATACAGAGTCTATGTTCTCCAGAGGGCTTCCTTAAGAGTACAACACCGGAACTATACGAAGATTCACTGTGTGAAATAATTCCTTCCTTCAACAAATAGTCTATCTCTTCCTTCAAAGCTTGCTCCTTAGCAAAAGGAATCGAATAGGGTTTCATACAGACAGGTGTGGGGGTCTATCAGTTTCATATCATATTCCAATAAGTTTGTATGCCCAGGTCGGTCTGTTAACACCTCTGCATGATTATTTAGAACCTGTTGCACTCTCTCTTTCTGAGTTTTCGTTAAATGTGTACTGATTTTCACCTGTGCTGCTGTCTCACAGGGGTGTAATAGATATTCAAATGATGAAAGTGGTTCCTTTTTCATCTCCATGGCAATGGACAAGGTCAACAAGTGTGTCTCTTCCTGATGTTCTCTTTCCAAATATTTCTTCAGGAGATTCACATGATAGATTTTTTCTTTCCCCTTCTTATCTATCTTATAATTGGTTCTAGACACCTTCTCTAGAACTGTATATGGACCTTGCCATCCAATTTGTAACTTATTCTGACTACCGGGGAGAAGAAGCAGTACCTTCTCTCCCACAGCCAAATCTCTGTCTTTAGCTTTCCTGTTATAATAGGCAGCATGTTTCTTCCTGGCTTGTCTCAAATTTTCATTGGCAAGTTTCCAGCCAGTTTTTAAACGAGTGGTCAGCTCATTCACATATTTATATGAGGATGTAATATTTTCCTCTGCCTTTTCATCAGTCCACGTTCTTAACAGCGCTTCAAGTGGACCTTTTATTGGCCTTCCAAACAATAATGTTGCCGGGGCCATACCGGTTGAACTATGGGGTACCTCCCGATAAGCAAAGAGGGCGGCGTGCAGGTACTGGTCCCATGTATCTGGTTTTTCGTGTGCCAACTTTCTCAGGATCGACATCAACGTGCCATTAAATCTTTCCACTTGGCCGTTCCCTTGGGGGTGGTACACACTACAATGGAAGTGTTTGGCCTGGAAGATCCTGAAAACTTCTTCTGTTAGTTTCCCCTTGAACTGAGAGCCATTATCAGTCAAGATTTGATTGGGAAAACCTAACCTTGTGAAAATTGTGAGCAATGCCTCTGCCACATGTTTAGAATCAATCGATGACAGGGCTACCGCCTCTCCCCACATAGAACAAGTGTCCACCAGAGTCAGAATGTAGCTGTTCCTTCTCTTGGTTCGGGTGAGAGGTCCCACAAGATCCACGGCAACTCTCTCAAAGGGTGTTCCCACTATGGGCATTTCCCCCAGAGTTGCTGGTGCAGTCCAATGTTTAGGTGCTACTCGTTGGCACTCTGGACAGGATTTTACATATCGTTTGATATCTTCAGTTATTCCTGGCCAGAAATAGTGACAAGCTATACGCTGTCCTGTTGCGCTGATCCCCATATGACCACTGAAGGGAATCGCATGCCCTAGTTCCAACACTTTAGTCCTATATGAAGTGGGAAGGACCAGCTGTCCGTGACCATTGGATTCAGATCCAGCCTTCCTATATATCAGCTTGTTCTTCATATATAAAACTCTCCCTTGCCTGGAGGTGTATGAGATTTGGGCAACTTCTTGAAACACGGCTTGAGTGTTTTGTCCTCAGCCTGTGCCTTCCTCATCTCATCTGGATGAGTATTTATTGGATTATCCTCCTCCTTTTTAGACTGTGATCTGGTCTGCACTGTTGCCAATATCACAGGTCTCTTGGGATTCCCCCAAGAAGACATATCTACACCCCAATATCAGAGGGTAGATTGGCTCATTTATCACTGCTGCTTTTATGATTCCTTCCACATATCGCGTTTTCACCTTTATCCGGGCGACGGGAAGTGTCATGGTAGCTACATCCTTGGTTGCAGTTTGAATCTCCACTGTTTCTGTGGTGTATTGATCGGCCTGCACCAGGTGAGAACTCACAACGGAATCGTAATCTAAACCGGTATCATATAAACACCTTATAGTGACACCATTACAGATGACATCTTCACACACTGGGGGGGTGGTATGGTTCCTGTAGTTCTTCAGGTTTGACCTTCTTTTCCTTTTTCCCCGATGTCATAGCAGCACAATGAGGAGGTTTCCTTCTACAATGGTCAGTGTCATGATTGTTCATCTTACAATTTTTACACCACCTTTTTCCTTGGTTGAAAGATTTTCTTTCATCATATTTCCTTTCATCGAATTGTGGGGTTTTATTTTTATTGTCATACCGTGGCCTATCAAACTGGTGCTTACCTTTGTTTTGATCTCTAGGATCAAATTTATTAAAGTTCTGTGGTGCCCTAAAATTTTCTACCTGTTTCTTTTTATTACCTGATACCTCTGCCTGAGCTGCTTGATACCTTTCAGCAACATTTAGCAACTCACCCAGCCTCTCTGCACCTTGTTCCATGAGAAACTTTCTCAGGTCTGGAGCCATGGACTCTCTTAATTGTTCTATAAGGACCATTTCCTTAAGATCTTGGGTTTTCCCCAGAGAAGTCCATTTCTCCAAGTATGTCTCTAACCGTGCAGAGAACTGGTGATAGGTTTCACCTGACAGTAGTTTAGCATTCCTAAATTTTTTCCTATAAAATTTCTGCGTTCTTTTCATATCTTAACAAAAGAGCCTGCTTTAGCATGTCATAATTTTCCTGATCACCTCTGCTCATTTTGGCAAAAACTTCATAAGCTGCCCCACGAAGACCTTGAGATAACTTTAAGCTCCACCTTTCTCTCTCTAACCCATATGTGGTAGCTAATAGTTCATATCTATTTAGATAGCTCTCAATATCATCGTCTTTCTCAACAAAATGATCTAAATGAAAATTCATAGCTGAGGTTGAGGCTCCCTGGCTAGCAGTGGCATCAGAGGTAACGGGACTGGCACCATTTTCAGGAGCATGGCCTTGAAACTCAAACTCCCTTAGTCGTAACTCATGTTCCCTTTGTAATCTCTTCTCCTCTTTTTTCCCTTTCTGCAGCAATCTTCTTGTCTTTCCCTTTTCTTTCCTGCAGCTGCAGCTAATTTCTTCTCTTCTCTTTCTGCAGCCTGTCTTCTTTCCTCGGCTTCCAATGCTTTAGCCTCTTTGTCAGCCTCAATCTGCAACCTCTTAGCCTCAGCCGCAATCTGCAACCTCTTAGCCTCAGCCTCAATCTGCAACCTCTTAGCCTCAGCCTCTAACTTTCTTTCGGCCTCTTTTTCTAATCTTCTTTCTTCCCGTTCAATATATTTGTCACATTCAGCAGTGACATAAGCAATCATAATTTGCCCGTCCATTCCTAACTCTTTCGCAGTCTGTACAGCAGCAGATCGAAATTTTGCCAAGTCGGCCATTGTCTAACATGCAAATGTAAACAATTCAATCTTTCAATAATTATCTAAGGACACTACAGGCACTGAGAGCTCAACCTTATTTATTTCCACCCAAGGATACCTTTTAATTCTTTATTATTCCCAATATCTATAACAGGAGAAAGTTCAATATCCCTGGAGCGAGACCCCAATATATGTGGTAAAGTGGGTGTTATAAATATTTATAGGGGACTTAGTGTACTGACTGAGATCAGCTGTGAAGGTATCTGTATCTAATAAGAGTAGTGTATTATAGATAACCTTACTTGCTACCACATTTATACCTCAGTCAGAATTATTCTGGAATATTGTGATGACTACGTTAAATGTCTAGGGTATGTATGTGATGAAGTGTAAGTCACAACAACAACAGACAGATAAACAATTTAATTTATTCCACCACACTTGACAACACTGTGACACTCACACACATTTAACACTCTATAAGACTATCTTAAATGAGGCACTGGTAAATTTTCAAATATAAATATGTATTAATTACTTTCACTAATATTTGTGTCCTGATTCAAATACAAAGTGAACCAGGAATCACAATCAATTGTAATTACAATTTATATGTACAGAATTTATCAATATGAACCTTGTAATGATATATTTTATTAATATTATCCTATGTGTGTCAGTTGTGTAGTGGTAATATGAGGTAATACTGGTTTTGTTTTTTTCAAGCTATGTTGTTATTTGTCATCATGACTTCAAGTGTTTGTTTATCTTGGAAATAATATGGGGAAAAGTTCACAGTTCCTATCAATTTAAACACTGTATTTTCCCTCTGTTTTATTATAAAGTCAGATTTTGAGGGGGGGGGGGGGGGGCATAATGTTGAGCTCCTCTGGCCACAGACGCTTATCTTTCGTGATGGCGGCAGGAAAAGACTCCTCTGCTCGATAGCCCCCCTGTGTTCTGGAGACACCTCACTGGTCACTATCTGGACCCAGGAGTATGCTGTCAGCCTCTAGGTTCAGCAAAGCTCAGACCAGGTGCTGCTCAATAAATTTAGGACCACGGTCCCTGAAACAAGAAGGTTGTACCTCCTATTTCAGAACTAATTTATAATAAATTTCCAGACTGAACACAATACATAACAAACACTGAGTTCAGAGCGGTAGGCCAACTGCTATCTTCATCTGAAACAATTTTCACCAGTATACTCCTCCCTAATGGTTACTACGCCTCTGCAATTCCAGCATTATTTCTTTCTAGTCAATAAAATAGGTGTCAGTGTACTGTTTGGCAATTCCATGTAGTTTTACTTTCCTCCGACACCTTCTGTTCAGGTTGGAGCACTATATAGGCTTTACCTCATGTTCGCTACTGAACCACACATATATACATACATAAATTATCAATTTACATTCAATTTTCATTAAAAAGATATCAAATATTTCAAGCTTACCACAATTCATGGAAATAATACAGAATTACGTTGACTGGCAATGAATATAGCACAATTTCGATCTGCCGATGTCCCAGGCTTTTATTTAGAAAAATATGCACTGGCGCTCAACGCACTGGTTCTGTAGTAAGTTTATTTGAAAATGTGATGCTGACCTGACGCCTCTGATTGACTATATTGGCAGGTCTAACCAATCGAGCCATGTTTACACAGCTTTTCAAAAAAGTACTCCTACTCACGTTTCCCTAACAACAAAGAAGTAGTATTTATAGTCCGACTAATCGTGTTTAGCCTTACATTTACTTTCCGCCAATCAAATAGGAGGTAACATGTCAGCCTATTTCCCGTACAATGGTGGTGTGAAAATCTGCCACTGAGCGATTCTGATTTTGGTGTTGTCTGACATCCCTCACTATTTCTTTTGGCTATAATTTGTTAATTCCTAGACTATTTGCGTAACGTTTAACATATTCTTTGTCAGCAAGTCCTAAGGAACCCAAATATATAAATTTAATGGGGCTAAGGGGGCTGCGTTCAAAATATGCATTTTCTACTACCTCCTGTTCACTTCGAATACGATGTGGTGTCTGGGTACTGTAATGTTTTCAAACGTAAACCAGTATAATGTCATATTTCCTAATAAGAATTTTCAGGTTTTTTAAAAACTAACTCTCGTATGGGTAGTGTTGTTTATCACTGTCGATTTGAAAAAAAGCTAGTGCTTGTGGCCTTACACGCGTGATGGTAGTAATTGTGTATCGCGAGACTGTGGTAGTATTGCCTGCGTTCCGGCTTTCAGCCCCTCCCTTTCTTTCTATCCTTAGTCCATCTGTCTTTCGTTTATGGTAACGTAGTGTATAAAATGACATGAATGGAATTTTAAATCTAGGTCAGCTGCGTATCTCAAGGTTTTTCTTAGAAAGGCAGTACACGTTTTATCGTAGAAAGCGGGTATTGAAGCAGTAGGCTTTTACTATCAACGTGAAACGTTACAATTTGCAGACGAATTAGACAACAAGGGGGATTTCGAGTACAGTCATTGTGACAGCACTGTTCTTTACCATTCTTCTTTCCTTTTATTAAATTTATTTGTTAGGCTTTACATTTACGTTTTAATTTATATATGTGGATTAGAATTTCTCACGACAGCAGCTCACAGCAATAAGAAAAAATTGGACAAAATACAGCACCAGACACTATGTAAAATAGCTGGAGCCTCAAGATCAACATCACTTGAATCACTAGAGGTAGCACCAGGAATAATACCCCTCAACCTAAGAAGAAAAGAACTTAGACTGAATTACATGGGCAAAGTCCTAATTGACAAAAACTACCCAGCCCATGCAATGTTTGTGAAGAATTTCCCTATGACCTGGTATACCCCTCTGAAATCCACAAGATACCCAATAGGATGGAAGTGCATGGAGGAAATAGAAGAAAACAGTATTATAACAAATGAAATAAAATGTAGTAGTAAATACACATCAGTGATTCCTCCTTGGGAGCTCAAGAAACCAAACATTGACTCATCTTTCAGATATAATAAATAAAAAAGCAGAAAAAAACAACATTAAAATCATAGCCAGAGAATTTATAGAACAGATAACTATGGGTAGCTTGAAAGTATACACTGATGGATCTAAGATAGAAAATGAAGAACTTGCAATAGGAATACACATACCAGCCTGGAAGCTGAAGAAAAGTTTTAGTTTAACTGAAAAAGCATCAATAATCATGGCAGAAATGGTGGCAATAAAAAAAAGCACTTGAAATAATTACTGACAAGCCCCCCAAAAAGCTAACCATCCTAACTAACTCACTGTCAGCTCTTCAAGCACTTAGAAACCCACATGAATGTAGCCGACCAGACATATCAGAAGAAGTGTTGCAACTTAGTACACACCTAAATAATAGGGGCTGCTCAGTATTAGCATGGATACCCTCTCACGTGGGAATAGAAGGAAACGAGGTGGCCGACAGGGAAGCAAAAACAGGAAGAAGCAGCCCAAACCACATAAACTCAGGGTTAGGCACAACATAGATCAAAAGTATAATTAGAAATATTATAACAAAGGAATGGACAGAAAACTGGAAAGAGAGCGAGAAAGGCAGACACGTCAATGAACTGCTAAAAGATCCAACCCGGACATGTCAGATATCTAAAGAACCAAAATACCATGCAACAGAAAACTGATTAGACTTCAACTAGGGACAGTCTATTTCATGGTGGAGGAACCCTACTGTGCAACATGTCTGGAGAAAAAGCACCATAGCATATTATGTGTTAACATGCAAAAAATACTAACAGCACAGAAAACCACTAATGGAATACTTGAGAACCCAAAACTCGACATAACTGTCACTTGAAAATGTAGTGAAAGTTGACCCACCCAGGGAGCTACACAACATAATACAATTTTAAATTACCAAGACAAGAACCAACATATAACAACTAGAACAAATTAGAATGACAAGGAAAAACAAAACAAAAAGTCCATTCAATATCAGTAGAAGAATTAAATATATATATATAAAAAAAAAAAACACCAATCCAAAACCAACAAAAGCCCAGCAGATAAAAAGGTATCAATAGCGAGAGAGAGCAATATGGTATCACATGGAAGAAGATACATTACAAACACCATAGACATTAAACATTGCCACAACAAACGGCAGATAAATTACAGTCTGGAAGAGCCAATACACAAGAAAAACAACAAAGTAATACACTGTATGGAATGATGAACACTATATCATACCTGTCAACCTGTACGAATTTTTCGTACAATGTACGGATTTTTGATACTTTTAGCAGTGTACGGCCGTACAGACTCGTTGTACGGATCCCCCCCCCTCCCCCACCCAATTTTTTTTTTTAAATTCTAAAAATATTTTCCAACCCAATTTTTTTTAAATCAGAAAATATTTTCTAGCCCAGGTTTTTTTAAAAACCAATATTTTTAAATTTTTAATTCCGGAAATCTCGGCGTTCGTTTTTAAACTGAGGTCTCTCCCAGCAACCAATCAAATCCTTTTATACTCAACAATTCGGCAAACACTTCGAATTCGGCCTCAAACGCTTTCGGTTTTCAGCGTGACATGACGTATTTTTAAAGTTAGAAAAAAAAAAAGTTTGTTTGCGTTGAGTAGGCCTACTTTATGCCAGCACTCGAGATTCACTGCTTTATTTTTTAATAAAGTGGCAATCTGTTATCACTGGTCTAGGCTACCAACTCTTAAATAATAATTATGTAAATTTTTGGTGGTACGTTTTTTCTTCCTAGATTTGATATTCTGTTCATAATTTTGTTTATTTTGTTGTTGTTGTTGTTGCTGTTAGTCGTTTGCTTTGTTCATTGTATTTTTTAATCATTCTCTTCGTCTACAAAGATTATTAGTTGAAATATTTCATCCACTGAATGATGGCTGAGCCTAATTCAAAGAAACAAAAGCTGACTGCGAAAGATCATTTTCAATGATGAAAAAAATCCACACAGACTGCAGGAGGTCCATGAATGCGGACACACTCACTTCTATTTTACAGTGTAAGATTAACATTGATACATGCTGTGCAGACTTTAAGCCCACAAATGCAATTCTGCAAAGTGCTAAAAGTGCATGTGTTGATTATAATACAAAACACTGTACATCGAAAGAACAGTGTACCTCATGATCACTAAGTTTTTTATATGTAAAGAACAGCATGAGGCTATTAGCATGTTTTATATCACAATAATTCAAATGCTAATAGGTTTGTAATGTCATTTCTCATTTTAAAACTGTATTGCGTATAATTTTTAAATATATTTTTTGCGTAAGGATTTTTGGGTGTTTGTAAGGATTTTTTTTTGGGTCCGGCGTACAGATTTTTGTCTCAGGAGGTTGACAGGTATGCTATATACCCAAATTATAACCCACATGGGGTTGAGCCGGGTATCCCTTGCACACAAAAACACTATTTTCAAGTGCGGGGTTCAAAAACTAAACCAAATCCTTCCCACCCACGGAGGGTGTGTACGGTGTAGTGCATCGGTTTTATTATCGATGTTTACTTCTCTAGATCCGTTATGTTTAGCCTGGGGGTTCGCACCCTCAGTTACCAGGACTACCTCGAGGAGGGTGTGGCTCTTCACCACGCACAACGATCTTAGGGAATGAGAGGTATTGCTAGGCCAAGAGACTGACACCGCAATGGTCGCTCCTTTCATGAAAAATGAATTCTTTAGGCCTAGGGTGAAGCAAGGGGGAGATCCCACAACACCAACACATCATACTCCCTGTCTTGTAAAACAGACTAGGCCTCGGGGATTTCACTTAAATGCCAGTATGACACTAGGAGTAATTTTCAGTGGAGGTAGGATTGCTAAAAATAAGATAATTGACACAAACTTACAGGGGCAACAAATTAGTACAGTCCAAACCACACGATACCTAGGAATGACACTAGACCAGGGGTCGGGAACCTTTCCATGACAAAGAGCCAAATATTTAATTTTGTCTCCATTTTAACAAATTGAAGAGCCGCATGAAAAAAATCACACGGTATCCCTTATTCACTAAGAGTTAAGTAGTAGAGAGCCGCATGAGATGGCTCAACGAGCCATCTCATGCGGCTCGCGAGCCGCGGGTTCCCGACCCCTGCACTAGACCAACAACTGAACTGGAACAAACACATAGATAGACTGTTAGAGTCCTGTAGAGGACTAACTAACATGCTAAGATATTTGAAAGGTCATGGATGGGGTACAAGCACTAAAGCAATGATCTATACTTTCATTAGAGGCAAATTGATTATGGAAGCATAGTATATGACTTTGCAGCATATAGTCGCAAGATTAAATTAGATAGAATTCAGCACCAAGCATTATGTACAATTGCAGGTGCAATCAGATCAACATCGAGGGGTGCTCTGGAGGTGGCCTTGGGAGTCCTCCCTTTGGAACTTCGGAGAAAGGAACTAAGACTAAATTACATGACCAAAATTATGTTGGACAAGACTCATCCAGCTTGTCCAGTATTTGCTAGGTATCAATTAACAACAAATCAGAACATGTTCATGAATACCTGTGTTGAGTTACCTGTAGATACCCGACAGGTTGGAAATGCATGCAGGAACTAGTACACTTGGGTGCTCTAAATGCAGCAATTAATAACAGTAGTATATTCAAACCGGTGGTACTACCCTGGGAGCTCAAGAAACCAGATACAGACTACCACCTGGCAGGCATAATTAACAAAACAACTGATATGGCAACTATCCAAAACAAAGCCAACAAACATCAATAGACAGTATTACAGTGTACACAGATGGCTGCACTTCTGAAAGCTATGGAAATCTTTTTTTAGCAACCCTCCTCGTAAAATGACAATATTGACAGACTCACTTTCGGCTGTTCAGGCTATTAGAAACTTACGAGAATGCAGTAGACCTGATACTGCAGAAGAGATATTACTGGCAAATACTTACCTAGGCTCCAGAGGATGTTCCGTTCTAATAGCTTTGATACCTTCACATGTTGGCATAGACGGAAATGAAAAGGCGGATAAAGAAGCTAAGAAAACTCGTAGAATAGAAACCACATAAATGTGGGGATGAGTAAAACAGAGATCAAAAGCTTAATTAAAAGAATAATAACTGAGGACTGGACAGTAGAGTAGGATGGAAGTCTGAATGGCAGACATGCATATAAATTGTTCAAGACTCCAACAAGAACGTGTTAAGTATCTAGAGAACTAAAATTCCTAGCAATAAGAAAGTTCTTAGACTGCAGATAGGAATGAGCTATTTTAGAATAGAAGAACCTTACCGTGCAAAGTATCTAGAAAAAAATAATATAGAGCATTTCCTACTAAAATGTAGGAAGTATGAACAACAAAGAAACCAGTATTAGATTATTTACAGGCGTGCAATTCATCCACAACTGTGGAACAGGTGTTGAGAATAGATAACCCTAGAGAAGTGCATAATAAGTAAACCAGTATATAACAAGAACTGAGACTAGTACGAGTATATAGGGATCAATGATGGTGTGAAGATAAGGGAAAGTCTGATGGGGTGACCGTTTGGATGGTGGCAGATAATTGGTGGATTTGGTGTAATCTCAGACACCCCTGGGCTTTCTCACTCCTTTTCACCTTGTTAGCAACAGTGAAGTTATGAGAGACTTTACTTTACTTTGTCTTTTTTTTCCCATTCATCTGTTGTTGTTTGTATTTGTTTATTTTTATTGTTTGTTTGCTTCTTGGAAAGGAGAGGTCACACACACATACACAATTTTGGTTTTGATTTACTCTGTTTGGACTGAGGTAGAAGTTACTATATTGTCTTGAATTTATTCCACTAAATATCCTAATTATAACCCATCGAGGGTTGAACGGGATACTTTGTTTTTAAATAAATCCGCTGTCAGGGTAAACTGAAGCCCTAGACGCAATGTCTGTCGCAGGGTTGTGGAGTCGGTCAAAAAAAAAAGTTCGACTCCAACTCCTGAAATTTTATAAGTCCGACTCAGACTCGGATTATAGTTTTTTTTTTGTTTTAACTAGTCACATGGCATAAAATTATGCACTTATATGGAGTTATATGCATAAGTATGGCGTACGTGTGAATAAATGAACACGTAACTTTCGTAGATTACATTTTAAACTATTCGTTCAGTCATACAAATAAGACGAAATAAAAACTCAGAAGGTATTTTAAAATATGACAATTTTTATTTAAACTGAATTGATTCTTTAAAACAAAAGGATCGTTTCTAACAGGTCTTCTTTCTTCTTCTTCTTCGTTCGCCCTCAGATGTCAACTTGAATAAGTTCAAAGAAAGCAGTGGTCAGCCTGAGGCTGTTGATATCTCCGTAGATTTTCTCCAGGAATGGTACTGGTGATGGCCATATGCGTTTTCTCTGTTCCTCATATGTTGGGCACCTTTGAAGCAGATGTTCGGCAGTCATTTTATCGGTGCCACAGTCACACTCATCAGTAGTTCCTACCTTTAATTTGTTGAACAGATGGTATCTCAATCTGTTATGACCTGTGCGAAGTCTGAAGATTACCACTTGTTCACTTCTGCTGAGCTGGTAATACGGATCATTCTAACAGGTCTGGCTTCATTGCTACTCTCATATTGGATTTAGTTATTCTGATGGTAGAAAACAAACGTTGTACAGTGACTTGAGTGGTGGCAACGCTATGACAGTCAAAGCAGCATCTTGGATGATCTCGGGGAAGCAGGATATTGCATTTTGAGCGCTCAATTTAGATGTACGGTCAAATTTCTCAACTATGATAGGAAACTCTTTACAGAGCGATACAACAGGAAGCAATCTGATCATCAGAAGAGGTCCCCCGTCCGACAAGTGTTTCGGCCCGATATACTCCTTTACACGCTAAGGGGGGCGGGCCCACTTGAGTCATGACTCCCAAGCGTCTCAGCCTCCTGTTGTCTTGTATCGAAAATGAACCCATTTCACTTATGGTAGCAACTTTAAAATCCACAACTCCGCCAGCCGTGGAGGCAATTGTGAAAGTAACAAAGAGAAGACAAATTATTCGGTTCGTTCCGTCACACATCACAACTAAGGACACACACTGAGACCCCTGCGTGAAGCCGACGAGTCTAGCGATTGCGCGCTGGCCACTGAAATTCTGTGCCTGACACCCATTATAATATACGCCGCCTGTTGCCCCTCAGTCACAGCTCTTTCACTAGTTTCACCAAAAAAACTCAGCGTATTGTGGACTTAGAAAAATGTTGTTGTTTTCTGAACCGCAGCGTTTATTGTCACGATTTCCATTGCCCATTGCGGTTGTTCCACAGCCAGCCTGATTCCTTTTCGGCAGTTTCACTAAGCCTCTTCAGTGCCCTTGTTCTCGACTGTCCCCTCAGCCCCAACAGTTTCAATAAATCATACACTGATGCAGCCACAAACCCCCTTGCGCCCACTTCAACAGCCATGACCCTTGCAGTGAACCCATCGTGTCTCAGATCCGCGGCCAGATCACTATACTTGGCCGCTTTGAACGAATGTTGCTCGTCTAATCTGGATTCAAATGGCACGGTCAGTTCAATCAGTATGACCTGAAGCGTAGCTGAAGAATGAAGCACTATATCCGGCCGTCTCCGCGATTTTCTGATACTCTCTGGATATGCCCCTCGTCCAGGTAGGTCTACCGCCATCTCCCAGTCGTTTGCACAGTCAAGAAGAGATGGTAAACTGCTACCAGGTTTACTCGGTTTGGGGTGTGCTGACTTTCCTGCCCTCAGAAAATATGTATTTGCGGTGTTCGGTCTGACATTGCTATTCACCTTCATCCTTGCCAGATCTATTGTCGCAGCAAGCTCATTTAGCACTTTGTTATGGCGCCAAGTGTATCGCCCTTGCCCTAATGACACCTTACACGCTGAGAGCACGTGTTCAAGTGTCTGCCTCCCCTGGCACAGGGGGCACTGCTCATCATCCGACTTTCCCAATTTCACAAGGTTGGTGGCCGACGGCACAGGTCATACATTGATCTAACAACGAAGCTGAGCCTAAGAGGTGCCATATATCATTCCATGTCAAGGACCTCTGCAGGGCTCCTTCCCATGTAGTCCATTGGCCTTGTTGGACCTGCTGCACTGCTTTTTGCAACCTCTTATCATTCTCAGCTCCTCGTATCTCCTGAACTACCATGTCTCTGCGCTCCCTGCTTGATGCCTTGGACTACCAGCGGATGTCTACATGACCAAATCCCCGTCTATTCGTTTGTGTGTATCCGATTACCTCCCTCAGTTTGAGTGACTCTTGGGCAGCATCAACAGCTTCTTCCATTCTCCACTTCCTTCCCGTTTTCAGTGTGGGCTGAATGGACTTAACCACGTCATCAGCTGACTCGCGTAGCATCATTGCAAGCCTTGCCTTTCCAACTTTGTACTCTTCAACTGACTTGAAGGGAAGCAGAAGTTTTGACTTTACTGTAAAAATCAATTTTGAATTTAGTTAGATGTAGTGGGTTTTTCTTTCTCCGAAATTTTCCAACTTTCCGCGCCGACGTTATGACCAACCCTGCGAGTCAAGATATTTTTTTCAAAATCTTCATCTTTGAGGTTAGTGTTGGATGAAGATGGTGAAGGTAGCTGAATGTTCTCATGTAGCGACCCTGCTACCGTCTCATCTTCCTCGCGTATGCCTTTCATAAGAATGGCTAATTCGCACAAGGCACCTTTAGCTGTATGCACGTGGTTTGGCAGCATTTCATTCGAGCATCCCGTCCGTGATAGATTGACCTCAGATGTCACGGGAAGTGTGGTACAACTTGATGTAATGATAGAGCGGGATTTGCAGAACTCCTGCTGCTCCTAATTAACATAGCAGAAGACTTGTTTTGTACTTAACTCATTATTTCAAAAACTTCAGAAGGTACTTATTTACTTCCCTTGCTTCAAGTGTAATAAGTTAATAATAAACAACTACTTTGAAATGTCATTTCAGTTTTTTTAAAGCACCTTTTCCTTTGTTTGCTTTGCATAGATCAAACGTGGATCTGACTTGGCTTAAGTTTCGTAAAATTCGGAGTCGGGACACTTTTTTTTAACTGACTCAACTAAAAAACGACCGACTCCACAGCCCTAGTCTGTCGGACCTTATAGTCAAGTAATTATATTGTTATTAAAAAAAAAAAACTACGAATAACAGTAACGCGACTTACAAGCAACTGACGACAGGAGTCACGGAAGGAGAAACGAAATCTCCGTCTAGCCATCTCAACGTAAAGTTATTAGAGCTACTAGACATCACCAGATCATAAGGCAGAAATGGGCGATATATGCAGAGAAGATAGTAGCGACTCGCTCCCGTGGCTAGGCGGGGGGAGGGGGGGGGAGGCGGGGGGGAATTGCCATTCGGAAGGTCCTGGTTCGATTCACGGTAAGCCTATCACTTCTGATGTTTTTCTGTTGTCTAGTCTTCTACTTTTTAATTTCTCACTGAGTGCCTGCTAACATACCTTTGTGTGTTGTTTGTTTATTTAATTACCAATATATGCACACATGGTAACACAAGACTACTACACGAGCTAGCTGTTGCAACAGTACGGTTGCATGCACACAGCACACCAGGCTTGATATTACAAATGCATATTTCCCGAAAGCGTAATAGCCAGCACATTCCAAACTAAGAAGTGTTGGCTTAGGGGGTCGTTCACACATGACGTCACGCAGTGAGGGGTCAGGGGGTCACAATTTTGTGACGTTGTGTGACGATTTTGGGGGGGGGGGGGGTTTGGAAAAAGAAATGTGACGTCACACAAAAATAAAAGAGTCATGCTCGCTTCTTACATAAATTATGTTTCTACTTTTATCCGCTATACTAGTTAACTTTAATCCGCAGTTGTTAACTTTGATTTGTAATAGTTAACTTTTAGCCGTAATAGATAACAACTCCTATTTTTTTTTTTTTTTTTTTTTTTTTGTATAAACAATCATTTATATTTGATTATTTCACTTTAGAGAGACTTAATCTGTTGCCGATGAGTAAAGGACACCATAGACTTTCTTGAGGCATCTTAAGAGGCAAATGGTACTGGACAGGGTCACATCGTGGCATAGAAAGAGGTAAACAACAGATTTGATAAACAATAGTGGAGTGAGACATGATCGCCTATGTCACCAATTTTATGTGTTCTTCTTTTCAATCTTTATTCGTTTTCCGTTTGAATTTGCAAAACATGTTAATTTTACATCTCAATAAAGAAGTTTCAATGAAAATACAATTACACAATGAGCAGCTGTATAGAAAAACTTTTACTCCCTCGCACACTTTCATTTGCACACTCTTTCTTGCATTCTAACAATAATTATAAGCTAAAAGCACAGCAGGAAACACAGAAATATAGAGAACTCAGAACAGAAGCAAAAAACAATGTGCTAGCAGCAAAACAGAAATCTTGGGTAGTATTTGGAGAAAAGCTAGAAAAAGATGCCCAAGAAAACAAAAAAAATTGTTCTACAAGACCCTAAAGAACACGAGAAAGGAAAAACAGAACGGTACCCCATTAAATTTATAAAAGACAAGCAAGACTAATTGCTTACTGTCCCAAAGGAAGTAATGGAAAGAACATTTCTCAGAGCTCCTAGATGGTGTGCAAGGTCAAGCCTCAGAAATGATAAACACTAGCACAGAAGAGGAAACCAATAGTGATGAAGTTGGCATCAAGATGGAAGAACTGAAGGCAGCCCTAGAGAAAATTGGTGGGCAAAGCAGCAGGACATGGCTGTATAACACCAGAAATGGTTAAGTATATGAGAACAGAAGGCGACCTATTACTCCTGAGGGTCCTACAGCATACATGCCACACCTCAGACATGAAAAACCTGTACAACAAATCCAAAAACCCTGTACAGAGACCCGCAAAACCTGTACAGACTGAAAAAACGTAACAATAGAGTTAATTAATGTACAAATATATTCAATTAGATGGTTCTGCACCATCATAGTGACATGCGCCCTTTGCCTTTTTAAGCATGTCTTCACTTGCTTTAAAACCTAAACAACAAGAGTTAGAATTTATTTTGTACCGGTATTGTAGAAAAGCTGTGACTGTATCATCATTTAGTCTATTTCTGCAAAAAAAATTAATACAATTTATGGTGGAAATGAAGAACAGTTTGGTGTGTGTTCTATAGTGCCTTATAAAAGTATAGATCTAAAGAGACCAGTAATAAGCGTTATGGGTTAGGTTTAGGAGTCTTAAATCAAATATATATATATATATATATATATATATATATATATATATATATATATATATATTTTAAAGCTAGCAATGAAAATATAAACTGGCGCAATATTATATATTCTCTACCGAACTTCAAAAATTGGAATAGCCGTTATACCCATACGAATTTTAGTGTCAATCAAACATTGATAGTAATTAATTATTTAATAAATATAAATCATTGGATGACCGTAATGATGATCACCCAAGGCAAAATCACATTGTTTTTTAAAGAAACGAAATTAAAACTAAGAAGAGAAGTAACTCCAAATAAACTTTTCTCTGACCTGGTTAAGATGCAAATTTGCCTTGCTTTTGTGGGTTTTTTTTCAGTTTCATAATTTGGTCATATCGGAATGACGGTCGCCGAATGCTCCGCATGTATTTTCGTACCATTTAGATTTCGGGTTAACCCTAACCCCAACTGTAACCCTAATCCTAACTCTAAATGGTACGAAAATACATGCAGAGCATTCGGCGACCGTCATTCCGATATTAGGCCTACCCATAATTTGTTTTGTATTATTATTCAAATTTACATTTCTTACGCACTTTCTACCGTAAACCTAACCTCAACCTTAACTCTAAATGGTACGAAAATACAAATATTAAACATACTCGACGGCAATAAAGGTAAAGATTACCAGAATCTCAGTAAAAAGAGTTGTCAGAATCATTCAAGTTGAATAAATTCAACTCAAACAAGAATTTTCGTGCTCTTTTTCCACAAAATGTTTATGATTCGGCGGTATGGCAGCGTCCATGTTTGTAACTTTCGCTTTTGTAAAATCACTATTATCAGTTCTACCGTATTCGCTAGCAGTAAAATATTTTGTTCGTTTCAAGCTTAGTGGCCAGATTTTTCAATGCTGAATCCGATTATGCCCAGCAATTGCCGATACGATTGTAAACAGAAGAGTTCTGGTGCTTTTAAAATAGGACGTACGTTTTATAGGTGTATGGGAACGAGGTATCGCACTACTTCCGTGACGTACTTGGTACGGCACAGCGACAAAAATTGTCAAGATTTATGCCGTATGGCGTACGTCATAATGGTGCTGAAAGGGTTAATAATTAGGCGAAAAAACCCGTACAGACCCGTGTACGGCCCGTACACATCTGAAAACGCAAACACCCCGTACAGATTATGGGTAAACCTTTAAGTGTGGCATGTATGCTACAGGCAGCTTGGTGCCACAAGACCATACCAAAGGATTGGGAGATTGCCATCATGACACCTTTATATCATAGAGGTATATCTCTTCTTAGTGTCCCTGGTAAAATTTACTCTAGAATCCTGGAGCAGAGACTCAGATGCCTGGCTGAGCCACAAATAGATGAGGTCCAGTGTGGCTTCAGAGCAAAATGAAGTACTCAAGACTTTATTCAACTCAAGCAGGTGAGCGAAAATGTCTATGAGTTTAAAGGTGAGATGCATCTTTCTTTCTTGATATGGAGAAGGCGTTTGACTAGGTCCTGTGGAGCAAACTTTGGGACTGCTTGGCAAGGAAGAAAATTCCATCACCTGATTCGAGCTAAACAGAGCTTCTACAAGACTTGCAGAAATTATGTGAGGAAGGCAAACCATAAGTCACAAGAGTTCAGGACCACCACTGGTGTAAGACAGGGTGGTATTCTGTCACCTTATCTTTTCATACTCATGGACGACATCATCAAATCATGTAAGGAGAGGACAAGAAAGTATTCAGCGGGGTACTGCAAGATGAGATAAGTCTGAATTTCACAGCTGGCATTTGCCGACGATGTTGCCCTGATTGCTAAATCAGAGGCACATCTTCAATCCAACCTGCAAATCTGGAAGGAAGTGCTGGAGAAAAGAGGAATGGTCATCAGCAGCTCCAAAACAAAAACCATGGTGATACTACGAGAGGAAAGACAACATCAGATTATGCTGCGAGAACAGGTCCTGAAGCAGGTCAACCACTTTAAATAGCTTGGAGCTGTCATAGACTGGAAGGAAGGCATCAAAAAGAGTTGGCTACCTGAAGAGCAGCAGCTGGGAGACTTTTTCAGGCCATAAATCAAGGATTCCTCTGCAAAAGTGAAATGGGCAAGAAGATGAAGATGGCTGTATGCTGCTCCATCTATGTTCCAGTCTTGACTTATGAATGTGAGTCATGGGCAATTACTACAACCCACAAAAGCCAGCTCCAAACCTTAGAAATGAAGTATCCGAGGAAGGTGGTTGAAGTAACAAGAAGCGACATAGTCTGCAATCAGATCATATATCATGGCCTCAAAACCTAGCCCCTGCAGACCCAAGTGGAACAGTCCCAATTATGATGGTTTGGTCATGTCTGCAGAAAGAGATCGGCTACCACAACAAATATGGGAAACCAAGAGCCAGGGATTGAGACCTCCAAGATGACCCAGAGTTCGCTGGAAGGACAACATTAGATATTCTCTGAAGGACTGATGACTAGATTGGAACCATGCCAGGAAGAAGACAGCCAATAGGATAGTATAGCGTTCTCTCTGGCAAACCTCTATACCCCAGGATAGATGAAGAACAACTAAGTAAGTACAGCAAGGCATAGGCAAATGTAACAGAATATGTGAAACATGCAAGTACAATGACTTCAAGATCATTCAGACACCTGAACTACAAACACATAGTTGAACCCCACCCTGATGGCTAAGGCAAAAGTAGTTGAGTTAAAAAAACAATTTTTTTAATCCCTGTTCAAAGAATGGGATTTTGACAAAAGAGAAGTCCATCATAGTGTTCCCTGTGCCTCCCCTTACATTACGTGTTATTTTGAGAAACTGGCTGATCCAACTGGAATACAAAAAGATAAGCAGGTCAAAACAGGTACAGCTGTAGTGGGAAAATGTCTAGCAAGAGTTTAAATCAACACATTCTACCCAGAAAAGGTTTGACCATCACACAAGGGATATATTAAATTCTCTTCCATAATTAGGTCCATCATCACATATTTCCATTCATGCTGTCTCTCTGCCACAGTATTCTACCATATCTTCCATCCTTCACTTCTGTCAGTTTCTCTTCTTTCAATGTTTTGGACTTCCTCTTCGTGTTTGATTTCATATCAGCACTTGTAAAGTTACACTACACGTTGGACTCCACAGCATCCAGTCCATCTGCATTCTCTTCCACCTTTTCTTGGTGGGATGTTGTCTGATTTGGTCTCATAATCTTCAGTTACATATTTCTTCTGCTATCACTCAGAACTGTGCACAGGGTCAGTGATGGAGAATGAAAATTTCTAAAAATTACACCATGAGATATTCAGTTGTGCTGATCAGATGACTGCACACTGTTTGTTAAGTGACAGTGAGTCAAATCGCTAGGGACTAGTCATCAGCTGATTGATAACAACCCTATAATGTATACAACTGCTCTCCTTATGTTGTAAATTTATTATAATGATAATATTATACATGAACAAATAAAACCCTTAGACAAATGTTACATGAACTTAATACAATTTTTTGATAAATACTGTACAATAATAACAACATTTTCAGATAACAAATTTTAAAGAACAAACAAAACTTTCAGATAACAACTACTAAACAAGAACCAACAAGACCTTCTGAGAGCAAATGCTATACGAGAAGAAACACAAACATTCAAATAACAAACACCATAAAAGAACAAACAAAACCCTCTGATAACTAATACAATTGAAGAAAAATAAAAACCTTCAAATAAATAATAAATATTACACAAGAACAAACAAAGCCTTCAGATAATAATACTACACAACAGCAAGAACAAACCTGATAATAAACATGTAGAAAACAGTTACATATGACATCCATTTGAATATCTGCAATTCTGATTCATGATTACCAAAAGCCCAGAATAAACTGCATCTTCAAGATACAAACAGTATCTGTGTAAAAGAAACAACCACCAACAAATAAAAAATGTTACTCAACAACATCAAATAAGTTCCTCCACTGAACTATAAATAAGTTCCTCCATTGAACTATACTGCCTGTAAGTTGTGTGGGTTTAGAGTTCCCATGGTCATTTTCGCGACCAGAATGTAATGAGCCACAACGCTGGACAACACCAATTTTCTTATTAATGAGACATACTTACAAAATATACACAATGGCCAGAAACAGCCTGATGTCTGATGGATTTCTAGTGAGCTGTGCATTTGTTACGTTCCATTAACTCCTAACCAACCACTCCTTATTCACAACCCCATCAATCTGCCCATTCATACATTTCTTGTCGCTGAACACATTCATTGTGAAACTGGTTTCTCTATACCGGGGTTTCTCAACCAAGGTTCCACAGAACCCTAGGGTTCCACAAGAAGTCACTAGGGATTCCGCGAGAGATCATGATTAAAGTTGTATTAAGAGCTGATACCCGTAGTGAGGAGGGGGAACCACACACAACAAGTAGGCTAATAAGTTTGCCAAAATAAACAGATCCACAGAAAAAATCATTCTCTAGTAAAAAGATCATTGACAATTATTATTAAATTATTATATTTACAACTTACTAATCACTTTAACGTACTGTAAGCTGTGGATATAATAATTTTTATGAGGAGTTCCCTGAGATCTGAAAATTATTTCAAGGGTTCCTGCAGGATAAAAAGATTGAGAACGGCAGATCTATACAGTAGTGACTAGCTGTGGTTCTGCTACAAAGAAAATACTATTCTAAAAAAAAAAAAGTATGTACCCAAGTGTTACGTACATTTATTACCTAAGGGGGTAGTCTTCGGTCCTGCCAAATGTACGCACCAGTCTTTATATATTTTATTATTTGAGCGTTCGATTGATTCACGCACTGACGTGCACAATGCAGTGTGAGTTGCTTTGGACGCACGGGTAACCTAGTTTGGGGATTGTGACGTCATGTTTTGAACGGGGAGTGCGGACTTTGTTATGTCCGAGAGATATAGATTATTGGAATTTTCTGGCAGTTTTGTATAAGCCAGTATGTTATATTGATTCAATTGGTATTCTTGACGAAGCCAGCCGCTCCCAGTTGTTAGTCTAGCGGGAAGTCATCTTAGCATGTAATTTCCTAGAATGGACAGACGGAGTCGGTGGTCATATTAGATTACCGTAGAGGAATAATACCTATGTGTAAACCAGTTTATTTATTCGTATGCTTCATATTTTATATGCCGTACATTCAACAATGCCAGAAGCGTGGCATAGAATGGGAGAGGTTAGTCAACTGGAATCTCTAACCTGTTCGTATTATCGTGTATGACTTTGTTTGAAACTATATGCTATCTAACGTTATGTTTTGGAGTACGTATGGGATTGTGAAGTATGATATGGAAGATTTTATCCTGGAGTATGAATACGTTACCATGATAGACGTCCTTGAAGGAAGGTCAATGGACTTGAATGAGAAGAATATTATACGGTAACAGTTTTGTGATCCTTAGTCACTTGAGTCAGATGACTTTATTGGTAGAGAATCTTCAGGAACTTTAAAAAGTAATTACCATTATGCTGATGTATGATCTTTGCGCCTGTGACGATGTTAGTCTTGTCCACTCCGTATGTGTCATGTTGAATAAAATCTATGTACAGTCATCACCGACTTATGTACTGCCAGTACTTGCCCAGTTCACCCAGTTCAACACTACTTGTTGAAGTTCGTTTGAAGAATATTGTTGACATTCGTTCATTTTAACCATTCGCGTTTTAAGCTACCTCTTCACCAGTATAAACTGTACTCAACCATAAAACGGAGTCAACAGTAATTGGTGTGCCAGTCTGGTTTTGAAATCAAGAATTTCACAGGAAACGTACCCAATACAATTATCATTAATGGAAGATCTGAACTTTCAAGGCGACATCTTGGGATCATCTGAAGATCTGAACTTTCAAGGCGACAACATCTTGGGATCATCTGAAAATCTTCTCACGCATTGGTTTTCCACGGAAAATCTTGTCGGATCATGGGGTTCAGTTCATTTCTGAATCCATGTCTCAAGTTATGAAGACATTAGGTATAGACAGATCTCTTAGTTCTATTTATCATCCGATGTCAAATGGGTTAATTGAGCGTCTCAATAGGACACTCAAGCAGTTGTTGGGTAAGATGACTCAAGACCATCCCCAAGACTGGGATCGGGTCCTACCCGCTTGTCTCTTTGCGTATCGCGAAGTACAAAATCAAGCAACGGGGTTTTCTCCATTCCAGCTTGTTTTTGGCATGCAACCACGCGGTCCGATGTCGTTAATCCACGACTTATTGGTTGACGAGAATATTGAAGAGGAAACTCAATCCTCTTATGAGTATGTGATCTCTCTGAGATGAGAAAGAGAATCATAGATGCTTGTAGACTAGCTACTGCATCATCTGAACAAGCCAAAGAAAAAGCTCGTCTATTTGCAAACAAGTATAGACGTCTTCGCCAGCTCATACCTGGTGATGAAGCTTTTGTCTTACTACCTGCGCATAACAATCGTCTTTTAATTACCTGGAGAGGTCCTTTCAGGATCATCTCAAGAATATCCGATGTCGACTACATCGTTGATGTTAATGGTAAACATAAAACCTTCCACATTACCAGGTTGAGGGAGTATTACTCACGTCCTGATTATCTCCAGTAGGGGTTTCAGGCAACTGCCGATCCTACACCTCCTATTCACCACTATTCTAGTTTGTCAGTCATCCAAGAAGAAGCATCTTCTTTCGATGATGTACAACTACCAATACCAGTTGTACCACTCCATTCCACTGAGAAATGGAATGATGTTACGATTCATCATCTACTCTTTCGGCTGATCAACGTCAGCAAGTCTCACTTATTATTCTACACTCGTTACGTGTAATGAGGATGTCCTCACTGAGCATCCCAGGTCCATACGTCAAGTCATCCCAACATGACATTATTCTGACTGACGATATCGCCTATTCGAGTTCGTCCCCATATCCTATTCCTTTACACTTTCGTGATAAGGTTGATAAGGAATTGGATGAGATGCTTCAATTAAATATAATTGAAACCATCTTCATCACCATATTTATTCTCGCCTCGGCGTAATCATTAGGAAGACAAGACAACAATATAACGTCTTTGCGTAGATTACAGGAAACATTAAACAAAGTTACAAAATTCGATGCGGAACCATTACCTCTTTTAGATGACTTATTGAAGAGATTATCTCATGCTACATTCTTTTCGAAATTTGGTACCTTTAAAGGGATATTGGCAAGTGACCACTCACTCTAAAGCAAAGCCATTCACCGCTTTCTCGACTCCTACGGGGTCTTTTTCAATGGAATTTTATGCCATTCGGCGCCTGAGTTAATGAATGCGCTCAGCTACACTTTGTACGCATGGGATGCGCCGCTCGCTATTTGTGTCTCCATCGTACCCCCCATCGTCCCGATGTCATTACTTATATAGATGACATCTGTCTTTTCAGTGACTCTTGGTGTAGATGAACATATTCAGGAGTTAAAATCTTTTACTTTCTCATCTTACGGGATTATAACTTTAACAGCGAAACTTCAAAGGCTTTTGTCGCTGTTTTCATGACATCTCATTTCTGGGTCACCGCATAGGTCATGGTTTCATGGGTATACAGAAGATCAATAACGTCTCTACTAAATTTTTAAACATCTCAGCTCACCTAAGACAAAAAAAACAAGTTGAGGTCTGCTTTTAGGACTGCAATACAGTTCTATTCAAAATTTCATCCTCTCATTTGTCTACTTACGCTAACTGCAACCTTTTTCTTCTCTACCTGAAGAAAGGCTAACATCTAATGTAATAAAGTGGTCGCAGAGGATCACGTCCAAACGGCGGCGTCGTCAGAGGCTATATAACAACTAATTTTTTTCAATTGCATAAACCTTTTTTAGGCCGGTTGTTAGCCTAAAAGATCTCACTTTGTCTTTCGCAGTGATGCAAGTTCTTACGCTATGCTGCAGTTGTGATGCTTAGGAATATAACGGCACCTTTGCATTTAACGGTTATGTACGTATCAGAAAGCTCACGCCGACGCGAGACGATTCCTTATTCCGTTCTGGATAAAGAGCTCCTTGCTCTTGTGACTGGGCAATCACTTAAACTGGAACGTTACCTTCTCGCGCTCACACTTTGTGGTGGAGTCTGAGGATCCAGAAAAGCTCTTACCGCACTGAATTACATGGGAACGTTAAGTCATCAAAGTCAATCTGCGATTACGCTATAGCACTTCAACCGTTCCATTTTGAGATTGATGCCAGCTACTCTATGGTCCTGGAGGTGCCAAGGAATGTGTTCGCAGACTGTCTATCAAGATGCCCATCGTGAAACGTTACCTCGAAACTAAACCACTTCCAGATGTTGGCTGAACATCACTCACCGATAACATGAATAACTTTGTACATTGTTAGATTCGATACCGCTATTACACGTTTTATTAGAACGAGCCGAAACAATTCGGTAATACAGCAGTAAACCATTTTTATTAATATGGGCAACATTGTTAAGAGCGACAAAATTATACCATTTGTTTTCGCTATTCGATGGAACATATTACGACTACATAACGTTGTTTAGAGAATAGTATTATATCTGATGTATGGAACATTTGAGAACTATTTCCGTCGATAATTCTAACTAGTTGCTTCCACCGATATAACGGAAACAGTGACATATTGAGAGTGATATTGCCAATTACTTAGAATATATTGCTTAACTAGTTATTTTCTTAGTAATTAAGGAATTTATAATATTAGGCATTGAATTCAATTTAATCTATTTAATTTGATTATGGATCACACATCATACTAACTTTACTTCATTAGTTGGTGCACGTAAACACCTTGTCATTCAAGGATTTTCGTAGGCTTACTAGTTTAGGATATTCAAATGTTGTAGATCATAGTCTCAACTTTGTGTATAGTTATGTAGTTCACTAGACTATTATCATTATAGATGATCGTAAGAACATTAAGTGTGTGTATGAGATCTTAAAGTGTTTTAATTTTGCATTGACTTCATTTTTACGCACATGTAGTAAGTTCAATTATACTTTCTGCGTGGTCACTTGATTCCTCTAGTGTCAGTTGATATATCATATCAGTGTTGACAAGCTTCATTTTATGTTGTAGATTAATCTATATGTTTCAGAACATTGTTGGTTGGAAATTGTGTTGCTAAAACTCGCGAGTATGCACATTTTGATTAGTCATCGGTTTTTCTTAATGGTTTTTGTTTCATTTTTCATTTTCACTATCGTGTTTCGTACTGCGCTAACGTATTAGACCACCATCAATTCGAAAGTTTTAGTCGGTCGATTGTGTGGAATGTGAGTGCTATACTGAAGTGGCTATACTTATCAATTTAGTTATTATTGAGTTGCTTTGTATAGATTTGCGTTTCTGAAATTGATAGTAATGAAGCTATTGCTGCATTATATATCATCTGTTATTTGGTAGTTTTGACTCACCTCTTAAGGGGATATTATGTGTCAAAAAATGTGAATAGAATTATGTTTGATCTAAGGGAGAGAGTCTGGTGTAAGATTGAGCCTGTTACGTATATTTTAATTACCATAAGGGGAGTAGTCTTCGTAGTCCTGCCAAATGTTACTGCACATTCTAGTCTAATTATGTATATTTTTATTATTTGAGCGTTTCGATTGGATTCACGCCATTGACGTGCCAACAATGCAGTGTGAGTTTCTAGTTGGACGCAAAAACGTTGCGCCTAACCTCAGTTTTGGGGATTCGTGAACGTCATGTTTTGAATACCGGTGAATCTGCCGACTGTTGTTATGTCCGAGAGAGCATATTGATTATTGGATTTAATAAAAATAAAAAAAAATGGCATTGTGCAGGTTTGTATAAGCCAGTATGCTTATATTGGATTTCAATTTATGCAGTATTCTTGACGAAGGCCATGATGGGAGGATTCATATGTAAGTGTCGCCCCGGTTAGTCATTCTTAGCTATATTTATTGACCGGTAAACTACAAGATATCCAGGTCGATTCCCAGTTGTCAGTCTAGCGGGAAGTCTCTTGATAATGCATGTATAATTTCTTGAAATGGACACAAAGTGGTCGGTGGTCATTATTAGATTTACCGTAGTTATAATGAATACCTACGTGTTAAACCAGTTTATTTACATATTTATAGCTTCGATATTTTATATGACCCGTAGATTCAAACAATGCCAGAAGCCCGTGGCAGAGAATGGGATGAAGGTTAGTCAAACTGCGAATCTGATCTATCCTTGAGTTCGGTATTCTATCGGTGTATGACTTTGTTTGAAACTATATGCTATCTAACGTTATGTTTTGGATAACGTATGGGATTGTGAAGTATGCAAATGAAGAATGTTGCTTTTCCCATCCTGGGAGCTATGAATACGTTACCATGATAGACGTCCGTGAAGGATCGTGTCATGTGCGACTTGTGATTGAGAAGAATATTATACGGTAACAGTTTTGTGATCCTTAGTCATGATTGAGTCATCGAGGACTTTTAATTCATTCTTTCATTGGTTTAGAGAATCTTCAGGAACTATTATGATAACGTAGATTACCTTTTGCGCTGTATGCTATGATCTTTCTGGCGCCTGTGGTCGATGTTAGTCTATGTCCACTCCGTTTATGTGTCATGGTGACATAAAAATCTACTGTACAGTCTATCACCGACTTATGTACATTGAGAAACTTCCATTCACACTCGCCTAGATTTCGACCCATGTGTCAATATCTTTATTATTGAAGTTCGTGTTGAAGAAATATTTAATGGATGAAAGTTAAACGTGTATTTTTAACCATTCGCGATACATTTGGGCCTAGGTGCTTCACTAAGTAATGAAGGCTGTAACTGAACCATGTAAACGGAGTTTAATCTTTTCAAGTATTCCTGTTACACTAACAGGGGGATTTTTCAGTACGATTCCAAGATAAGTCTCTGCACAGGTTAACTAGCATTGATATACCTACTGTATTGTTTAAGTTCTGCACACGTAGTCTTTCAGTTAAATGGGATGATTCAATAGCTGATATACTGCTAAAGTGTTGCACGTAGACGTGCAGTGTTAGCTATAGATGGAGTTGTCACGCACAATGATGAGATTACGCCGATGCCAGGGCAAATAGTGACACTAAGTAGTGTGTTATGGCGTATTTGGACGCACGTCAGTAGTTAATTGAAACCCTGGAGCGTTGGCTAGAGTATTAGATGGACGCTCGATGATGTTAGCATGTTGTATTTGGTGCGGATACTGGAATAGTTTGTTCTAGAAAGTGTTGGTTTAGAAGTGCGGCTGATGAAGTTGTTTAATGTAGGAACCTTCATTTACACTGATTAAGAGTAGAAGAGTGAAATGTGTTTGTGACGTTTTGAGATCTTCTAATTACACTGATATTTTAGTATACGAGTGACATGTGTGATGTTTGAGCATATTTCTTACACTGATTTTAGTAAATCAACAAATCACATGGTTAGATATGGAGTGATGTAGTGTTGCAAGTGCTAGGAGTTGCTGTGTCGGGGTAGTGACTCAGTTGTTGAAGCTCGTGATGAGAGTGCTTTTAAGCTCGTAGGTGGTGGAAGAGTAGAGTATGCAGTGAGGGGGGTGTAGGGGGTTTGTACAAACTGTGAAATTAGTAGATAGTGGATGTGTGTATTGGGGTTGTATGGTAGGTTAGGTGTACAAGGGAAAGAGTAGAAGTGAAAGTAGGGGAGCGTAAGGGGTAATGGGTGTGGGATATTGAGGGGAAGGGAGATGGTGTTTCGAGTTTGACTACAAGCTGGATATAAATTTAGATGATGAAGAGAGTATGAGGGGTATGTGTTAGATGAGGGGGGGGGTGTGAGATTTGGGACTACTGATTGGGGGGAGTATTAGATCCTATGGTGTAGTGTTCGTACCTTATTTGTATAATGGAGTTTTCTTAGGGATGTGTCGTGGGGTTTGTTAGGGGAGGATTTGGGGGTGGAGTAGGGGTAATTGCAGTAGGAGTTGGAGTGTTGAGTGGGGGAGTTAGAATAGGGGATCAGGTGAGGATGGAATGGGGGGTAGGGGGTTAAAGTCTACTACACTGTTACTATAGTCACCTTAACAATTAGAAGTGAAATCCACGTGTTGCTTTTTGACGTGATATTCATTTACCGCATGTTAGTAGGAGTGAAAGTTGTTACTAGATTAGAAGACCTGGATTATTTACACACTCTGATCAGTAGACTGTGAAGTCCAAAGAGAGCTTAGAATATACTAAGGAAGTTGGGATGTTAGTTAGGCCGAGGATTACGGTAGAGAGTCACTATGTGAGCAGCGAGACGAGGCTAGAATGAGAGGGGGAGGAAGAGCGATTTTCCCCCCCCCTTATTACTCCCTGATAGCGGTGAGCGCTTGAAGTGTTAGCACACAGGACTTTCATTTAGCCCATCATGATACATGTCAGAGCAGTTTTTTCAAGTATAAAAAACTTAACTATAAGTGACTGGGTCTTCGTTCGGGGGATTAGGGGGATTACACCTCGATCCGTTGATGTACTGTATATGGTGGTTAATGGGAAGAAAGTGTAAAGAGTAGTTGATGGTGCGATGGGGGAAATTGATTGATGTTAAAGAGTTAGATTGAGTACATCTGACTGAGTCAGACAGGTGGTTTTAGGCCATTTTTGATAGTAAGGGGGAGGTATATAAAGAGATTCGACCAACATGGCTTAGAATGGACATGATGAGATCTTCATCTACACTGATTAAATTATGGACCAGGGTTGGTCGTAGTTCCTTGGGGTCCAGTTAGGTATGTGTAGGTATAATGAGTTGTGGTAGGTGAAAGATCATTCATGGTACCAGTATGATTCTTTTAAGTAGAGTTTGAAGTGTATAAGTGGTCTTTTCTGAATGTTAAGAGGATGTATGCGTTCCAAGTAATACAAATAAACTTGATAGTAGACGTTGTTTTGTGTAGAGGTGGTTAGAAGTAATTGAATTGTGAAGTAATTTTAGATGGTTCAGTTACACTGATACGTAGAGTTGGGAGTTGGGGGTTATGGTATTGGTGAGTTAGGGTGAAGGGAATTTGGGTTATAGTTATCCGGGATGACTGAGCTCGGAAGAGCCGTCTCTGGGGGGTAATGTTATTATGTGTAATATAAATGATAATAGCCGGTGGTAATTGCGTTTGAGAATTTGAAGTAGGAGAAGTTGATGGGTATTAATAATAGCAGTTAGAGCATTTGGGGAATGAGTGTCCGGGACGCACGCGATTACGAAGACACGGTTTAATGGCTGCCAGGGGCAGTAGTGAGTAACAATGTCCTGTGTTAGGTTATCAAGGGGGGAGTAAGGGGGGTGGGCGTGCGTGGTGTGTGGATAAGTTAAGGGGTGGAGGTGGCAACCGTTAAGTTGGGCTATTATGGCAGGGGGGTAATAGGATGACGTTTACAAATATTTACTGCCGGACGAAGTTGCTGAGTAGTCTGTAGTTAAAGAAGACGTTATATAAGGGTGGGTATGTGCTATATGCTTTCCTATCGAAATCGCATTCGTCGGGAATACGCTAAATATGGTGGTCGGTGAATTGAATAGGGTTATCTTATGTACCAGAAGTGTGATTAATACGGTTTGTGTGTTTTTCGTTTTGAAGGATATTTCACCTAAGATGTAGATTAACTACTGTAATTTAGACTTTGTATAGTAGTGGTTGTGAGCTGATAGTTGTGTATGTTTATTAGTTGTAGACGTTATGTTTCTCATGGGGGGGTACATTTGTTTGAGTGTAGGGGGGAGTTGTGTTGCGGAGTTCATCTTTTTAGTTGTAGACGACTTCCTTGATCTCGCTCTTGAGCTTTTTTCAGTTGAGAATCAGATACGACACTTGTTCGACTAATATAGTAGCTAATTATATGGTAAGGATAGTCTTGTTTTGTTTGATAGGGATGGATACTGTTACATGTAGTGTGGTACGTCATCGTCCTGAGTTGTTCTGGGGGGGGAGTTTACTGTGAGACGTGAGCCTTAATTTTGATGACCATTGTTTGTGAGTCGAGTCTAGTCTGAGTTATAGTGTAGGATGTGGTGAGTTTTCTTAGTATGGGAACGTAATTAATATGTGTGGAGTATCTTCAGATGAATTACTCTATGTGCACTTATATTTTGACTATATCTACATTTAACATTTCGATATCTATGTCGCTTCGCATCAATCCGTAATTGTCTTTTAGATGAATTATTAGTTGGGGATAGAGTGGGTGATTGATAAGTGGTGTATCGTTTTTTTTGTCTTGAGTTTTCGGTTAGTGTTATGAAGCGATTACTGTTTGTGGATAGTCGAATAAGCGGGACTTGATCTTCCTATATCCTTTCTGTTGGAGCATCTGTATGTGATAGTATGAACGCGTCGGAGGAGATTGTGATTGTAAGAATATGAGATTTCGCATTGCAACGAGTTGTAAGCTTGAGCCGTTGTTTGAGAATGCAGTCTCTTGAGGATATGTGGTATGGTGTTTAGGGGGGTTTCTTGTGGGATTTCAGGTGGAATGGGATTCAATAGTAGGTTGTGGGTTTAATGTGGTCACGAAATTATTTGTTAATGCGGTATTGGATCTTTCGAGGGAAGTTCGGTGGGGGAGGTACACGGGTGAGGGGGGGGGGTGTGTTTGGGGGAGTTTTTCGTGTAACTTTCTATTGGTGTGTCTATGAGCGTCGGTGTTTTGTCTATTGGGGTATAGATTTTTGAGAATTATTATGGTAGGGGTTGTGTTGGTGTGGGCTGTGTTCTTGGGGTTATTTCAGAGGGGTGGGTGTGTAAAAAGGTGGGTGGGATAGCATAATTTTTATTATGAAGAAAGTAGGGGAAAGCAAGTAGACGAAGAGAAGGGTTTGAGATTGAGGGGGGGGAGGTATGTGTGTGGGGGGGGAGGAGGGATGTTATGGGGTGGTTTTTCGTTTGATGTTGAACAACTTTGTGTCATATGGGGATTCTGTCGCTTTCTAGATACTGTAGTTGAATGTGGGTGTAGAGTGTTCACGGATCTGTGCGTCGGGCATTATATATATATGATTATGGTGAGGTTAGAATTTTTAATGGTGGAATGGTATAAAATATGAGGAGCATAGGGTGTTATTGTTTTAGGCGCTTTTGGGAAGATGGTGTGGGGAGTGGTTTGGGGTAGGCATGAAAGTTTGGAATTAAAAGCTGCCTGTCGATGAGTGCTCATACTTGCGTGGCACTAATAGTTGTGCTTATTCTCGGTAGAAGTGATTGCATTCTCCATCTGTTTTGAGTTGTGTAATACAAACCCCACGGGAAATATCAGCAGACTCCAAAGACAAACTTTGCAGTTACTAATTTCATCACCTTGCATGAAAATTTTTTTTGCAAAGGACGCCAGCAGTTTACTGACAGTTGTTGCAAGTCGTTTTTATCTTTGAACAACTTACGCTCGGCGCTGCTCGGCTGTGTGGATACATTTTGACAGTTTTGTCTTACGCATTTGTAGAGTGTCTTTTCTTACAGGAGTACGACTGACGCGATATTATTTCCCTGATCTGTTGAATAACCCGAAGGACATAGTGCAGTGTAACAAAATCTTGATCTTCGTCCACCTATGTTGTGCTACCTGAAATTACTGTTTGCTGAGTTCAGAAAGGTTCATGTTCAGAGTGCTAAGTATTCTGTCTATTGACCAGCTTCTGTGTTAACATGTGTCTTTGTGGATTGATGAAGGCCTATCCGATGATTTTATCATTTGTTGCACGGTTTGGTGGCTTTGGCATCGTTTTTTTGTAAGCTTAGGTGTCGCTGACGATGATTCGGATCTCGTTTGGCTTGAGATTTCATGGTGGAAAGTTTGTGTGGAGGGTGATAAAATGACTCGGGGGGATTTGTTTTCGAGGTCGATGCTGAGATGGAGATGTAGGGGGTGTATGGTGTATTGGGGTTTGCGTTTTGATTGTTAGGGGTGCTGAGTCTAAGGGGGGTTTACGAGGGGGAAAGCTTGTCAGTGTTCGTTAGGAAGATTAGTGTTAGCAATGGGGGATTGATTTATTGGTTTGAGATAGGGTATGTGTGGGGAGGTGATGAGGTACTGTTTAGCAGTTACTGGTTTTGTAGTGAGATGTTTTGTTGTTTTTGTATGTAAATTTATTGTTGTGCTTTTATGTGTGTTTGCAATTGAGATTTTTTTTTTATATTTGTAGTTTGTTGCGTTACTAATTTTGTGTAAGTAAGCAGCCAGTTCGGTTGTTTTGCTATATTTTGAGGTTAGCGCGTTCGCTGCTAGATTGTTGATATTTGAGATATCGTTGGCTTTGTTGGTTGTAGAGCTGAGTTAGGGTATTCATTGAGCTGAGTTATGTTGCCTCTAGGTGAGGTATAGTAGAATTGTTTGTGATGCTCTTAGTGGTGATTATCTTATCTTGTGAGGATTGCTAATGATGGTTGTGCCTTAACCCCCCACTATTTTTTTGGCCTCTTTTGTTTTTTTCATTTGTTGTGAGAACTTTATTTTTTTTGTTAGCTTTTTGATTTTGTAATTGTTTGAGATTGCAGGTATTCTTGTCATTTATTTAGACTTTCTGTTGTGATGTTTGACTTGTAGATACCTTTTTTTTGACTGTTGATTTGGTTGTTTGTTCCGTAGTCCTTTTTTCGACCTTTCAGTAGCTTGTTTTAGTTTATCTTTGAGTTTGAGTTTATTTGTGTCTTCCACTTTCTGTTCTGTATTTGTTCATTTTGGCTTCTGCTGCATTAGTTGTCTTATCTTTAGTTAGAGCTGCCTTGGAAAGGTGTTGTGGTTATTGGGTGGGGGGTGCGAAGTTGTGTCATAAGCTTTTAATAGCCTGCCTCGAGGTCTAGCTAACGTTGCGTTGTTTACATTGCTATCGTTTGAGATGTTTGCCAATTTGTTTAATACCATCATGAATTGATTGAGTACGCGTGTCTGTTTACAGGGATATCCCGTATGGAGTGAATTGCTATGGACTTTATAGTCTGTTTGTTAGCATGTGTGCTTGATACAGAGTAGCAGGCGCAGTGTAAGAACTATGTTCTTGACTGCACAGTGACTGGATCGAGTATAGTGCTCCCTTTTCATTACACTGTAATTTGAACATTAGTAGAGATGGACAATAATGTTTCTGTTTGTTATGTAGTTGTGTACAGTGTAGAGTAGTAGTTAGTAATATAATCATAAGACGCCAGTCCCTGTTAGTGTTCTGTTATGAGTATTCAATTTTAGAGACAAGCCATAGTGTTTAGACCTTTATATAGCTAGAGATTTCTTGATTGACACTTTATTACGTATAAAAATGTATATAAGTTAAGAAGCTGTAATGAGATATGTAGAAAGGGACGATGACAGATATGGTTGAGAGAAATTAGCGATAAGTCATGAAGTTTCATTGCACTGGATGGGGGCAAGTGAAATGTCGCTACGCTCGCTTTTCACGCGTGTGATGGGCTTCTCAGTGGTTAGAAGCATTATATGAAGTTGGGCTATCCGGCAAGGGATATACTCAGGGATGTTTGTAGAGATCCCATAAAAAATCCGCACCCCCCCACCCTCCCTCCTGCCCCTCCCCACCCCTAGCCAGGCCCCTTCCCTCACCACCGCACGTAGGGTTTAGGGTGAGTAGGTGGGTTATAGGATGTGTTCCTTTCTAATACCCCCCCCCCCCCACCCACCCGCCCCTATGGAGGGGTGGTTTGACTGTTGATTGTTTTTGAAATAATCTGTCAATGTCTATTTTTGTAGCGATATCCTTTCTATGAAACGCTATACTACTTAAGTATTCTTGTTTGAGAAAATCTATCAGCGCGTTTCCTTTTTTTTTCGGTTGAGAATTCATTACACCTGATCAGCTAGAGTGAACGTTGATTCAGAGACTTCATTATAGCAACTTGATAGATAGAGTGACGTGTCTTGAGTGATTTTCTATTATAGACTGATAAGCTTAGATGTGAAGTGTTAGGATGACTTATTACACCAGAATAGATAGAGTTGAACGAGTTGTTTAGAACGATTTCATTACATCTTGATAGTAGAGTGGGAACGTGTTTGAGATTTCATTAGCACTTGATGAGTAGAGTGAAAGTGTTAGAGATTTCATTACACTGATAAGTAGGAGTGAAGTGTTTAGAAAGACTCTTCATTTACAATTGATCAGTAGAGATGAAGTGTTGTAGACGATGTTCTCATTACCAACTTGATAGTTCACGGAACGTTGAAAAAAAGTGGTTTAATACGAGATTTCAAATTACACTGAATAGTTTAGAGTAGAATGTGTTTGAGATTCATTTACACTGAATTAGTAGAATGTGAAGTCTGTTATGAGACATCAATAACCCACTGGCATAGTAGAGCTGTGATCTGTGTTAGAGACTTCATTACGCCTCACTGATCAGTGTAGAGTGATACGTGTTAGATAGGAATTTCATTACACCTAGATAGTTAGATGTGAAGTGTAAGGGATCTTCATTTTACACTAGCATTAGTAGAGTGAAGCAGTTGAGAGAATTCATTACCTACTGACACAGTAGAGTGAAGTGTGTTAGAGATTTCACTTACACTAGATAAGGTAGAGTGAAGTGTCTAGAGATCTCATTACACTATGATCCGAGCTAGAGTGAATGTGTTTGTTGAGACTAGCTTCATTACACTGATAGTAGATGTGAAGTGTTGTGTAGAGAGATTTTCTCTGGCTATACTGAGATAGTAGATTGTGAATGTGTATCATGCAGACTTCATTACAGCATGATAGTAGATGTGAAGTGTTTGAGTTTCATTTACTCACTGTTAGCTAGAGTGAAGTGTTTGATGATTTCCATTACACTGATAAGTAGAGTGAAGTGTTTGGAGAATCTTCAAATTACAATTGATTAGATAGGAGCGTGAGGTGTTTGAGATTCATTACACTGATAGTAGAGGAATGTTTGATGATACATTCATATATATACTGGATAGTAGAGTGAAGTGTCTTTGAGATTTGTCATCTACACTGAATAGTTAGAGTGAAGTGTTTGAGATTTTATTAGCACCTAGATTAGGTTAAGAGTGAAGTCGTTTTTGATGATTCCTCATTACACTGATAGTTAGAGTTGAAGTCGTTTGTGATTTCATTACACTGATAGTAGTGTGTAAGTGTTGAGATTTCATTACACTGATAGTAGACGTGAAGTGTTAGAGACTTCATTTACTGATTGTTAGCGTGATGTGTTAGAGACTTCATTACACTGATGTAGAGTGAAGTGTTAGGAGATTTCATTACAATGATAGTAGAGTTGAAAGTGTTTGAAGATTTCATTTCATTTATTATAAATGATAGTAGATGTGAATGTGTTTGACAGACTTCATTAATACTGAATAGATCCCGCAACATCTAGAGAGTGCAATGTGTTTGAGACTTCATGTCGAATGATACTTGATAGTAGAGTGAAGTGTTGTTGAAGATTTCAATTTATTCTGGAGACGTAGCAAGGTGATTGTGTTATTGAGACTTCATTTACTCACTGATAGTAGAGTGAAGTGGTCTAGAGAATTTCATTACACTGATAGTAGGAGTGCAACGTCGTTAGAGATTTCCATTACACTGCAATCAGTAGAGTGAAGTGTTAGAGACTTCTATGTACAATGATTAGTAGAGTGAGTGTTAACGCAGATTTGGCTTATACCTGATAAGTAGAGTGAAGATGGATTGAGAATGTTCATTATACTGATAGAATAGAGTGAAGTGTTTGAACGACTTCCTATTGTAATCACTGATAGTTAGAAGTGAAGTGTATAGAGATCTTCATTTACACTGATATAGTTGAGTGAAGTGTTAAGAGACTCATTACACTGCGATAGTACAGTGTCGTAAGTGCTTAGAATAGATTTTCATTTTCGTATACTGATAGTAGATGTGAAGCTGTTAGAGAGACTTCATACACTGAATAGTAGAGTGAAGTGTTGTTGTTGAGGAAGGATTTCATTAACACTGCATAAGTCAGATCTGAAGTGTTTGATACAGGTTATCGATTACACTGATAGTTAGAGTGAAGTAGTTAGAGAACTTCATTACACTGATTCTAGGTGAGTGATAGTAGTTAGATGATCTTCCATTACACTGATAGATAGAGTGAAGTGTTTGAGAATTTATTACACTTATAACTCTATGATCGTGAAGTGTTTGAAGATTTCATTACACTGATAGCTAGAGATGAAGTGTTGAGAAAGATTCGTTCATTACAAACCTGCATAGTAGAGTGACAGTGTTTAGAGACTTCATTACACCTAGATAGTAAGAGTGACAGGTGTATTGGAGATTTCATAACACTGATATAGTAGAGTGAAGTGTTGAGATTTCATATACAATGATAGTAGAGTGAGTTTAGAAGTGAGTTGTATAAGAGATTCGATTGACACTGAATAGTAGAGAGAACGAAGTGTTAGACGATTTCCATTCTACACTGATAGTTAGAGTGAATCGTAGAAGTTTGAGATTTCCATTCACTGATAGTAAGAGTGAAGTGTTTAGCAGATGTTTCATTACACTAGATAGTAGAGTGAAGGTTAGAGACTTCATTACACTGATAGTAAGAGTGATCGATTGAATCAGTGAGTGCTTTAGAGATTTCTATCTACCACATTGATAGTAGAGTGAAGTGTTAGAGACTTCATTACACTTGATACGTAGAGCTGCAAGTGTTAGAGATTTATTCACCTGTTCAGTAGAGTGAAGTGTTTGAGGATTTCATTACACTGATCAGGTAGAGTGAAGTGTTAGAGTAGATCTCATTACACTGATATGTAGAGCTGAAGTGTTAAGGGCTAACGAGTTCGTTTTTGAAAGTGAGTGTTAGAGACTTCATTACACTGATAGTAGATGTGAAGTAGTTAGAGACTTTCCATTACACTGGAAGTAGACGTGAAGTGTTAGAGATTTCATTACACTGATAGCAAGAGTGAATGTGTTTGAGTAATTTCATTACACTAACGATAGTAGAGTGAAGACCATGTTTTGCAATGATTTCATTACACTGATAGTAGAGTGAACGTGTTTCGATGATATTCATTAACAACTGATAAGTAGAGTGAAGTGTTAGAGATCTTCATTACAGTGATTAGTGAGAGGTAGTGAACAGTTGATTAGAGACTTGTCCATATTTTATAGCTGATTAGTAGAGTGAAGTCAGTTAGAGCATCTTCGATTGCTAACACCTGATAGATAGAGTGAAGTGCTTTGAGAGATTATCTTAACACTGAATAGTAGAGGTGAAGTGTTTGAAGCATTTCATTACACTCGTATGAGTGAGTGATAGTTGTTAGTAGAGATTCAAATTAACTTGATAAGTAGAGATGAAGTGTCTTGAGATTTCATTACTTGGATAGTAGACGGTGAAGTCTTGGTTGGATATTCTTGTTTTGGTTGAAGTGTTTTTGAGATTTCATTTAATACTGAAACTAGTAGAAGTATCGTGATGAAGTGTTTGCTAGATCCTATCATTATAACTGATAGTAGTTATTGTAGCCGTCGTGCCTATAGACATAGTGAACCGTCTTTGAGATTTCATTTACACTAGATAGCTACGATGTGATTGTGTTTCGAGCAGACTCTTCATTACACTGATTCAGTATGGTGAGTGTTTGAGACATTCATTTATATGATAGTAGATCGTGAAGTGTTTGCAGATTTCATTTATACTGATAGCTAGACAATGTAGAGGTGTTAGAGACAATTCATTACACTGACGAGTAGAGTGAAGTGTTAGAGATTTCACTCTACACTTGATGTCAGTAGGAGTGAAAGTGTTAGAGATTCTCGATTACAATCTGGATAGTAGTAGTGATATCCGAAATTGAGTGAATGTGTTAGAAGACTTCACTTTAACACTGATCAGTAGAAGTGACGTGTTAGAGATTTCATTATACTTTGATAGTAGAGTGGAACTGTTTGAGATTTCATATTACACATGATAGTAGAATGTGAAGTGTTAGAGATGATGAAACATCCATATACACTGGATAGTAGAGTGGAAGTGTGGTAGAGACTTCATTACACTGATAAGTATAGTGAAAAGTGTTAGAGAATTCATTACACTGATAGTAATAGAGTTGAAGTGTTTGATGAAGATTTCTATTTACACTTGGATCGTAGAGTGAAGTGTTTGAAGAGATTTTCATTACACTCCTGATAGCTGAGTGTGAGTAAAAAAAAGTGTTTGATGATGTTCATTACACTGATAGTTAGAGTGAAGTGTTAAGAGATTTTCCATTACACTGATAGTAAGAGTGAAGTAGTTAAGACTTCATTTGTATACTGATTAGTTAGAGGTGAAGTCGTGTAGAGACTGTCATTACACTGGATTAGTAAGATGTGAAGTGTTGTGAGATATTTCATCTAACACTGAATAGTTGACGTGAAGTGTTTTGAGATTACATTTACACTAAGATAGTAGAGATTGAAGTGGTTTTTAGAGACTTCATTACACTGGATAGTAGAGTGACGTGGTTTGACTGATTTCATGTACACTGTGTCTAATAGTAGAGTGATCAAAGTGTTGATGAGATATTCAATTTAATACTAGACTGATAGTAGAGGTGAAGTGTTTGTCTCTTGTTTGACGTTTCATTTATACTGATAGTAGAGAGAAGTGTTTGAGATTTTATTACACTAGCATCGTGAGTGAAGTGTTGACATTTTATTATAGTAGATGTAGCTAGAGTGAAACGTGTTGTTGAGATTTCAATTACACTTATAGTAGAGTGAAGTGTTTGAGATTTCATTAGAGCACTACTAGCCTATTAGTTAGAGTGAAGTGTTTAGATTTCATTACACTGATAGTCGAGTGAAGTGGTTACTCTCCAACCATACAACATCATCTTACTCCTTATCCTATAACTCTCACCCCAACAAACCCATTATCACCTATCCCTATCAATATAAATCTAAAACCCAAACCCAACAGACTACTCTGTATGTCCATATAAATCATCATATAAAACCCCATCACTACTCCTTAATCACTCATAATATCCAGACACATACCCATCACTAAAGTATATCCTATAATCTCAAAACCACAACCCCCCATCACTACTCACTATCCTATAAATCTCAAACAACACCATAACTAGCTCTATCCTATAATCATCAATACCAATCACACCATCACTACTCTATCCTATAAATCTCAAAACAACCCCCCCATCACCACTCTATCCTATAATTCCCTCAAACCCACCACCCCCATTCAAACTACTCTCACTACATAAATCTCAAACGACACTCACCCCATCACTACACTCTATCCTACCTAATCTCAGAGAAAACAATCCCAGCACTCACTACATCCTATCCTATATACATCTCAAACCACACTCCTCAATCACTGCACTCTATCCTATCAAAATCTGTCAAACCAATTCACCATCACTCACTTCTACTCCTATCAACGCATCTCCAACTACCAAACACCATCCCAACCTACTCTACACCTTTCATTCCCGCATCTCACATACATCACACCCATTCCACCCTACTCTCATCTCACTCATAACCCGCAAACCCACCACTCATCCACCACCCACCCATTCCACTCTCTCTCATTCATTCCCGCACTACACTCTCCAACCCACCACATCACTACTCTCACTTCACTCATTCCAGCATATCACTCTCACACCAACCCCCCATCATCCTACATCTCATCCGCACTCAATCCGCATCTCATCTCACCCACCCACCATCACCTACTCTCACTCATCATTCATCGCACTCACCCACCCAACCCATGTCACCTACTCTTTCTCATCTCATAAAGTTCCCGCACTCACTCCCAACACCCACTGCACTACTCTCACTTCACTCCAATACGCACTCACCCACCCACCCATTCACCTACTCTCATCACTCAATTCACGCACTCAATCACCACCCACCCATTCACCCTACTCT
>JAMPIV010019861.1:382500-400033 GCA_024509875.1 Oreohelix idahoensis | reverse complement strand
CGTGACACTCGTGGCACGTGTGTGTCCGGTGGAGAAGGATAAAGAGAAATCTCTTACTCATTAGTTGGTTACTGTGAAAGCAGAATACGAGAATTTTAAATGTAAGGCCCAGACTTATATAGATTCAGAGTCTGATACATTGTGTGCTCCAAGAAAAGAGAACTCGGAACTCAGGGACGATATTAAACGACTAGGTGACCGCAAAAGTGAGTTTCAAGTTAGTAAGTCAGAACTTAGAAAACTTACTCCTGATTTGGAATTGGGAAATTTAAAACAGGAGATCAGGTATAATTTCACAACTCATTCCAGTACCAGTGAAAATGATAAGGAAAAGGCTCTTACCAGGGAGCTGGAACAGGTAAATGTAGAATATGAGAAATTTAAAGTTGAGGCCCAGAGACGTGCAGATTCAAAGACGGACATGATTTGTTCTCTATTAGATGAGAATGCAAATCTACATCACCAACTTGAAGAGAAACAAATAGTATTTCCCGAGAAGGTTGATGAGCTTAGGAATAGCCACTATAGCGCTATTGAGGCACTCAAACTGGAACTTGAACAACAAACCACTAAGAATATGGAATGTGTCAGTAGATACTCAATAGAAATTGAACGACTGACTCAAACTGCTGCTGCAGAACACACAGTTAAAGATTTAGAGATTGTTAAATTACATCGAAGGGTAGATGTTTTGTTAGATATTATATCACAGGACCATGTATTTCCATCAGGTGGAGTTGGTTTAGGTGTGAAATTGGGTTACCGTGATATTTCACCACATCCAAACGACTTTGTGCAGAAGCATAGCATTTCAAATGCTAAACTTAGTGAAGATACACATTGTTTTCATAGGGGTGATATTCGGCTTTAAGCATTCAATGCCAAGGTTCAGTTACAACGAGGTGATAGTCGATCATTCCGGGGAAAATATAGTTTTCTTCGTCAGGATCCATATGTCGGGGTTTCCCTTTCCCTTCAAAACAGGTATGACTTTGATAATGGTGGTTCATGGCGTAAGGCCAGTAGTTCTTTATAGAAAGACTAAATGCCCACCACACAACAAGAAGTTTACCAAGGATGATGATTTTAAAGGGCTTTATGTACAAAAGAAGATTGTTCACGAGAACAAACTTCATCATGTTGACTGTTCTTCAGGTAGTTATATTGATCATATGAGTGGTACTACAACTGATGTCAGAAAAGATACGACATGTCAGGTTAACATTCCTCGGGCTACACCCGAAGATAATCGGCTACGACATGAGAAATCTGCTAACGTGGAAAGTGTCGTTAATAATGCTCATTAGGGTGTGTTACGTCCATTTTCACATACGTGTTAAGTGTGTGGACTTAACAGATTACCAGATGCCACAATCTAACTTTGTTGGATTTACTTTAGGTACGCATCCATGTAAGTAATAATAACTTATATTTATTATGCACTAAAGCGCACAAATTTGGTGCGATATATTCGTTGGTTGCCAAAAAGCGCTTACGCGTCAGAGAGAGACAAGATGCCGGCTTTACAAGACAGACGTTGTTCTGGTCTCAGAGTCCCATATTGTGGGAAGAGTTGATTATTATTATAAATTTCGCTACGCCATACCGAGGGTGAAGCCGCTACACCTCATCGATTCTGTATTACTATTTGCGAAACATGACTTTCTCATCGTTCAATAACATTATTATGTACAAAAAGTCGCCGTATTTATGTTTCAAGTGACTATGCTTCATTGCATCAACATGTACATTTCAGGGATTTTATATATATATATAACATTCCGTTAATAAAGTCAGATGTGGTGAACTTAGAAAAAGTGCTATAATTGGAACTTACCATTTATAACATAATGACATCTACACTCCAACTCTATATTAGTGGTTCTCGTTGTTGACAGTCTTACTATATAACTTTGTGACTTAGTGACTCTTTTGGTTACTTCATTCTTAGTGACGTGAACAATTCCGGAACTCTTATAACAATAAGACAACTTAATTAGGTTTAGTATTTATTATATATGTGTTACAAATCAATTTTATGATTAGATAATCACACTTTCATATCGCTGTTACTTTTCATATGACATATCTTAGTTAGCAATCTTATCATTCGTGCTTCATTGGCGTCGCTAAGTAATTCTACGCCCTACTAGGAGTGTTGTTTTGTTCGATGTTTTTTGTCTTTTCATCTATTTCTCATTCCTATAGTTATATTGTTACATGTATACTTTAGTTTTAATTTAATTGCTTTCATTTATTTGACATTTTTTCCATTAGCATTTTGTTTGATTGCTATCACCATTAATCACCTATTTTCACTAGTGTTACAACATTTTCCAAACTGTAGTTGATAGTTGTTGTACAATTTGGTACATTCCATCTCATTTCTTTGAGTTGAAGTCTCACATCTCTGTTATCACTATTATTAGTTTCATAATCATATTTTATTAATATTTATTATATTGATAGAATGTATCATATTATTTGATTGACCTCGTCGCGATAATTTAAAAAAATAAATAAATTTATTTTTTTCTCCGGGGGTCGAGGTATACTGTTACGTCCATTTTCACATACGTGTTAAGTGTGTGGACTTAACAGATTACCAGATGCCACAATCTAACTTTGTTGGATGTACTTTAGGTACGCATCCATGTAAGTAATAATAACTTATATTTATTATGCACTAAAGCGCACAAATTTGGTGCGATATATTCGTTGGTTGCCAAAGAGCGCCTACGCGTCAGAGAGATACAAAATGCCGGCTTTACAAGACAGACGTTGTTCTGGTCTCAGAGTCCAATATTGTGGGAAGAGTTTATTATTATTATATATTTCGCTACCTTCCAGGGTGAAGCGTTTGCCACAGCCAATTCTGGCTCATATTCTTCATTATCTCTACGTGATACTCGGTATAAGTACTTTACAAGATTCTGGCAGAGCTTCGGTAAGGCTATTCATGACCTACAGCTAGTGTGTCCAGATCCTCTGCGAAGTAAGATTTGAATCTATGTTTTAATGAAGTCTCAAGGGAAGATATTCGGCCAGATATATATGTATACATTATAAAAAGGATAGGATCTGAAAAAATGCAAGTTAAACTCATCTCAATCCTTTCGCTGTCCACGGGTTGTCCAACGAACAGTGAGGTCAGTCAAGTTTTTACATTGTAATTTATCTACATGCTGAATTCTTATTGCCATGTCTGATGATCAAGTACGTCTTCGCATGATATTGTCGTCCACGTTTTGACTAATAAATTCTTTGTAGAATCTGTCATTTAAGCCATGAAATTCAGTGTCCATCACTTATACCTGAACGTTAGTTTATATATTGACATTGGTTCATCATCATCACAGCCTATAGACTTGTCGTCATTAGTATCACAATATTAGTCGGCCACCTGTAAGCCCGACCGTAAACTGACAGCATTTAAGTCAGTAGCTCTATTGACAATATTTATAAGACACGACGAATATCAACAAGAAATAACCGTCGCTTCAACTAGAGGTCAGCGTACACACAGATATAAACGACGTACCAGCCGATGGCCAGTGTAGCATCATATCAGCTGGTAGCATAGTGTAAGAAGAAAAACCGACCATATCAGTTAGAAAACGACATACCAGGGTGATAACAAGAATATACATGATTCTCCTACCGCTACGACATGTAAGGAACAACATGTACGTAAGAATACTTCTGTGCGCTTGACTCGCACGACACATGATAGGTTCAATGATTCTCATGCTCAGTTTCGACCTGGCCGAGATCATATTTCACTGAATCGCACTGTTTTGGTGCGCAATGTACCTTCGAGCACGACACATGATGTCAGAAAAGATACGACGTGTCAGGTTAACACCCGAGGCGTATCACTTCTATAGCGGAACAAACCACTAGCTCCTCAGTTAGCAATACCAACTCAAACCCTAATAGTCGTTTAAATTTTCTGAATTTTTCTTTCGAAAATCCCAGAAAATATCAAGCCCTTTTTACCAACAACCCACAAGATTAAACAGAATGAAAATTGCAACACATAATGATAGAGGCAAGTAGACAGTATGACAACGGATAGACTGAAGAGACAAAGCTAACCCTTTGGAAGGACAGGATTCATGTACTGAAACACTGATAAAAACAAACAGGACTTATCTTATGCGCGTCAATCACAGTAGAGGGACCTGAATGTGTGATGCCACACGATGTGCCACAGTTCATACAAAGTCTGCATTGTTGACTTCGTCTATTGCAGACATCTGACGACCGTCAATCCGCAACACAGAGTCGAGGAAGTTTTACCTTTTCAAACGTCTTCGATGGAAATCTGCACCACCTGCCACAGGTGCCAATTCGCCCTGACTTCAGTTCTGGAATTGACTTTTGATTTCGTAGACGATTGCTTTCCACACAAAGCTGGGAAACGGCATCAGTTGACAGATCGAACGAATGACCTGCCCGTGCGTGATGGAAGACGGTTACCCCCTGACATGCGCATTCAATACGATTGATGGAAAAGTGGATGTGCCAGTTTTTCCTATGGAACAGTCTTGAATGAATCTCACCGTTGTCAATACTCCGGAGTACTATGATATGATCCGAAATCAGCCGTACCGACTGTCAGAAGAGATCCACCACTTCTGACACCAATATATGTTACGGGCTTTATTTTCTATGTGGGCAAATTACTCTTGCTTTGGCTTTCTCCTCTGACTGGACTGCCGTTTTACTGCAGTAAAGTTAGTATATTGCCGTAACTGCGTTTCTGCAATAATATTGGATTACGGATATTCAAGCATATTGTTTCTCATTATATTTTTGCCCATCAGTCTGTCGTCTAAGTTTCTTGATATCTCTTCGGTGTGTGTGTGTGTAATCTTATGAGCAAGGAGTCCAGTCAGTTACCACAACGTGACTTGGTGTCTTATGAGGATGGAGCCTAGTCAATTACTACAACGTGACTTAGTGTCTTATGAGGATGGAGCCTATTCAGTTACCACATCGTGACCTGGTGTCTTATGAGGACAGAGATTAGACAATTACCACAACGTGACTTGGTGTCTTAATGAGGATGGAGCCTAGTCAGTTACCACAATGTGCTCACAACAGTAGAGGATCCTGTTTTAGAGCAAGCTACAGACCATGAGGTAGATGGGTAGAGTATATTAACAGAAATCCTGCATTAACATGGACTCAAACCAGGAAATCTCACTTCTCTCATGAACGAAAATTGCACCTCCCTAACACGGTTCAAGGTCAAAGGGAACCGAAAGTGAAAGTTATCTCTAAGCAAGTTCGGATCCTACAGTAAAAGGAAACCGAGTGTCTATAAACGCACTCTCGTGCCTGAAGGATTATATTACTTATATGATTGGCAGAGGACGGTGGAAAGATACCACAACTTGACACACGCATAACTTATGAAGAGGTCAGAGTTTTATCAAACACAGGAGCAAGTGAGAAGAATGTGACGTACGTCTAAGTATGACAAATGAATTTCCCTGACTCGATGGATGATAACAGAATATTGGCCTCTCATAACTTTAGAACCCCTGATCTTCAAAATTCAACGTGGGGCGGTACACGATCTAAAGAAATCAGGGAACTCCCAGCTAACGTAGTTAGCTTCTCGAGAAATTTTTCGCACTCTCATGCGAGCAGCCTGAGACGAAGAAAATCGGTAGACCGGGGGAAACGGAAGAATCGCAGCGGTTAACACAGCGGCGAGGTACCTCGGATTCTGCTCGACTTCAAGAAAAGTGTGAAAACCTAACACGTCCTATTTAAGTTACATTTGAGAAGTATAAATAAAGAACTCCGAAAACTGCATTTCATCGTTCGTTCTGACAGAATCCTAGTTTCACTAGCATAGTCGGATTCCTGCTAGATTTCATCTACCTTCGTTGACTATTGGAGTGTATTCTTTCTGCGCAGACGGTAATTTATACATTAGCTTCGAGTGATCAGTGGTCTAGTTATTTCAATTTATTTCATTGGATTGTGGTGTAAATTTAACCTTATTAAATAAACCCATTTTCAAAGTTCTAGTGCAAACTAATGTTACAGCTAAAAGTATTTCCTAATACACTTGACGCGTAAATTAATTTTGCAGACGTTAAAAGGAATTATAACCAGTAAATCCAGTTTAGTTCTGTATAGATAGATGTGCTTTTAATTATTTTAACTCACGGGGAGTTTTCCTGATTTGTTAATTGACGACGCTAATAAAGTAAATAGGCTAACTGTAATTTATCGCGTGTCAGATTATAATATGATTTGTAATGCTTTTCTTGTTTTGATTACACTGACAAACAACATTTTTCTTTCTTATATAAGAATAAGTGTTCTTAGGTCAGTTTCTTGCGCTGATTTCAAATTTGAAATCCGTTTATCTCTATCACGTCGGGTTCTTAAGATATTTGTGAATAAATATATTTTTTGGGAAACCGTTATTTGCTCCGTTTCATTTTTACTATATAACTTATTAAAAATTAATAAAATGCAAAATAATTCTACTTTTTATACTGCTAAAAGATGCATGACATATGTTATGCTATTTTCAAATAGTTACTGTATTTTGAAATAATTCTGAGCGAAATATGGCTTCTAGAAGTTGTAGAAATTCGGCTGATCTGTTCTGTTACGTGTGCGGATATTTTACCGATCGTGTTCACCAGAAAAAACTTTACACCATTACTAAAGAAAGCATATGAACTTTATTTCGATTCGAAAGTTGATGATGCAAATAAATCTTGCAAGCCAAATGCAGTTTGTTCGACTTGTGCAAATACATTGGCAGGTTGGTTACGAAAATCGCCGAAGCATAAGTCGATGCCTTTTGGAGTGCCAGTAATATGGCGTGAACCGACAAATCACGCTACTGCTGTTTGACAAATATCCCATGGTTTCACTTTTAAAAACTAGAAAAGTCTGTGGTCTTTTTATCCAAATAATTTATTCAGTTTCGAAACCAGTGCCTCATGATCCAATCACGTGTCCGATCCCAGTTCCACCAGAACATATCCGTTGGACGTGAATGAACCATCAGAAAGTGATAGGTATCATAGTTTACCTGCTTTAGAAACTAATTCTGACTCGGATTATATACCGGTGAATGATGGTGTTCACTTAATTAACCATTCAGAACTTTCAGATCTAATACGTGATCTCGCTCTTACCAAAGGACAAGCGGAATTACTCGGTTCGCGACTCAAAGAATGGAATCTTTTAGCGCCCAATACTCCGATATTAAATTTCGTCATAGACACAGAGAACTTGTTCAATACTTTGAGATGGATGATGACATTTGCTATTGCAAAGATGTACACGGTCTAATGGTGCACCTCGGTCATGAGCACATAGTCAACGAATGGCGACTTTTCATCGACTCTTCCAAGACTAGTCTAAAAGCCGTGTTATTGCATAACGAAATTTATTTTCATCAATTCCAGTCGCCTACTCTGTTCATATGAAAGAAACTTATGACAATATGGCTATACTTTTGGCAAAAATAAACTACAATGACTACCAATGGCGGATTTGTGGAGACCTAAAGGTCATTGCAATTCTCACGGGCATGCAGACTGGGTATACTAAATTGTGTTGCTTCCTATGTGAATGGGACAGCCGCAACAGACAGGAACATTATGCAAGAAAGGTGTGGCCTATCAGGGATCGTATGCAGCTCGGGCATAAAAATGTAATACACGAGCCATTAGTTAACAAAGACGGCATCATTTACCACCGTTACATATAAAGTTGGGGCTCATGAAGAATTTCGTAAAAGCGTTAGATAAAACGAGCAAAGCTTTCACTTATCGTCGAGAAAAGTTTCCGCAAGTTAGCGATGCAAAGATAAAGGAAGGTATCTTTGTAGGACCTCAGATTAGGAAAGTTATTGCAGACAAACAATTCGAGAACTTGTTACATGGTAGTGAACTTCGCACATTGATGGCATTCAAATCGATCATCGATAACTTTCTGGGAAATCACAAATCTGTCGACTATGTGCATATTGTTAAGCAGTGCATAGATGCATACAGAATTATGGGCTGTAACATGTCCCTCAAAATCCATTTGCTCGATTCGCGTCTTGACTTTTTCCCTGACGACCTTGGCGAAGTCAGCGATGAACATGGAGAACGATTCCATCAAGATATCGCTGTAATGGAGTCACGTTATCAAGGGCGGTGGAGTGTGACCATGCTTGCCGATTATTGTTGGATGCTTCATCGCGATGTACCACATGCCATTCACCGACGAAAGTCGACTGCAAAGAAATTCAAGCCTACATAACTGTTATACTTCTTGTACGAATGATGTTGTAATACTGTATGCATTGTTAAAAAACTTCAATTGCGTATTTCTAGAGATCCCGACCTGATAGAGAAAAACGGTTTGCAGATTTAAAAACAGCGCATTAAAATTGACCATAAAAACATAGAAATGTTAGAGAAAGAAAAAAAAATTATTTTTTTGTTAGCCAGTGTTATCTTTCATTCAGAACGATCATTCAACCTGCATCCCAGCAATTATTAATTATATACAGAGTTCTGCCAACTCAATTCGATAACTCCAGTAACATATGAACCTTTTTAAAGCTAAACTTGTGGCGACCTGTAATGGGCCCCGCTCCTCTGAATTTAACTGAGAATAAAGCCACCCAAGAAACACTTTTAAAATACTAGTTCATATAGTCCTTAAAAGTAAAACTGGAAGCAGAACATATTTTATTCTGTTACGTACATTTATTACCTACGGGGGTAGTCTTCGGTCCTGCCAAATGTACGCACCAGTTTTATATAGTTATATTATTTGTGCGTTCGATTGATTCACGCACTGACGTGCACAAGGCAGTGTGAGTTGCTTTGGACGCACGTGTAACCTAGTTGAGTAGTTTCTGACGTCATGTAAGGGGCAGCTCGGACCATATTTATGTCCGCTGTGTTATCCTTTGATTCTTGGCAAATGTGAAGTAGCCATCAGTTGTATTCGTATCTATTGATCTTCATGGCGAAGTCAATAGTGGAAGTATAAAGTAAGTGTCGCCCCCATTTCTTATGGCATGTTTATTTATGTACATTAAAGTATCAGGCCGCTCCTATTAATGGTCTAGCGGGAATTCATCGTAGATGACATTCCTAGAATTGGACACACGGAGTCGATAGCCTTTGAATCTTTTCGTAGAGGGAGAATACCTACAAGAAATCAAGTTAATGAATTTATATGCTTCACATGTTTAATATGCTGTTACTACAATGCCAGAAGCGTGGCATAGAATGGGAGAGGTTAGTCAACTGGAATCTCTAACCTGTTCGTATTATCATGTATGACTTTGTTTGAAAACTATATACTATATATATAACGGGATGTATGGAGAAAGTCTGGGATTATGAAGTATGATATGGAAGAATTTTATCCTGGAGTATGAATACGTTACCATGATGTACGTCCTTGAAGGAAGGTCAATGGACTTGAATGAGCGGAATATTATATGGTAACAGTTTTGTGATCCTCAGTCACTTGAGTCAGAGAACTTTATTAGTAGAGAATCTTCAGGAACTTTAAAAGTAATTATCAACATGTTGACGTATGATTTCTGCGCCTGTGACGATGTTAGTCTTGTCCACTCCGTATGTGCTGTGTTGAATATAAAATCTATGTACAGTCACCACCGACTTCTGTACTGCCAGTACTTGCCCAGTTCACCCAGTTCAATACTACTTGTTGAAGTTCGTTTGAAGAATATTGTTGACATTCGTTCATTTTAACCATTCGCGTTTTAAGCTACCACTTCACCAGTTTAAACTGAACTCAACGATAAAACGGAGTCAACAATAATTGGTATGCCAGTGTGGTCTGGAAGTAATTTTTCAAAAGAACGTACCCCTCCACATTATGGTTTGAAAAGAAGATTTTAACTTTCAAGTCACCACCATCTCGAACTTGGAACCCAGTGGGATGAGACATCAGATTCAACTTACGTGTGACAAGGTCAAGGTCTGCACTCACCATCCGCGTCAAGTTGCACTGTGACTGATTACTTGGAGATCATCTCTTCATCATTAGTGAGTGCGAGCTGTAATCTAGATAAGCAGAACGAAGTATTTTATCTGCAGACGTACATCCACGGGAGACGAGGCACATTGATTTTTTACCTGCACGCGAGAGGAGTATAATGTGTTTCCGTTGTACACTTTATTACGCTTAGGTGTGCCTTCCGTGTTATGTCCACATTCATATTTTTCGTGTTAAGTGTTATATGTTGTGTATTCTTCGTGGGAGGTTGGGAATGGTTGACTTAGGAACGGGAAAATTAAGTTTCAGGTCCGTCTTCTTCAGAGTGTTCTGTAGGACATTATTTTGCAGACTTCCCGCAGTGGAATGTTCCTATGCGTGAGCATAGAAGGATCTTTGGTCCACTGTGTCTGGTAGTCTGTGACACCTGACTGTTTTAGCTGTTTCGTCAAGTTTTAATTGTTGTTTTTTGGTAGTTTCATTTTTTTACTTGTACCTTATTTTCATGATGTATTTTGTATGTGATTATTGTCCATCTTACCTGACTGTCGTTCAGTTTTTTACAAAGCATATGTTTTTACACTGTGTTGTCAATTGTCTTGTGCATTATTGGATCGTAGATGTCATCGTAATTTTTTACGACATTCTATTTTAGTTCCACATTTTATTTTATTTGATTTCTACGACTGTAGTCATTTGTCTTGATTATCGTGTCGTGTCAGTATTGTGCTATTGTCTTTCACGTTATTGCTTTCACACCATTTCATGTTATAAATTACATTATTAATTATTAATATTATTGCCTATTATATAAATTGATTTTACCATTCTAGAACAGGAACGAAAATCACTAGTTGTAGTAACAATTTTAAGTAGTATTATTACATAATAAAATTGAATAATGGCTACCTTAGACTATTTCATTAAGCAAGCAAAAGCTCTTCAGATGGCTCCTGTGGAAGCAAAAGCATTTGCACTTGCAGAATATAAGAAAGCTCAAGAAATAGAAGCTGATCAGAGAAGGTTAGAAACTTTACGTATGGAAAATTTGAAATTTAAGGCAGATCAAAAAAGGATTGAGGCGGAGGAGAATGAGAAAAAAATTAGATTAACTGCTGAGGAGGATGAAAAGAAGAGGAAATTTATAGCTGAGGAAGAGGAGAAAAAAATGAGATTAGCCGCTGAATTAGAAGAGAAACGATTTCAGCGAGAGGCAGAACAGAAGCAAAGGGAGGCTGAAGATAGACTTGAAAAAGAAATGGAAGTTAAACAAAAAGAAATGCAAGAAAGAAGATTAATAGCTGAACAAAACACAAAACGACTTCAGCTTGAGATGGAAGAGAATGAAAGAAAACGACAGCATGAACTGAAATTAGCAGAGTCAGAATATGAGAGACTTAGGTTAACTCAGGAAGCTAATTCTCAGAGAACTTTTGAAAGCCAAACTTCATCCAGACATGATAATTTTAAGGAAAATCACCTTAAATTACCAAAAATTTAATCCCCCCCGTCTGATGACGTGATATTCTTCCTGGATAGGTTTGAGGCCACTTGTGTGTCTTATAACGTGGATAAAGCTCTATACTGTACATATTTTATCCAGAATTACTTACAGGGGACGCATTAGCAGTTTATCATACCACCAGCATTGGTTGAGAAAAATGACTATAATGCTCTTAGAGCTGGCACTTCTGCAAAAATTCCAAATGACAGAAGACCAATATCGATCACGAGATTCCATACATTACTACCTCAATCTGGCAGAAATTTTAGTGATTTTCTGTCACAGATACGACTAACATCAGAAAGATGGATCGAATTATCCAAAATTGAAAAGTCGTATGAAGGTCTCTTCGATTTACTGATGCGCGATAAGGTACTTTCGTCTGTAAATCCTACATTTCTCGCATTTTTACACGAACGGAAACCTTTATCTATGAAAGACTTAGAACAGCATGCTAAAAATTTTTGCACTGCTCACCCAAACATGGATCTAAGTAATGCACAGATTAAGAATGAATTGCCTGTTGCTTTTGCAGCACAACAAAACAATTTTTCACGCAATCGTTCTTTTAGTGCTGACAGATATGTCAAGAAGGGAAATAATGACAATTTTAACAATGATAATTTTTACAAAGGGAAGCAATTTCAACAATCTGCTCCATTTAATGTTTCTGGAACCAGGCTCACAGATCGCGAGATTTTGGTAAACAATAATTTTTAAAAATAATCAAGGACATTATAATAAACAAAACTGGAGATCAAGATCTCAGGGTCCGCAAAACAAACAATTTTTTGGAAATAAACCATTTTACCAACATCATAACGATCATTATACAAATTATCGGACTCATCCAAATTTTAACTCTAGCAGAAACTACAATTATGGCAATTTTAATGACAAAAATCAAAATCGATCGCGTCGACGAGATAGATCGTTGAGTAATACGAATAGACATTCTAATGTCGCTTTTAGTGATACACAGGCTAACATTGAACAGGGTAAAGGAGCTGAAACTCATAATGCTATGTGTTGTTCTCTTGATTGTACCCAAGTCAAAGATTGTTCAGAATGCTCTACTCTTTTCCAGCCCAGGGCGATCACGACGCTGCGTTGCGGAATACCTTGCCTAGTCTACCTGCAGTCTGTACGGCCACTGCTGCGTCAGTACACCAGGGACAGGGCTCTCTTAAGTTTAACAAGGGATTTGTTAACAATATTTCATGCTCTCTCCTATTTGACTCAGGTTGCAGCACAGTCGGCGTCCGGACTTCGCTGATCAACCCAAGTTGTGCCACAGGCCGGGTTGTCAAGTGTGTAACGTTTGGTGGCACAATTGAAACATTTGCCACTGCTATTATTGATCTTAATACACCATTTTTTTCAGGAAAGATTCAAGCTTGTCTCCTTCCGAATCCAATTTGTGATTTAATACTTGGTCGCATACATGGTATTAAAGAGTGTACACCACAGCAAATTGCTGAATGGGAAGAACGACATATTCAAACTGCAAATGCAGTAGTGACTAGAGCGCAAGCTACTAATATGTCGCATGATACACCTATGGAACCTACAGTTCATACCACTTGTGATGATGATGCTCCTATTTCACGGGAGTTGTTTGCACCATTGCACAAGACTGATGATTCATCAAAAAAAAATTTCAGTATGTGAACAAAAATACTACCCGCAACAAACTTGCAAAATCTAGACATGTTTTTATACTTAAGAATGGGATTTTAGTTAGAGTAATACGAGAAAAGGATTCATCCTTATGTTCTCAGATTATAGTCCCATCCTGTATGAGATCTCGTATATTACGACATGCGCATGACTCGCAATGTGCGGGCCATATGGGTTTTTCGCGTACCAAATCCAGAGTGCTTTCGGCATTCTACTGGCCAGGCGTCCATAAGGACATCACTCTCTATTGTCGGTCTTGTTTGATATGTCAAGAAGTTAAGGTACGGGGTCCATTTCATGCGGCTCCTATTCAAGCTGCGGACATCCCGATTAGACCATTTGATAAAATGGCTATAGACATTATTGGTCCTATGCTACCATCTGCTAGAGGGCATACGCATATCCTTACGTGCATTGATATGTGCACTCGCTGGCCTGAAGCCATCCCTCTCAAGAACACTTCATCTGCCAGTGTAGCAGAGGCATTGATGTTAATCTTCTCACGCATTGGTTTTCCACGGAAAATCTTGTCGGATCATGGGGTTCAGTTCATTTCTGAATCCATGTCTCAAGTTATGAAGACATTAGGTATAGACAGATCTCTAAGTTCTATTTATCATCCGATGTCAAATGGGTTAATTGAGCGTCTAAATAGGACACTCAAGCAGTTGTTGGGTAAGATGACTCAAGACCATCCCCAAGACTGGAATCGGGTCCTACCCGCTTGTCTCTTTGCGTATCGCGAAGTACAAAATCAAGCAACGGGGTTTTCTCCATTTCAACTTGTTTTCGGCATGCAACCACGCGGTCCGATGTCGTTAATCCACGACTTATTGGTTGACGAGAATATTGAAGAGGAAACTCAGTCCTCTTATGAGTATGTGATCTCTCTGAGAAAGAGAATCATAGATGCTTGTAGATTAGCTACTGCATCATCCGAACAAGCCAAAGAAAAAGCTCGTCTATTTGCAAACAAATATAGACGTCTTCGCCAGCTCATACCTGGTGATGAAGCTTTTGTATTACTCCCGGCGCATAATAATCGTCTTTTAATTACCTGGAGAGGTCCTTTCAGGATCATCTCAAGAATATCCGATGTCGACTACATCGTTGATGTTAATGGTAAACATAAAACCTTCCACATTAATATGTTGAAGGAATATTACTCACGTCCTGATTATCTACAATCAGTGTTCCAAGCAACTGACGATCCTACACCTCCTATTCAACACTATTCTAGTTTGTCAGTCATCCAAGAAGAGGAATCTTCTTTCGATGATGTACAACTACCAATACCAGTTCTACCACTCCATTCCACTGAGAAATGGAATGATGTTACTATCTCATCTACTCTTACTGATGATCAACGTCAGCAAGTCTCTAATATTCTACACACGTATGAGGATGTCCTCACTGACATCCCAGGTCATACGTCAGTCATCCAACATGACATTATTCTGACTGACGATACACCGATTCGAGTTCGCCCATATCCTATTCCTTTACACTTTCGTGATAAGGTTGATAAGGAATTGGATGAGATGCTTCAATTAAATATAATTGAACCATCTTCATCACCATATTCTTCTTCTATGGTAATCATTAGGAAGAAGGACAACAATATACGTCTTTGCGTCGATTACAGGAAATTAAGCAAAGTTACAAAATTCGATGCGGAACCATTACCTCTTTTAGACGACTTATTAGAGAAATTATCTCATGCCACATTCTTTTCGAAATTTGACCTTTCAAAGGGTTATTGGCAAGTGCCATTAACCCCTAAAGCAAAGCCATTCACCGCTTTCTCGACGCCACGGGGTCTTTTTCAATGAAATTTTATGCCATTCGGTCTAATGAATGCGCCAGCTACCTTTGTACGCATGATGCGCCGCATATTGTCTCATCGTCCCGATGTCGTTACTTATATAGATGACATCTGTCTTTTCAGTGACTCTTGGGATGAACATATTCAGGGTTTAAAATCTTTACTTTCTACCTTACGGGATTATAACTTAACAGCGAAACCTTCAAAGGCTTTTGTCGGTTTTCATGACATCTCATTTCTTGGTCACCGTATAGGTCGCGGTTTAATGTATACAGAAGACAGTAACGTCTCTAAAATTTTAAACATCTCAGCACCTAAGACAAAAAAACAAGTGAGGTCGCTCTTAGGACTAATACAGTTCTATTCTAAATTCATCCCTCATTTGTCTACTATAACTGCACCTCTTTCTTCGTTACTAACAAAAGGTACAACTAATGTAATAAAGTGGTCGCAGGATCATCAAACGGCTTTAGATTATATAAAACAATTTTTTTTCAAATAAGCCTTTTTTAAGGTTGCCTAACAAAGATCTCACCTTTGTTCTTCGCAGTGATGCTTCTTCCTACGCTATCGCGGCAGTTTTGATGCAGGAATACGGAGGCACCTTATTTCCGGTTATGTACGTATCCAGAAAGCTTACGACGAGCGAGATGAAGTATTCCGTTCTAGATAAAGAGCTCCTCGCTCTTGTCTGGTCAATCACAAAACTGGATCGTTATCTCCTCGGATCACACTTTGTGGTGGAATCCGACCAGAAAGCTCTTACAGCACTGAACACAGGGAACGTGAAGTCATCAAAGTCAGCGCGTTACGCTATTGCGCTTCAACCGTTCCATTTTGAGATACGAGCTATTCCTGGAGTACAGAATGTGTTTGCAGACTGTCTTTCAAGATCCCCTAGTGAACATGTCGAAATTAAACCACTTCCAGATGGTGAAACGTCCTCACAGAAACATGAATAACTTTGTACATGGTCACTGATTATACATCTGTGGAGAATATGTGTAGTTCTGCAGTATTCGTATATATATAACTTTCAGAATATACTTACGTATGGATTATAACATTATTTCTTGTGAAGTAACGTTTTGTTAGAACGGGAACAGTGATATTAAAGTAATATTTTTTTTTTAGTATGGAAACATTGGTAAGAGTGACGAATAGACATTCACTATTGTTATGGAACAGATTACACTACATATCGTGTTCGTAAGCGTATTTCAGACATGGTACATTGAGAACATATTCTTGTCGATTTAACTAGTTCTAAAAGAATATTATCAATGAGTGAAATTGAAATCACTTAGAATAAATTAGTAATTAGTTATTTGTTCATAAATTAAGTACTACTAATTATTATAATTCAATTTAATCAATTTGATTGATTATAAATCACACATCTACTAACTTTATTAGTGTCTCGCAATACGTGTATTCACGTATCCCACTACATGATATCTCACTTTTAGATAACTAGTCAAACTTACTAGTGTTAGGAAATAGTAAGTGCGTTGCTTCTTAAAGTGTTTAATTATGCTTTGTTTCATTTTGCATGTTGTATTTTAAAATTTTCTGTTTTATTGATTCTTTTATCATTGATCATCATCAGTGTTGCTGTTCATTTTCATTTTTGAAATCATATGTTTCAAATTTCTTTAAAAAAAAATTTGGTTGAATTTTATTATCATCTTTTTTTTAATGGTTTATTTCATTTTCATTTTCAACTTCTTTTACTTCGAATATTACCACATCGTTCCAAAGTAGGTCGATGGTGGATGTGTGCTTTAATGCATACTATCATTTAGTTATATTGTTTTCATTTAATATTCTTTTCTTAATATGATATAATTTTATGCATGTCAAAAATCTTGTTGTAGTTTTGACTCACCTCTCTCGAGTAATTAGTTCGAAAAAAATTAATAGAATTAATTTTTTTAAGGGGAGGTGATAAGGGAGCTGTTACGTACATTTATTACCTACGGGGGTAGTCTTCGGTCCTGCCAAATGTACGCACCAGTTTTATATAGTTATATTATTTGTGCGTTCGATTGATTCACGCACTGACGTGCACAAGGCAGTGTGAGTTGCTTTGGACGCACGTGTAACCTAGTTGAGTAGTTTCTGACGTCATGTAAGGGGCAGCTCGGACCATATTTATGTCCGCTGTGTTATCCTTTGATTCTTGGCAAATGTGAAGTAGCCATCAGTTGTATTCGTATCTATTGATCTTCATGGCGAAGTCAATAGTGGAAGTATAAAGTAAGTGTCGCCCCATTTCTTATGGCATGTTTATTTATGTACATTAGAGTATCAGGCCGCTCCTATTAATGGTCTAGCGGGAATTCATCGTAGATGACATTCCTAGAATTGGACACACGGAGTCGATAGCCTTTGAATCTTTTCGTAGAGGGAGAATACCTACAAGAAATCAAGTTAATGAATTTATATGCTTCACATATTTAATATGCTGTTACTACAATGCCAGAAGCGTGGCATAGAATGGGAGA